>JAJJWW010002011.1:0-86080 GCA_023531295.1 Papaver armeniacum | reverse complement strand
ACCACGATGATCCGGATACTCTTATTGGACATGTAATGGTTGCGGTTAAAACCACATGAAATGGAGACGGTGAGGTCTATGCGTATCCAAAAGGCGAAAAGCGATCTTAAGTAAAATAAAGGCGGACGACTCCGATAACTTGTCTTCTTTGTCTACAATTAAGTCGGCCCTAGCTACGATCAAAAGGACGGAATGGGATGGTAGAACGGTCATGCAACAATTGCAGTGGTTAGCTGAGTTACACGACTACACGTTGAGAACGGAAGAAAAGGATGGTAAAGTGGTACGTATTTTCTTGGCACATCCCGAAATGATAAAATTGGCTTAGTGTTTTCATCAAATTTTGTTGATAGATGCCACTTACAAGACAAACAAATATAACATGCCGTTGTTGAACATTGCTTGTCACACTTCGGACAAAAACACGTTTATGATTGCATGGGGTTTAATGGATCACGAGAACAACGTGAGTTTCATTTGGATGTTGGAGACGTTGAGGTCCATTTACAATGGCAATGATTTTCCAAGGGTTATTGTAACGGATAACGATCAAGCCTTAATGCATGCAATAGCGGTAGTGTTTCCTGAAGCCCGAAACTTGCAATGTACGTGGCACATTCAATGCAACCTCAAACACAATTGCCATCACCATTTCCAAGCTAAAAAACCAAGGAAGGGTACCAATAGGTCGAAGGAAGAGGATGAGCGCATTAGTAAATTAACCGCGGAAGAACGAGAGGAAGAGAAGAGGTTATTAGATGAAAAATGGAAGGAGGATGGAATAATTTGGAGAGCGTTCATGAAAGCATGGGACAAGATCGTTTGGTCAATGACCGAGGAAATTTACGAAAGAAACTTGAAGAAATTTGAGGATGAATATGGCAAGACTACCCAAAACCGTTGAGTATTGGAAAACACAATGGTTTCCGATTAAGAGAGGTTTGTGTATGCATGGACATATGAATATCGTAACTTCAAGAACGAGGCGACAAGCATTGCGGAGGGGTCTCATGTCCGATTAAAGAAAATACTTCTAGGTAGTCAAAATGGAGTTGTGTCGATCCAAGAAGCAATCCATGGATTCACCAATCGTGATCTCGTAAAGATTAAGGATTATATGCAATTTAGTGTACATAAATTCCCAAAGGAACATGAAAGGGAAAGATTGCTTCTAAGGGGCATTGTTCATAAAGTTTCAAAATGGGCAATAAATCACATGATGGAACAATTGAAGTTATATAAAGCTTACGATGACGAGAATACGGTTTGTGTTTGCAAGGATATGATAGGTATTGGTCTCCCATGTCGTCATAAAATGGGTATGTAGGATCAGAATATCGCAACATCAATACCTTTGCGAAATCATTGTACAATACACTGCGAAGATATCGCAGATTGGTTATAGAAATGACGCGACAGATGACGACAACCTAAACACGAGAAAGATGTGGAAACCTAGCGAGATTTAGGAGTGTTGCGAAATTTAACATTTATATACCTGCGAGAATATCGCAAGTCAGATCCGAAAATAAAGGACAACTTAGTTACACCCACTATGTAGTATCTTATATAAAGAGCCGAACATGCTTAAGGTGGAGAGAGATCTTTTTAGAGTGGAAAGAAAGTTTTGAGGAGAGAGAAAGTCTAGAATAGCGGTTGTATTCTTGATTTCATATTTTCTTGTAAAATTTCTAACTCAATTAATAAAAAGTGTGATTTTTGATCTTAAAAATGTGTTGATTATTATGAATTCTTGTGAGGGATGTATTGTGGGATTTCCTGCAACTACATAATGGCGCTAAAATGGGATTGAAGATTGATATTGTGATTTGAAAGAATTTGGAGTAATAGGTAAAGAATTTCATATAATTTTCAACAACTCATTAAGGTTGAAAAATGGCTAGAAGAAGAAATACATCAAAACAACCAACAACTATTAGAATGAGTAGGAGGCTTGCTGGAAAAGGGAGAGATGAAATTGAGGAATCTCCAAGAGTGAACACAAGAAACAATGGAAAAAATCAAATTCAACAACCAATTCAACATACACCAATACAAAGCAGAATTGTGGATTATGACAGAGTGAGTGTAAATACTTGGCGATCAGATTCCGTGGATGAAATGGAAGAAGAGAAACAATTAAGAAGCAATGGACGAGAGGAGAGAGACCAAGAAGCAATTGGAGGAATAATTCATGGAAATGAAGAGATTGAAGCGTTAGAGGCATTGAGGCAAACAATACATGAAGAAAGGAGATTAGAAGCAGAAGAACGTGCAAATCTGATAAGGCAAAATCATGAGTTGAGGATGGAAAACATGAGATTACAAAGTAGAAGGTCAAGAAGCACTACAAGATCAAGTTCAAGATCAGTTAGAGGATAAATAAGATGAAATTCGCCTGTAGAAAATGCTAATGAAGATACTCGAGAGGAAGTACAAAATCCAGACGAAGAACGTCGTGAAAGAAGAGAAATAATGGAAGATCGTTATATTCAACACGGCGAAATTCAACAAAATGGACAAAACTACAGAAATCAGGGAAATATGCAACGTCAGGAACGAAATAATCAAGATGGCGAAGAAAATAAGGAAGAAGGAAGGAGAATATTACATGAGAGAGAAGTTTAAAGAAATCAACAAGTAATTGAAAATGAAATCGAAAGACATTACACTGAACAAGCACGTATAGCTTGCGAAAGGGAAAGACTGAGAGCGATGGAAGAACAAGAGCTCCAAGAGGCAATTCGCCAGAACAATCATGATAATCGAGAAAGAAGGCGTGAACAAAATCGCAATAATGGTAATATCAATGAAGAATATGATAGAGTACAAGGAGAGATGAAAGGCGGCAAAGAGAAGAAAATGAGAAGTATAATCATATGCGAACTCATGAAAGAAATGAAAGAGGAGATCGCAGGGAAAGACGAGAAGAAAATGATGAACAAGAAAATCAAAACAGATATGAACGTAGAAGAAGAGAAGCGGAGTTAAAAAGACTAATGGATTCAAATTCTGGTGTAAATGAACAAATTTTGAGAGAGCTAGCGGAAATGAGAGGAATGTTAAATAATAAAAGAGAAGGAGGTAGGAGACAAATGGACGAAGCCATAGAAGAAGTCACAAAACTCCATTCACACAAGAAGTACAATTAGGAGGAATACCACCAAATGCGTTAACCAAAGATTTTTGACGGAACAACTTGTGCGAGACAACACATCAAAGCTTATGTGAGATGTATGCTACAATGGGAAAACCATGATGCTGTATTGTGCAAATATTTTGCATCAAGTTTAACAGGAGAGGCCTTAAAATGGTTTGACGGTTTGCCAAAGAATACTATAACATCTTTCAACCATTTGCAGACTACATTCTTAGGGGCGTATATAAGTAACAATTCTTCGCAACCTGGCATTGAAGATGTATTTGGACTAAAGCAAAGAATTGGCGAAAGTTTGAAGCATCTAACCAAGAGGCGGAGGACAATGTGTAGTGAAATGGCTGGCCGTGTGGATGAGAGATACCTCATTCTATCATTCATTAACGTAATGTTCGCGACCAATTTGATGTATATTCAAATTTTCAGAATCAAGAATACAATCACAATGACTTAGCTGCGAGAGCTTCAAGAGGAGTATATTGCTCTTGAGGAAAAATGACATGGAATCATACCCAGTTGCGAATACAAGTTCAAAAGCGGCGAATGCAAGCCTATTACCCAAAATGATAAGCACAGTGGCGAGCACTTCGCAAGTACAACAAGATAAGATAATGAATGATTGTCAGCATAAGCTAGTAGCTATGGGAAGTCGTGATCAAGAAGAATTCGAAAGGGAGAGAAACTTGTATAACCATGGTGGGAATAATAAGATTCAAAGACTTGATCAGCCACAAGAATCTTATGGAGGTCAAAGACAAAACTATCATAGAGGACAGGGAAGTCACAAGATAATATGGGAAGAAATCAAGATGCCACCTCTCGAATGCTAGTGTGGAGAAAATATGGGAAGCTATAATCTTGATGGAAAATATACCAACACCATGGAACATGGGGATGAACCACCCTCCAAACCACATAAGTCATGAATTTTGTTCTTATCACCACTTTCATGGACATTCGACAAAATGATCTGCGAAATATAAAAAGAATCATCCTCGAATGATATATCAAGGGAAACTAAATCATTTTCTAAAAGACCAACCTCGGTCTCAACCATTACCACCACCGCCCCGAAATTCGCGGAGTAAATACAACAAAAGGAGGAGAAACATTTGTAATAGAAGTTGGAGCAAAGGCAAAGAATTTGTTTTGTCACTCTATTGTACATTCGTACAAAACGATTTAAGACTTTCACGATAACATTCTCGGCGAGGTTTTTTAATAGATGTCGTTGATAGAAAAATAATGAACATTGCGAAGGTATCGCCCCTTGAAAGAATGGAAAAATAGACTATTTCCTTCACCGCGGAAAGTAGTACATGAGGGTAGAGAAATGCACGATAACCCATTAGTGGTAAAATTGGAGATTAACCCAAAACCTAAAGATGATGAAGATGATGAAGGCGAGGATTCATGGGCAATCAACAGAGTTTTAATCGATACTGGAAGCTCTGTGGATATACTTTTTTTTATCATGCTTATAAAACTATGGGAGGAAAAGACGAAGATCTAATACCTTCAACTTACAAAATATATGCTTTCAATTGTACTTGCCAATAAGCCTAAAGGGAAGTCAATATGCGGAATTCCACTTGAAAAGATTGTCCTCTGAAATTACATTACTGTGTAGTCGATGTGGAATCACCATATAACGCATTGATTGGACGACCTTGGTTACATGGGATTCTAGGTGTAGCATCGACTTTTCATCAATGCATCAAGTTCCCTCATCCAAGTGGTATTCGCATCATAAAAGGAGATTTGATTGAAGGAAAGAAGTGTTATGAAATTGATGTAGAATCTTGCGAAGAAAGAGCTGCAAAGAAGAAGATTTGGAAACATAACATCAGAGAAAGACAAAAAAGGTGAACGATTGATGGTAGATGCAATAGAACAGAGAGAAGAAAAACGCCGTACTGAAACCAATGCATCTTTGAAGGTAAAAGCGACGAAGATTTCAAAATTAAGGAAATAACGAAAAAATTTCAAAAATGCGGGAGCGAAGTAAAATGTAGCGAGAGGTAAGAGACTTAAAGCATGAATGTATTTGTTGATTTTATGACTGCAAAAGTAAAATTGAGAGAAGAAAGAAAGATGTATGACTGATTTGTTGCAAAAAAAAAAAAAAAAAAAAAAAACTTTATGAATGACAAAGATGAGATTGCGAAATTACAAAAGAGTGATATGCGAAGAAGAAACAAAACAATCAGAAAGGGGCGAACCTACTATGGCGTACACCCTAGTTCGCGAAATCAAAATTTCGCAAGAGGCAAATGTAAGACCTAAAGTGCGTCATAGAAGGGGGTACCTGTTGCATGGCTCAACGAAAAGGTTACACCACCCCTGGAACCTGAGTCATGGAGATTTGGGGTCAATAAAGCCCATCTAGGAGAGGTACCTTGGATTTTCAACCTAAGCTTATGACTTAGGTTGGATGATTGAGGGTCTCTTTTAAGGAGTGCGACATCTGATCAAGGCGCCGAGGTACACGGTTAAGCCAAGAGTGCCTGGGGGGTTTGAAGCGTTTCGGCCATTCTTGGCAAGTCTTGACTTATGTTGCACTCGGCCCTAAGAAAACCCCACTTAGGGTGTAGTCTTGTAACCATAAGCCATATAGGCAAAAAGGGATAAGAGGCTGCATGAAAACAACCTGTTGTTGTTAAGGCCAGGATGGGAGGAGCCAACCTTGTATGGTGAGGTACGTCTCCTTGAAGGGGCAACCAGGGGGAAGATAAGGGTGGCACTCTCCATTAGGGAGCTGATAAGTGTCTTAAGACGCAAATGTCACGAGGCTTTATTTTCGCAAGAATATTTAGGCTTGTCATATTTGTGCGACAATTCTGAAGAGGCAATAATACAAAAGAGAAAGATAAGGCGAGATCAATGGGTCAATACATGAAAATGTAAAGACGTCCTGCGATTTCGTCGCAAGACGTGAATGTCATGGGGATTTATTTTCGCAAGAATATTTAGGCCTGTCATATTTCGCAACAAAAACGACAAAAGAAAAAAGTTAAGGCAAGATCAATGGGTTTTACGCATGAAAGTGCAAAGACGTCTGCGATTTTGTCGCAATGACAAGAGGTGGCACAATAAGACCTTTAACTAGGAAGGCAAAATAAGACCACATAAGAGAATCGGAAAGAATGAAATCTTGGGAAAAACCAAGAAATACCTAATTGCGAAGATTCTGCAGAAACAGCTGCGAAACTGAGGCATAAATACATGTTGCTATTCAAAAGTAACTTGCTTAATCTTTCATTTGGATACAAATAACAGAGGCAAGTATGGGAATGAATAGAATAAGAACATATTATTTGTCTCCATATGATAGATTTACGCACGCATGAAGTGAAAGATTAATAATTATATATTGATTAACCATATTTCGAAAAAGAATTGTTTTTTTAATATGTGCAGGAAGAAACAAAAAAGGTAGAACTTGCATTTGAAGGTTGAAGAAATTTGCAGCAAAAGATTACAAAGATAGGAGATTAAAGAACGAATGTACATATATTACAAAAAAAAAAAAAAGAGAAGGAATCAGAACTATTTCTTGTTTGATTTTTCTTCTTCTTCATATTAATCAAATTCTTCTTCTTCTTCACCATCATCAGATTTTTCTTCTTCACTAGCATCACTGTCAGAGATATCCAGAGGAGGTACATTCTTTGGAATTTCTTCTAAGAGGCAAGGGTATGTGGAATGAAGGATGTTATTGTCATCATAGACCTTCTTAATAGTTTGATTGCGAAAAGAATAGCGTCATTCTTAAAGTTCGCAACAGTAATCTTTAATTGACTCTTCAGTCTAGAACATTTATCGTTGCGAGAAGAAAGATCATTTGCGAGTTGCTCCTTTTCAGACTCAAGTTCTTCAATTGTTTTGCGAAATCTCTCTTCAACTCCTGAGAACATATAACAATGAATCAGCAACTTGATGATAATTTATGAAAGACAAAAAATTAATAAAGAAGAACAATTAACAACCTTCTTCTCATAAAATCATATCCCTAACCAAGGCCGTGTGCTCGACCTTGAAGACTAACATTTACACCTAGATTATTTAAGCGTCATCTAGAACTTTCGCAGCCCAAGCGAATTTATCATCATTATTTATGAGAAGAAGGGAGCGAATTTGATTCTCTCTTTCGCTAAGTACAACATTTTTGCGGTTAGATTCATCTCGTTCAATTTGAACCTCAAGAAGAGTTCCTTGGAATTTTGCTAACGTTAGAGCACCTTGTCTAGCGATGCGATCTTTATCATCTATGAGATCACTGATCTTGGTTCTTAAAGTATTGCTTTTCTCTTTAGAGTTAAGATAGAAACGCTTAAATTTGTTGGCTAAGCCCAAGCTGGATCTATGGTCAATTTTTAAGAGGCGAAGTTTGGATCTAAGTTCATTTATGGGAAGAGATTTAATCTTGTCATTTGAAAAACTATTCAAAGAATTATTAAGGTGTTCAAGAAGGGTATTATTATCCATAGAATTAGGGAAAGAGTGAAGGAGAATGGCTTCATCAGAAAGATCATAGACGTCTGCGAAAATGATAAATTAGATGAGGGAGGATAATGAGAAAACAAAATAAAGGAAAATAGAAAAATTTCATACCATAAAGTTGCTTATTGGCATCTTGAAGACTAGATATTTTGTCCTTTTGAGTAGAAGAATCAGTTTCTAATTGTTTGTTCTTTTCACGAAGAGGAATGACTTCACTTCTAATTCTTCATTTCTCTTGCGAAGTTGAAGATTCTTCTTTTCAAGAATCCCACGTCTTTTTTTCCAAATCTGAGGAAACAGCGAAAGAAGCCTTTCCAGTCTGCGAAGGAAAATGAAGAAATTGTCAAGATATAGTATAACTTTAAATCATAATTATGAAGAAATAGAGAAACGAAGGCATACCAAGATACCAAGTGAATTCAGAAAACTAGGAGTCAGCGATCTGAGACTCCATGAAGAGAATCATCACCATCCGGTAAAGGGGCATCACATATTCGCAAGAGCTTTGCATGTGCTAGTGAGATGATCATCCCCAATCCCTTGCATGGAGTCAGAGAAGATGCTAGACAGTTGTGCTATAGAAGATTCAGGTGGAAAATCTTCCCTTGCGAAAGAAGTATCAACATCATCATCGGAGCTTTCGCCAGACTGAAGATGTGAAGGAGAGGGAGAGTGAACTTTTCGTTTCTTTGAAGGTGGGGCTGCGGACTTCTCCTTGGGAAGAGAACCTTTACCCTTGCCTTTGGTTTTCGCAACCTTAAACCCTTCTTACCTTCGCACACGAATGAAGATAAGAAACAGAGGCAACAATATTGTTAAAAATAATAAAAGAAAGTATTTCTTACTTCATCCGTGATCGAACGAAGCGCTCTTGCTAGGGTTCTTGCCTTCTTAGTCCTTTTGTAGCTTCTTCTTAGCTTGTTAACCTTGAAATTTTCGCAAGATTAATAGGTATAAAGAGGAATGAAGACTATAAACCGAGCGAAATTTAAGAAATATACATCTTTCTCTTTCTCGGGCCAATTAAATACCCAAGGTTGATAAAAAGCGACGAGATTCGCGGGAAGGACATTTGAACCAAATATAAGGCCCCTTCGAGTTAATGGAAAGACACACCATCTGTCATCTTTAGATTGGCGAGGGAGTATTATTCTTGCCGAATGCCAATCAATGTCCCTGCATAAGTATTCTATCGTAGCAACATTTTCTTTCCTCTTCAAGCAAATAACCCAAATGAGTTTTATCATTCTTCATGTTTATTATTTCATAATTTTCAAAGAAGCTCTCTTGTGTATTTTTCAAGTATTTCTAAATCCTCAAATTCAGGGATCCCTAACTTCTTTTGGATAAAGATATCCTTTACCAGCACCGCGGTTGGTGAATTCAAGAATTAAACGGATGCAATCCCCACTCAATTGGTAGATGGCTCGCAAGAAGTTCGCATGATCAAGAATTTCATAAAACAAAGGAAGGTTAGGATCATAGAGAGGAATGGGAAGGCCAACGAGAATCTGACCAAGCAAAACTATGATTTCTTTATCATCACAATGATGATCAGAAAAAAATTTAGTAGAAAGAATGGATTTAGCTCCTTGATTGGGAATGGTGGCTAATGTGAAACCTTCTCTTTGAGATCTTTCTGAATTCCTTCAAAGAGAAGTTTCATATTTACGACCAACTGGAGGCATTTTAAGTATGGGAATGAAGAAAAAGTTAAAGATCAAAAGAAGTAGAAACAAGAAAACTAAAATATAGTCGGCAGGTTATAAGGTTCGATACCGTGCCGAATTTTCATCTCTGAAATCAGTAGTTACATAGTCGGCACGGTATTCAACCTTATACCATGCCGACTATATTTTAGTCGGCACGATATTCATCCTTATACCTTGCCGACTATAGTTGATCGATGAGTTATGAAATTAATACCTTGCCGACTAATCATTTTTATCTGTATGTCAAAAATTCTATAGTCGGCAGAGTATTTGTTTATCGACCTTGCCGACTATCAAGGTAAGAAATCAACAAGATGCCGACTAGTGAATCATTTACAACAGTCTCCTGTGTGTCAAAAATAATAAAGTCGGCATCTTCTTCATTCATCGACCTTTCGACCATAAGTTGTCGGCATGTTCTTCATCCGCAGACATTGCCGCCAAAGTTAGTCGGCATGTTCTTCATTAAATCGACCCTGCCGACTTTTGATAGTTTCAAACCGAAAGTGTGGAATTCTTCTTTAATTGTGAGTATGATTTCATACCCGCTTTGCAATCCTCTTTTAAGAAGTGTTATGCTTTCATTTCCGTTGAAAAAAATATTCTCGAAAGAAAATTTTTTCATCAAAAATCTTCCCAAATGAGTTCAATCAAAAACAAAATTTCATAACTTAAATTCATGATTTCAAAAGTTTTAATCTAAACTCAATTAAAGCTAATCAGATTTTTTTAGTGTTAATTAAACAAGGGTATATTAGTCATTTAGAAAATACAAGGTTAAGGGGTGGCTTGGTTTTACTTCATAATAACCAGATTTTGTCTTATTGGGTATACCCCAATCTCACCAGGTATTTTATTGTTGGCGTTACCACTAAGGTATACCAAATTTACAAAACTCTTCCAAAACTAACTCTGACCAAATTCGATGAACACTATAATTTCTTTCCTTTTTTTCAATATAAACCATAACAATTAACAACAAAATTTCAAGATTTCAAGATTTCAAATCTCATATTTATTACTTTTCCAAAATCAAAATTATTTATTTTTGTTAACCATGGAAAATAGATTTATATGTTAACCATAATGGGGTAATGGACATAATTTATTTATTTTTGTCAGTATATAATTTACGTTATTTTTATTTTATTTATTTCTTTTATATTTATTTTCTGGAGAATTTATTTTCTCTCCCCAATTAAAATTAATCGTGGAAAAGGTTATCAGTTTCGCAATATAAGTCGGATTTATAAAAAAATTTGTATTCTTTGAAATGGTTCGAAAATATATATATATATATATATATATATATATATATTTTTTTTGGACAATCAACATATTTCAATTCATTCAAATCAAAATCGTGATTACATGTTTGCTTACAAGAATAACAAAAACATCAAAATATAAAATAATCAAAACCCTAATACAAATAAGAACATCAATTACAAGTAGATCGCGAAGAGAAAGAGCGATAAACGACAAAGATATCCAAAATAATTTTATGTATAAGGGAGAGATGATGGTGAATCCAATTAAAATCCGACCATTTAATCTAATTGTATTTTTTTCTTCAATAAGAGATGCTCTAATACAAAGGAGTGATTTGCCCATAAATTTATCGATCCACACGAACACGGATGCCGATACAAAGCGATGTTGTGATGAATCGTTGATGTTTTTGAAACAAGAATAGCAAGCCACGAACCGACCATTAAAACTTGAAGAACTCGTCCCACAATGACGAAGAAAAATCGTCCCAAAACGACGAAGAAATATGTCAAAAGACAAAAAAAAAAAAACGATGTAAAAACATCTTATTCAATTACCTACTATCAAAAACTTCAAAAAAACGAATTCTTCAAAAAGGACCAAATCGGCAAGACTCTAGTTTTTTTTTTTTGAGAAAGGAAAGAGGAAGAGGAAGAGAGAATGAGGCTTTCATGAGCCTTAGCTGTGGTTCGAAAAAATATACTACAAAACAACATCCATTGTTGATATATAATTCGAAGAAAAATAAGAACTTGAAACCAGGGGCTAGGATACATTTTGCACCCGTGTAACCTGGCCAAAACCTATATTTCTTATAAGAATTTGCATTATGTGATCAGGTGCAATTGGGCAAAACCTATTTCCTATAAAAATTATGCATTATGCACTTTCGGGTGCATCTTGTGTATTTCGGGGATAAATATAGGTTTATTTTATTAATCACCTGCAATATATTATACACAACCCTAAATCACCGGTTCATGATCTGGAACAATATATCCACCACCATTACCATCACATTCACCATCAAAACATCAACCAAAAACAAACATTAACCACTATGATAATGCCAAAGTATTTCATATTGATTCAATTGGCTCAAACCACATCCCAATTATTTTGGTGACTAACCCTCAGTCCCAAAATAGTTTCAAACCCTAAAGATATTTCAAGTGATGGGGTAAAGACCCAACCTGTAAGGATTTAATTAAGAATGCCTATAGTACAAATGTTAGAGGCTATAATGCTTACCAGATGATAAATAAGTTAAGAAATGTGAAACATGATCTTAAATTGTGGAACATTTCTCACTTTGGTAACATAGATCACAAAGTTCGACTACTAAATTAATAGCTCCGTAGTTTTGAATAATCAACCACAATCTATTCAAAATACGGATGCAATCAAACAAGTTGAACTTGATCTTGAGCTCTAGCAAAAAGTACAAGAGGAATTCTATGCGTAAAAGTCTAGAACTAATTACATAAAATGCTATGATAGGAACACCAGCTTTTATCATACTTTTACGAACATGAAAAAACATTTCAATCACATAGAATCCTTGCAACTGAGTAATCGTCAATGGACTAATGACAGACTACAACTAGAAGATCTATTGGAACCATTTAAGTAACATAGGCACTACTACCAATCATATGCAAAATAAAGAATTCCTTGAATGCATAACACCTTGCATTACTGTTGAGGATAATGATATGTTGTTAAGGCCTATTTCTCTAGATGAAATTAGAGAGACAATAAAATAAATGAAACCTCAGGACTGCTCCAGTCCTGGATGGTTTTCCTCAGGGTTTTTATAAAGAAAATATTGAGCTTCTAGAACAAGATGTTTGGAATTCCACCAAGGATGTCTTTGAAACCAAACATATATTTTAAAAGAAATGAATCACACCTTTTTATCTCTAATCCCAAAGAAAAACAACCCTTAAACCAATTTCTTTGTGTAATACAAATTATGATATCATTTCAAAACTAATAGTCAACGAAATGAAGCCTCTACTTAGAAAAATCATTTCCTCTTTTCAGGCAGCCTATGTGCCCAATAGGAACATTCATGACAATGTTATAATTGCTCACGAAATTGTTCATACTATGAAAGGAACGAAAGTGAGAGTGGAATCATGGGCCTTAAACTTGACATGTCTAAGACCTTTGATAGGGTTGAGTGGTCCCTTTTGATTGATGTCCTAAAATGTTTTGGATTTTCTAATCATTGGTGTGAGTTGATTTTTTAATGTGTCGTACTACTAGCATCCTTATCCTCTTGAAAGGACCCCCTTTCAATGTATATAGACCAACTAGGGGTCTAAGACAAGGCGATCCCTTGTCTCCATACCTTTTTCATTTTATGTATGAAGTCCTTCTCCGGATATTTAATGTATTGTGAGGATAGACACTGGATCCATGGTGCTAAAGTCACTAATGAGGCACCTAGTGTGTCTTATCTTTTATTCATTGATGATTGTTTGTTGTTTACCAAAGCAACACACTACTTAAGCTCAAAATTTGGTTGATGCTATCAATGTGTTGGTTAAATCTCTGGACGGATGATAAACTTTGATAAATCTGGTTGTTTCTTTAACAAGAAAGTTCACCCGAGATAAATGTGTCTCCCTTATAACGACTCTCAATGTTAAAAAAAATTGTCCTAAATGACAAATATTTAGGTATACCTCTTTTCATTAACATAAATAAATCTGAATCTTTTGCCTTTCTAGCTGATCACTTTGACAATACTGTTTCCAAGTGAAAAGGCAAATATTTTAATCAGGCTGGCAGGTCAGTCATGGTACAAAATGTTTTGAAATCGTCTTCTGTTTTTCACATGAACTCTTTCTTGATTCCGGATATTGTCATTTATCAAATGGAAAAGTCTCGAAGAGACTACTGGTGGGGTAAACAGAACCAGGGAGGTATTTATATCAAACAATGGAAAGGTGTTTGCACTCATAAGCATGTTGGAGATCTAGGTTTTCGTGATTTAAGGAAGTTTAACTTAGCTTTATTATCTAAAATCACCAGTTCATGATCTGGAACAATATATCCACCACCATTACCATCACATTCACCATCAAAACATCAACCAAAAACAAACATTAATCACTATGATAATGCCTATGTATTTCAAATTGATTCAATTGGCTCAAACCACATCCCCAATTATTTTGGTGACTAACCCTCGACCCCAAAATAGTTTCAAACCCCTATGAGATATTTTAAGTGATGGGGTAAAGACCCAACCTGTAAGGATTTAATTAAGAATGCCTACAGTACAAATGTTAGAGGCTCTAATGCTTACCAGATGACAAATAAGTTAAGAAATGTGAAACATGATCTTGAATTGTGGAACATTTCTCACTTTGGTAGCATAGATCACAAAGTTCGACTACTAAATTAACAAATCCATAGTATGAATAATCAACCACAATCTATTCATAATACGGATGCAATCAAACAAGTTGAACTTGATCTTGAGCAATGGCAGAAAGTACAAGAGGAATTCTATGCACAAAAGTCTAGAACTGATTACATAAAATGCTATGATAGGAACACCATCTCTTATCATACTTCTATGAACAGGAAAAGACATTTCAATCACATAGAGTCCTTGCAATTGAATAATGGTCAATGGTCTAATGACAAACAACAACTAGAAGATCTATTGGTTAACCATTTCAGTAACATAGGCACTACTACCAATCCTATGCAAAATAGAGAATTCCTTGACTGCATAACACCTTGCATTACTGTTGAGGATAATGATATTTTGTTAAGGCATATTTCTCTAGATGAAATTAGAGAGACAATAAAACAAATGAAACCCTGGACTGCTCCAGGTCCGGATGGTTTTCCTCCGGATTTTTATAAAGAAAATATTGAGCTTCTAGAACAAGATGTTTGGAATTCCACCAAGGATGTCTTTGAAACCAAACATATTTTAAAGGAAATGAATCACACATTTTTATCTCTAATCCCAAAGAAAAATAACCCTTCATCCCATGTTGACTTTAGACCAATTTTTTTGTGTAATACAAATTATAAAATCATTTCAAAACTAATAATCAATAGAATAAAGCCTCTACTTAGGAAAATCATTTCCCCTTTTCAGGCATCCTATGTGCCCAATAGGAACATTCATGACACTGTTATAATTTCTCATGAAATTTCTCATACTATGAAAAGAACGAAAGCTGAGAGTGGAATCATGGGACTTAAACTTGACATGTCTAAGGCCTTTGATAGGGTTGAGTGGTCCTTTTTGATTGATGTCCTAAAATGTTTTGGATTTTCTAATCATTGGTGTGAGTTGATTTTTTAATGTGTCAGTACTACTAGCATCCCTGTCCTCTTGAATGGACCCCCTTGCAATGTATATAGACCAACTAGGGGTCTAAGACAAGGCGATCCCTTGTCTCCATACCTTTTCATTTTATGTATGAAGTCCTTCTCCAGATATTTAATGTATTGTGAGGATAGACACTGGATCCATGGTGCTAAAGTCACTAATGAGGCACCTAGTGTGTCTTATCTTTTATTCGCTGATGATTGTTTGTTGTTTACCAAAGCAACACACTACGAAGCTCAAAATTTGGTTGATGCTATCAATGTGTTTAGTTTTGTCTCTGGACAGATGATAAACTTTGATAAATCTGGTTGTTTATTTACCAAGAAAGTTCACCCAGATAAATGTGTCTCCCTTATAAGGTCTCTCAATGTTAAAAAAAAATTGTCCTAAATGACAAATATTTAGGTATACCTCTTTTCATTAACAGAAATAAATCTGAATCTTTTGCCTTTCTAGCTGATCACTTTGAAAATATTGTTGCCAAGTGAAAAGGAAAATATTTTAATCAGCTGGCGGAGTTAGTCATGGTACAAAATGTTTTGAAATCGTCTTCTGTTTTTCACATGAACTCTTTCTTGATTCCGGATAGTGTCATTTATCAAATGGAAAAGTCTCAAAGAGACTTCGGTGGGGTAAAACGAACTGAGAGGTATTTATATCAAACAATGGAAAGGTGTCTGCACTCATAAGCATGTTGGAGGTCTAGGTTTTTTGTGATTTAAAGAAGTTTAACTTAGCTTTATTATCTAAAATCGCATGGAGATTGATTCATGGATATGATGAATTATGGTTTAGAATTCTTGAATGTAAGTATTTAGCAATAATCATCCTTTACACTATAAGAAAAACAAAGACTCTTCCTGGGTCTGGAAAGGCATTTGTAGAGGCTTAGATACTATTAAAAAGAATTCATTATGGGAGGTTAAGAATGGTAGGTGTATAAAAGCATTTGAGGATAATTGGATTTCTGATGCTTCCACTCCAATTTGTAACCATTATCCTAACCCAAATCTTGTAGTTGTTGATTTCACAGATGATAGCACTAAGACATGGAATGTGCCCTTGTTAGAAGCTTTTTTCACTAGAGAGAATGTCAATAGGATTAAGAGAATTCGAATTCCTTACTTTGGTGAGGATAGACTAATTTGGTCTAACTCCCAAAATGGCAACTTTACGGTTAAATCTTCGTATAGGGCTCATTTCATCGTTAATGTTAATGGTACTGTGAATCCTTCTCCTGGACCTATTTTTAAAGCTTTATGGAAATGTCACCTACTTCCTAAAGTGCAGTTATTTCTCTGGAAATATATATCGGATGTTCTGCCAACGAAAACTAGACTGTCCCAATATAGGCCTAATAGTGATAGTTTATGCAGTATGTGTAATAGTAGTGTTAATGAGACCACCAACATTTACTCTTACATTGTACTTTCGCAAGACTCAGTTTGATCCAACCCAAAATGGTTACATTACTTTATAGGATGCATGTACAAATCACTCCATTAAGAGTTGGACATGGAAATGGCTAGAGAAAGGTAGTGATGAAAAGACTCGGATTGAAATCCTTACTACAGCATGGAGCATCTGGAGAGATAGATGCTTCAAAGTCTTTCACCAAAAATTCACTCAGCCATCTGCCATAACAAGATTGGCCATAAGGTTTTCTACTGATACCATAACATCTCTAAACTCTGTGATTGACCAGTCAGCCAACAACCCTACTAGAGACTTGAATAACCAATCTGTAACTGTCTCTAATACAATGTCTTATGACAATCTCCCTGATGATTGCATCTTAATATACTGTGATGCTTCATTTGATAAGGATACTAATATTACTGGCATTGGTATTTACATGACTACATGTGCAGGTAGCTATAAGGGATGCAAAACAGTCAAATGTTTAGCCCGAAATCCAGAGGAGGCGGAATGTCTAGCGGTGATGGAAGCTATCAAATGGGCACGTAGCAAGAATTTAGCCTCCATCAAAGATCTATAGTGATGCAAAAAAAATAATAGATTACTTGATGAATAAAAGCAATAGTCTCTGTTGGTTTAGCTGTACCATCATAGATGATTGTAGTAGCCTATTAGACTACTTTTCCTTCATTAAAACTAGTCATCTTAGGAGAAATTTAAATTCTATCACGGATAAAGCTGCTAAGCATTGTAGACAATCTGACATCTGTAATGAGTGGCGGGAAATCATTTCTGATTTCCTATCATAACATTTGTAAGATTTCTTGAAGTAATACAATGCATTTTTCTTAGCATAAAAAAAAGAAATAAAGAAGAGTAACAACAAAAAATTCAAAAAAAATTTACATTATACACTCGCGTGCACCTGGGCAAAACCTATTGTTAGAGCATGTAGTGTATCTAGTATAACTACAAGGAGAAATGTGATCAAAATGGTAGCAAGCTACCTTCTCTCTGATAAACAGAGCCTGGACTTCAATTGAAGTTTTAATTAGGTTTTCATTACCTTCTCAGGACAAGAATGATTGGTCTTTAATACACCAATATCTCACTAACAATCTCAACGGCTAGTAACTCATCTACTCATTACAGAACTCGAGGAAATGACTTAAGGATGAGTTCACCCAACAATTGGTTAACTGCACCCCCTAACAGCTAATTTGGAATATAGAGTATGCATACTAAAACGTGTGGTACATGACACTTCCCCCCCCCCCATTTAGAGATCCTTGTCCTCAAGGATGAAGTCTGGGAACTGAGCTTGAATATGAGCAACATCCTCCCATGTTGAGTCAGCCAGGTCTAAGTTGCACCATTGTACCAAGACTTGTGGAATTTGAGTTGTTCCCCTGACAGTAACTCTAGTGTCCAAAACAACAATGGGTTCAATGACAAACTGACCTACATGGTCCACTAGGGGAAGTTGAGGTGATGACACAGCTTGCAATCATATCTTCTTCTTCAGTTGTGAGACATGAAATACTGGATGAATTCTGGACCCCACAAGGAGCTTGAGTTTATAGGCAACAACTCCAATTCTTTGTAAGACTTCAAAAGGCCCAAAGTACTTGGCCGAGAGCTTGAAGTTCTTTCTCACAAAGAATCGATGTTTGCCTTATAAGGCCGTAGCTTCAAGAAAACTAAGTCACCCACTTCAAAGTTTAATTCGACCTTTTTTATCTCTCACTTTTTCATCCTACTTTGTGCCTTGGACAGTTCTTCCTTCAACATTTGTAACATAATGTCTCTTTCCGTAAATAATTCTCCACAAGAGCAACAAATAGAAGAGGGAACTGAAAAACCAGATGTGGAGGAGTATATCCATATAATGCCTGAAAGGGTGACATCTTGAGGCTAGAGTGGTAATTGGTGTTAAACCACCACTCAGCTAAAGCCAACCAGTGCAACCATTGTTTGGGGTAAGAACTTGTCATGCACCTCAAGTACTGCTCCACACATGCATTAGTTCTTTTAGTTTGAGGATGGTACGCAGAACTGAGCTTCAGGGTGGTTCCCAATGATTTGAACGAGCTTGCCAGAATTGGCTAATGAAAATCTTATCTCTGTCACTCACAATTGAACTAGGAAGGCCATGAAGTTTAAACACATGAGAAAGAAACTCCTTAGCAACTGTCATGGCAGTGAATGGATGGCCAAGAGGAATGAAGTGACTATACTTTGTCAACTGTCTACAACCACTAAGATGACATTCTTTTTAAATGACATTGGAAGAGCCTTCTATAAAATCTAAGGATATGTGTTGCCAAGCAAGATCGGGTATGGGAAGTGGTTGGAGTAGGCCCCTGGAAAGAGTTATCTCCCTTGTTGCATTGGCACGCATCACAGGAGGTTACAAGCTTGATAATATCAGTCTTCATGTTGGGCCAAAAAATAAAGTTCTAGCTCCGTGGTAGGTGCCATGGATGCCAGAATGGCCCCCAACTGCTGATACATGTAAGGAATGTAATATAGAAGATCTTAGGTCAGTACCTGAGCCAATGTAGAGTCTCCCTTTGAACCTCAAGATGCCTTATGCATAAGAATAGTTGCCTTGTGTTGGAGAGACAGTTAGTTGAGTAATAAGTTGAAGTGCAGTGGAGTCTGATTCATAGTGGAGATAATGTCTTGTACCCACCGAGGTTGAGATAATCGACAATGATGAACAAGAAGCGAGAGGGCAACCTGACAAGGCATCAACAACCCGATTCTCTCCCCTTTTTTGTATTTAATAACATAGTCAAGACCCATTAATTTGACTAACCATTTCTGCTGCAAGGCAGTTGATAACTTCTGATCCATGAGGTACTTCAAACTCTGATGATCAGTGTTTATGATGAATTGTTAACTGCACATGTAGTGCTTCCACTTTTGAAAAGCCATGACTATGGCCAAAAATTCTTTTTCATAAGTAGACAAGGCTAATACCTTAGGACCCAATGGTTTGCTTAGAAAGGCAATTGGTTTACTACTCTGCATTAGTACAACACCAATCCCTATGGAACAAGCATCCAGTCCTCAAGGTGAATGGGAGAAAAATCTAAGAAAGCCAAAATGGTGTCAAGTCATAGCAAGCTTTGATGGCAAAGAGGAAGCTTGAGTTGCAAAGATCGACCATGTAAAGGAATCCTTTTTGAGTAGGTTTGTGAGAGGTTTACGATATTTCCATAGTTTTTGATGAACTTTCGATAGTAACACATGTAAGCCCTAAAACCTCTCGAGTTGCTTCGGTGTTTAACGGTTGTGGCCAATGAACCATGGCTGCGACTTTGTCAGGGTCTGCGGCAACACCATTGGCATTGATAATGTGGCCAAGGTACTTAAGTTGTGGCTGAGCAAAAGAACATTTGGATAACTTGGCAAACAAAAAGTGATTCCTTAGCAGATCTAATGTAAGCTGTAAATGCTCCATATGAGCCTCCATGGATGGACTGTAAACTAAGATATCGTCAAAGAATACCAAACATTTAATTTACGCAGATATGGTTGAAATACCTCATTCATTAGAGCCTGAAAATTTGCTGGAGCGTTAGTAAGCCCAAAAGGCATTACTATGAATTCATAATGGCCATGATGGGTGCGAAAAGCCGTCTTGTGAATGTCAGGTGCATAAACTCGAATTTGGTAGTAGCCAGAACGAAGATCAATCTTTGAAAATACCATAGAACCATTCAACTCATCAAGTAATTCCTCTATAAGTGGAATTGGAAATTTTTCTTTAACAGTTATGTCATTGAGTTTACGATAATCAATACAAAAATGCCAAGTTCCATCCTTCTTCTTAACAAGGAGAATAGGAGCAGCAAATGGGTTATGACTGGGTTGTATCACACCATAGAAGAGCATTTCAGAGACTAAGGATTCGACCACAGACTTATGAACATAAGGGAATTTGCATGGTCTTTGAGAAGTTGGGTCGTAACCAGCTTTGAGTGGAATTTTATGGTCAAGTGACCGATAAGTAGGAAGTCCTTTAGGTTCTGCGAAAACATCTGAAAAACTGTCTAGACAGGTGGCGGTGGTAGTATAGGTGTAGTAGAAATGGAGAAAAACTGGCCAATAAGTGTAGGGGTGTTACTCTTTAAAAATTTCTTAAGAGAAGAAGCACTGAGAAGGCTCAAGGAAGGTTTAAAATTAGTACGTTGAAGGGTAATTGGTGTGCCTTGATGTACAAAAAGAAATACTCGAAAGAGATCAAAGTTAAAAGTAACATCACCAAGTTTGCGCAACCAAGAAGCTCCCAAAACAATATCACAACCACCTAGAGGAAGAGCTCAAACTTTCGTGAGAATTGATGTCCTTGCATTTCCCGATTAAGGTGATGAAAAATACCCTTTGCGGGAGAAGTGCTATCTCCATTAGCAATCTGGTGACAATCATCCGACAAGTTGGTGACATATGAAGGCCTAGTTTAGAGGTGAGAGCAAAGATCAATGAAACTATGAGTACTTCCCTGTGTCAATAAGCACAACCACAAGATGCTTGTTAAGATGACCATGAATTCTAATAGTGTCATGAGCAATATTCCCTGTCAAGGCATGTAAGGAAATCTCAATAGTAGAATCTGAAGTCAAGGAGATGCATCGAGAGTTCTTCAGATAAGGACCCAAGTTCCTCCACCTCATCATCGAAATTAACATGAACAATTGTTGAGTTTTACATTTATGGCCTTGTCTCAAAACTCATCACGCTTATAACAAAGTCCTTTGTCTTTCCTAACCTGCATTTGTGCATGGGTGAGTCGTTTAACAGATGGGAGAGAATTGTCTGGTGAGTCTTGTGGGAGTAGGAGGGTGAGTTACAATTGGGGATGATGAAGATGTATTGTTCTTAGTAAGGGTAGAGGATGTAGAGAAAAAAGGTTTGATGGTAGATGGTGGGTGGGACACCGAGAGTGGTGAAGGTGTAAATGGTCTAGAGAATGATTTAGTTTGTTTTGGCTGGTCTTCAAGAGAAGCTTGTCATTGACCTAGCCAAATAAAAAAGTCATGGCGATATTCTCGTGCTTGAACATTTGCACCACTGCACGAATCTCTTCTTTTCACCCACTAATAAAGCTTAATGTATAATAACTCTCGTGCAAATAAGGATTGTTGGTTACCATATAGCTTTTATAATGTTCCCAGAGATCATAGTAATCCTCTACAGTGGTAGTTTAGTTGAGCTTATTGAAACTACCTACATAGTTGTCCTGAGCGATATCTTCAAATCTAGCACAAATATCATGTTTAAAAGATTCCCAAGAAATAAACTCTTTACCCTGCTGGTAATTTAAGAACCATGAATCTACTGATGAATCAAAATGTATGGCAGCCATATCAACACGCTCATCATCGAAATCGATGCAAATTAAAAATACCTTTCACATTTAAGGACCCAACCACGAGGATTAGTACCATTAAAACGTGGAAAATCGACCTTAGAGTACGAGTAAACTTACGAGAGTCGGTGTTGGTGAATTTGTGAATCATCTCATGGAAGTCGCCAAGCTCGGTATGATGATCATCCGTTATTTTGTTGAGGAATCGCCATCCGAATGGGTCCTGGAGGTGTAGAATGAGATGATTGAATCAAATTAATAAGAAGATTCATCTTGTCACCCAAATATAGAATCTCGCTCTTCATCTCCGATTGAATGTGTGTTGAGTAACAATTGTGGAAATCTCTTGAGGTTTTTCTTTGGTGGCCATGGCTACAGGTTCCAGGATGGAGTCTGATACCAATTGTAGTGTATTGATAGGGTGTAGAATACATCCTATTTACTATATATTGTTTATGCTTTCTTTGCTATTTTTCTTGTAAATTATGTATTTTACGCTGTTTTGAGTTTTGTAGTTACTTTGGAGTCGCACGGAGGAAAAAAAGAATAAATGATCCAAATTGAGCAAAAGGGCGGGATTGTCATTTCACAGAAAAGACTATCGGGAGACGAGTCAAGGTTAAAGGGCGACTTTCTTTTGGAGGAGTACTAAAGCCAGGCCCGCAGAGGTTAAGGGGTGCGATGGAGATGGCCCTTATCCGATAAAGGGTGGTCCTTATCACTCAGGTGCAAATATCCACCCAAACCATTACAACCCTAAATCGAGAGAAAACTTTCTCTTATTCATCTCAATCATCTTCCCCAAAAAAATTGAGAAAAAGAAGAACGAGTGCCGCTGTGAAGCTCAGGGAGATGTAGCCGTGAAATCGCGAGATGCAGATCGAGATGACGTGCTCAAATTTAGGTTCCCTAAGGTTCCAAATTAAGAACCGAAGATGGGTTTCGATTGATAAGAAATCGTAGATGGCAATGAATTAGCCAGATCTCGTTGCCGCCATCGATTCAAGATGGGTTTTTGTTCGATTCCGAGTTAGTAGAGTCAGTTTTTGCTACAATCAAAGCAAGCATTAGTGTCATTGCTTCGTGGGTTTGAATCAATTAGGGTCCATTGGTGTTAATCGGAAATGGTCTTGATGCCTCGAGAGAAGAAATCGTGAGTGAAGAAGAGATGAATCAAATCGAGAATGGGTTCGTGGTCTTTGTGAGATGGGTATGGTGGCGATTTGAAGGCACGAGAAAGAGCAGATTCGATAGTCCGTTAGTTTACTGATGAATTGAAGTCATTGCCATGGATTAAACGGGTTTGAGGTCAATTTGTAACAGAAGATGATGGAAAGTCGTGAATAGAAAGATGGGTTCGATTTGATTTATAAATTGGCAGTGGTGTTGAGAAGATGTGGATAAAGAATGGGTAATCGGAGAAGACTCTCATGGGATTGATGTGTTGGTCGACTGTAATCGATTCAAGTATGGTGATAGTTAGCTGATTTCAGGGCAGTTCAGATAATCCAAATGGGTTTGTAGCTTTGCTGGGTGTCGCTGTTAACACTAGCATGGAATGAATTGCTCAAATAGATGTATGCTAGGATTTGAACATGGATGGAGCTGAAGAGAGGCCTGACTTTGGCCAGGAAACACCGAAAACAAACAAGACTCTACGGGTTCTTCGTGACCGGCGAGTCAACCCAGCGATATCCGATCCACCGATCCAAATTTCACCGAGTAAGACAAGTCACCACCTAGGGAGCCGACTCATAGCCGACTCGGTGTCTAACTTCCCTCCTTTTGACCCAGTTGACCGATCTGTTGACCCGTTTGACCGTTAGTCCTAACTGTGGACTCCATCGGAATATTCCGGCCGAATATACCGATGACGGTGAAAATTTTCAGTGGCCATGCGGTGACGGATTCGGGCCAAATTCGCCATAATACCGCTTTTCCATGAGCCAAAAATTCCCGAATTTCACAGGACTTCTCTCATGGGTGTGAAGACTTGGACTAGGAATTGGATGGAGAATTTGGCTCAAATTTGGAAAGAGAAGATGAAGAGTTGAGAAAGGCTTGGATTTGGAAATTGAATTGCTAAAGGAAAAGGATTCTATTCCTTGGAAGATTTGGAGAATATTGAAGCCTATAAATAGAGAAGTTTTCTACATCTTTACACACCTCTCTACACACACAACACTTGTGTTTTTGCTTTCAATTTTTCTTCTTAATTATTTGTGTGAACTTGAAAATTCTCCTTTTAATTATTTTGTGTGAATTTCAAAAACATGAGTAGCTAATTTTATTATTGATTGAGGATGAATTCCTAGTTCTTAATACATGGTTTGAGTTTTGTTTCAATTCTATCTTGAGGTTTTTCACATGATTATCGATTGTTTTTACTAATAGGAATGTTTATTCATTCATTCATGATTGATAGATTGTTTGGAGTGCACGCTAAATTGATTTGTCAATTTGATCTAAAGCTAGTGAAAGTTAGGAGATAAGTAATCGTTTCTTGACTCTTTACATAAGTAGCAAACACGAGACCTTGCGGAGGGATTCCGTGGAGAAATTGTGTGTGAAAACAACGTTAGCAAGTAGACCTTGATCTAAGAGTCTAACTACTAATATTGACCTAATAAGTTCATAAATCTTAATGCGTTTATTTAAATTACATCTAGAGTTATCTACTACTAGGTGGTTTGGTAAATAGAATCCGGTAGTCGAGAACTTCCGTATCCGGTGATACAAGGGATTTAGGGGTTTAGCACTCGATCTAGCCGCTTTACCTACGGTTGGTGATAATCATGTGACTAATAACATGTGGATGAAAAACATAACTTGAATCATTGTTTTGCAACGAAGAAGGATTCCTTGATCTTGTCTCTCTTATTGCTTTCAACTTTATCTTTTAATTGCTTTGTTTATTTTCTTTTGCTTTTTACACCCCCCCTTTCGTGACAATTTTTACAACTAGAATCTCTTGCTCCTCGTGGGAACGAACTTGACTTCCATTATATTATTTTTAATTGAGTGGAAATAAGATATTAATTTGATTGCACCTACGACACGCATCAAATTTTGGCGCCGTTGCCGGGGAGCAAAGGATGATTTTAGTTGTTTTTATTTTTCTTTTGCTATATTCTTGCTTTGTTAGATTCTATACCGTATCTAACTTAGTTTTTGAGAATCTTGTTTCCGTGTGTATACCTTTGGTGAATGCTTAAGAAGGGCAGACTCGAGTCCAATACGTCTTCGATCCGGACTCAACTAAAGGATTTCATTCGAGCGGTTAACACTCCACTTCCTCCTTCTTCATCAAGTGATTTCACAGATTCGGACAATGAGGAAGAAAACGCCGGCTGATCGTACACTCAAGGACCTAGCTTTTCACGTGCTTGATACACAACAATGGTGTATCCAAACTAACTCAACCTTCGAGATCAAGCCTGGTTGATTAGAGAGTTACCAAAGTTCCATGGCATGGTGAATGAATATCCAAACAAACATCTTATGGACTTCTATACCATAGTTATGGCTATGCTTCCACCGTGAGACTAATGCGGATGGAGCAATGTTGAAAGCTTTCCGTTTTATTTGGCGGGCAATGCTAAGGAATGGTTATATTATTTGCCTTCCGAAGTATCACAACATGGAATGGTATGAAGAAACTTTTCCTCAAGAGATATTTTCCCGCATCCAAAGCTACTCAAATTCGCAAGGAGATTTGTGGATTGAAACAACATGTGGGAGAGTCGTTGTATGAATGTTGGGAGCGATACAAGAGGTTGGTGGCAAGCTGTCCACACCATAAATTTAGTGACGTTATGATACTCCAATACTTCTACGAAGCTCTCAACCCAAGTGATAGGTATCTTCTTGACGCCAAGGGTGGTGGTGCACTAGTGAACAAGACGGTGACCCAAGCTACCGAGTTGATTGAAAGTATGGCTGCGAACTCGCAACAATTCTACACAAGAGATGAGCCAATGGTTAGGCGAGTGCATGAAGTTAGTGATTCATCATCACATCTTGATCAAAGGATGAGTAAAATGGAGATAATGATGCAAAGAATGGCCGCGGTAATTATTCCGAATGGGCAGACCGAACAAGTAAATGCTTTATATCCAAATCAAAGTCCAAGGTACGATCCATACTCCAATACCTATAATCCTGGTTGGAAGGATCATCCTAACTTTAGTTATGCAAACAAGCAAGCCGCGGCTCCTAATCCATATGCACAACAAGGTGGTTTCCAACAATCACGCTTCCAACCTCAACAACAAGGTGGTTCTCAACAATTCCAACCACAACAAGTCAAGGAGCGTGATTCTTTGAATGATGAAAAGCTCAATGCGTTAATGCAAGGTGTGCAAGGTCTTACTTCTATATTCCAACAAAGCCAACAAAAGACCGATTCGGCCATCAAGGATTTACAAACTCAAATGGGACAATTGGCAACCGATGTGAACTTATTGAAAACTCAAGCATCCACAAAACTTCCTTCACAACCATTTGTGAATCCAAGAGAGAATGTTAATGCGGTTACTCTAAGAAGTGGAAGACAAGTGGAGGGTCCAAGTCATCATGAAGAAGCTATTGAAGAGGTAGTCAAAGACAAGGAGGAAGCCGCACCAAAGGAGAATTCAACACCAACCGACCAATCCAAGGAACCGGTTCCTACTTTCACTACTCCACCTCCTTTTCCTAGTCGCTTTGCTAAATCCAAGAAAGAAGCTCAAGACAAGGCACTCATGGATATTTTCAAGAAGGTCGAAATCAATATCCCATTCATCGAGGCCATCAAGACAATGCCACGGTATGCGAAGTTCATGAAGGAATTATGCACAAAGAAGGATAGGTTGCTTGATAATGAAATTACTAAAGTTGGTGAGAGTGCATCGGCTATGCTATCAAGAAGATGCCTACAAAGTGCACGGATCCCTGGTTTCACGGTGCCAATTACTATTGGTAAGCAAAGGTTTGAACATGCTTTACTTGACTTGGGTGCTTCCATTAGTGTGATGTCGGCCGATATATATGACTCCTTGAATCTTGGACCTTTGAAAGAGACGAGAGTTATTATCCAATTAGCGAACATGTCTAACATATATCCAAAGGGGCTTGTAGAAGACGTGCTAGTGCAAGTAAATGAGCTTATTTTTCCTAAGTGGAATTCTTTGTGGTGGATATGGATAACAATGAGAACCGATCATCTACTTTTTTACTTCTTTGGGAGGCCATTTATGAAGACCGCAAAGACGAAGATTGATGTTGATAAGGGTACACTCACTATGGAATTCGACAAGGAGATAATACACTTTAACATATTTGAAGCCATGCGTTACCCGAGTGATGTGCATTCCGTTTACTCCATTGATGTGGTTGATTCATTAGCGCAAGATGTAGGATCATAATATTACAACGTACAAGGCTCGCGGGACTAATAAACGACGCCTGTCATGAGGCAGCCGCAGAGCTAAAATAAACGACGCAGTGAATAACGATGAGCAAAACATAAAGAAGACGTGAGACCTGGCGAGGGTTAAAAAGCGTCGCGAGAGTGAATGTTTGTGCATCTCGCGACACTTCGCGAGACATTCCCGAAAATAAAGGGTAGCTTAGTCATCATCCACTATGTATTACCCTATATAAAGGGCTAAATGAGTCTCGTAAAGGGAGAGAGCTCTTTGGAATTGTTGGGCAAGTCATTAGGAGAGAGAAAGTTTAAGAGTGTTTTAATTTCTAAGTGTAATTCTATATTCTTGTGTAAACAATTCATAGATTCAATCAATAAATATTCTTGATCTTACATCTTTCAATGGGCTGATTAAGCAAAATCGAGTAAGGGGGTGTAGTGTGGGAAATCCCGCTACTACGTATGCGCTAGAAACAGGGATCGAACAAAGATTGACGTAGAAATTGGAAAGAATTTGGATTAACAGAGAAAAGATTTGGAAAAGATACTCAAGAATTCATTGAAAAAGAAAAAATGGCTAGAAGAAGAAATGTACAAGAGCAACAAACGACTGTAAGAAGAAGTGGGAGACTTGCTGGAGAAAGAAGGAATGAAGCTGGAGAATCGTCAAGGATGAATATGAGAAATGATGGAGAAGATCAAAATCAACCTCCGGTTTCCCCAGTAGCAAACGCGGCTGTTGATTATGATAGAGTAAGTGTGCACACTTGGAGGTCTGATTCAAGATGAGAGGAAGAGGAGCAGCAGTCGTGAACAATGGACAAGGAGAGCAAGGAATGAATGGAGAAAACGAAGAAATCGCAGCATTAGAGAGATTGAGACAAACAATACACGAAGAGAGACGGTTAGAGGCGTAAGAACGAGCAAACTTAACAAGACAAATCATGAATTGAGGATGGAAAATATGAGGTTGCAAAATAGAAGATCTAGAAGTAGCGTGAGATCAAGCTCAAGATCGAATAGGGAAGAAAGAAGGAGAGTTTTACCAACGTAAAGTACCGAGGAAGAAACACAAAATCCGAGTACGTAACATGGCGAGAGAAGAGGGAAATAGAAGATCGTTACATTCCTCAGCCCGAAAATCTTCAAAATGAGCTAATAGGGAAAATCAAGGAAACATGCAACTCCAAGAACCGAATGACCCAAATGGCCAAGGGAGAATAATCTTGCACGGGAGAGAAGAACCGAGAAGAAACCGAGAGATTGAGGATGACATTGAGAGACACTACATTGAACAAGCGCGGCTAGCTCATGAGAGAGAAAGGATAAGAGAAGAAATGGAAAATCAAGAGATGGAAGAAGCGATCCGACAGAATAACCATGACAACCGCGAAAGGAGAAGGGAACAAAATCGTACCAATAGAAATATTAATGAAGAATATGAGAGGGTGCGGATGAGAGCCGAGAGACAACCAAGAAGAGAGAACAACCGATATAATGGCGTGCGAACTGACGAAAGAAACGAAGAAGAGCGTCGCAGGGAAAGAAGAGGAGAAAATAACGAGCGGAAGGTCAAAATAGGCACGAGCGAAGAAGGAGAGAAGCGTAATTAAAAGACCAAGAGAATCAAACTCGAGGCAAATGAACAAATCTTAAGAGAATTGGCTGAAATGAGAGGATTAATTGAATGATAGAAGGGAAGGAGGAAGGAGACAATTAGACGAAGCCATCGCAGACGCCGCGAAGAATCCCTTCACGCTAGAAGTATGTATGGGAGGAATACCTCCTAAGTGCAATCTACCCACGTTAACCAACATCTTCGATGGAACAACCTATGCGGTACAACATATCAAGGCTTATATGAGATGTATGTTACAGTGGGAGAATCATGATGCTATACTATGCAAATATTTCGCATCAAGCCTAATAGGAGAAGCACTAAAATGGTTTGAAGGTCTCAAGGAACACAATCACATCATTTAACCACTTGCAAGCCACATTCCCGGGAGCATACATAAGTAACAATGCTCTTCGCGACCGTGTATTGAAGATGTATTCGGATTGAAACAAAGGGTTGGCGAGCTTGAGGCGATTGACAATAAGATGGAGAACCATGTGTAGCGAAATGGCAGACGGGTTGAAGAAAGATATCTCATCCTTTCATTTGTGAATGCTCTCTTTGCGACTAACTTGTTGTACATTCAAATTTTTAGAATCAAAAATACAATCACAATGGGCAGAATCTGAGAGTTACAGGAAGAATATATTGCTTTAGAAGAAAGACAGAATGAAATGAATTCTTATCCAAATGCGAACACAAGATCGAATGCTTATGCGAACGCAAGTTTGTTGCCTCAATTCATAAATACAAAGGGCGAGTACTTCGCAAGGACAAAGTAAGCAAGGAAAGTCGATGAGGGACAGCAGAAGATAGTAGCCATGGGAAGCCACGATCAAGAGGAATTTGAACGAGAAAGGAACAAACACAATCGTAATAAAGAATAATAAGATTCGTAGGCTAGATCATGTGCAAGAAACATACGGTGGACGAAGGCAAAATAACCGTGGAGGGCAGAGAAGTCGCAGAATAGTATGGGAAGAGATTAAGATGCCTCCACTGAATGCTAGTGTGGAAAAGATCTGGGAAGCTATACTTGTGATGGAAAATGTACCAAAGACCTTGGAACGTGGAATGGAACCACCGCCAAAGCGATAGAAGTCATGAGTTTTGTTCTTACCATCGTTTCCATGGACATCGACAAACGATTGTAGAAACATAAAGAGAATTATTCTCGTGGATGATTGATCGGGGGAAGCTAAATCACTTTCTAAAGGGAGAAGAAACAGGCCAAACATTACCACCACCACCGTGAGATGCACGAAAACGTTGTCAAAGAAAGGAAAAGAAACATTTGTTATAGAAGTTGGAACAAAAGCTAGAAATTTAAATCGCAACTCTATTGTCCACTCCTATCGCACAATCGAAGATTTTCATGACAACGTGCTCGGTAGAGTCTTCGCGAGAGATGCTAACGATAAAGAAATAATGAGTCCACGAGAACGACGCAGCTTAGAAAAGTGGCAAACAAGACTATTTCTTTCTCTCGCAGATGAAGTGCCAAAAGGAAGAGAAACACATGACAGCCCGTTGGTTGTGAAACTAGAAATTAACCCAAAACCAGTTGATGGGGAAGATGATGAAGCAGAAGCTTGTTGGGCGATCAACCGAATTCTAATTGACACCGGAAGTTCTAGGTGAATATTCTCTTCTACCATACTTACAAGACGATGGGAGGAAAAGATGAGGATCCGATCCCCTCGACATACAAGATATATGGCTTTAATGGCACCGCAAACAAACCAAAGGGAGAGGTTCACATGAGAATACCTCTACAAGGATTATCAACCGATATTTTATTCGTGTGGTTGACGTGGAATCTCCCTATAATGCGCTGATTGGGAGGCCATGGCTTCATGAAATCTTGGGAATCGCATCAACATATCATCAATGTATAAAATTTCCACATCCAAATGGTATCGGATTATACAAGGAGATTGGAAGGAGTCGCAACAATGTCATGAGGTCGATGTAGAAAGTCACAAGAAAGAAATGCCAAAAGAAAGGGTTGGAAGCAACATGTGAGAGATGAGCAGAGAAAGGAAAACTAATGGTGGATGCTATAGAAGTAAGGACTGAACATACCTCATGAGATGAATGCCTAGAAATAGGCGAATGTTATGATAATAAAGAAGCAAAGGATATGAGGAACAAAAGGCATAAGAAATGAATAATCAACAAAAAGCAGGAGGAAAAGTGGCAAATGAAGTAATATTGTGCGAAAATCTCATCAGCCAAGAGTATATGGGAATTCAAGTTAAAAAAGAAAATGAAAATACGAATAATTGTGCGAATACTTCGCAAACAACTATCAAAGAAATGATGAAACATGAATGATTGAATGATTTAACAAATATGAATGAGTAAATGAATGGGACGAACCTTTATGGCGTACACCCTAGTTCGCGAATAACATTTCGTAAGAAGAGCAAATGTAAGACCTAAAGTGCGTCATATAAGGGGGTATCTCTCGACATGGCTCGGGGGAAGGTTACACCGCTCCCGAAGCCCGAGTCATGAAAATTTGGGGCCCATGAAAGCCTATCCGGAGGAGGTACCTTGGCTTCCCAACTATATATGTAGGTTATACCCTGGTTGGGCGACCGAGGGTCTCTTCTTAGAGTCGCAGTATGCTCAAGGCGCCGAGGTACACGGTTGAGCCGAGTGCCCGGATGGATGAACCTACCCCCGGCCATTCTTGGCAAGTCTTGGCATATGTTGCACTCGCCGAAGAAAACTCCACTTAGGGTGCAGTCTCGTAACCATAAACCATATAGGTATAAGGGATAAGAGATCGCGAAAACAACAGTTGTTGTTAAGACCGGATGGGAGGAGCTAGTCTTGTATGGCCGATGTTTCGCCTCCTTGAAGGGGCAACCGGGAGATGATAAGGGCGACGCTCTCCATAGGGGGTGTCAAAACAGACGCAAATGTCATAAGGCTATGTTTTCGCAAGAGAATTTAGGCTCGTCATATTTGTGCAATAATCCCTGCGCAGAGGCAATAATACTAACGCGAGGGTAAGGCGAGATCAATGGGTCTTTACATGAAAGTGTACGGACGTCCATGCGATTTCGTCGCACGACGGCAATGTCATGGGGCTATGTGTTCGCAAGGACATATAGGCCTGTCATATTGTCGCAACTAAAACATCCTGCAGAGGCAAAAATACTTGGAAAATGATAAGGCAAGATCAATGGGTCTTTCCATGCAAGTGCAAAGACGTCCTGCGATTTTGCCGCAATAAAAGGTGGCAGGGGAAGACCTCTAATTAGGGAGGTCTAACTCGGAAGACCACACAAAAATGATAAGGCAGGGTCAATGGGTCCTTACTTGAAATGTGAGGGCGGCTTGCGACCTTGTCGCCATGAGAAGAGATAAATTACATTTATGAAGATACCTGCGACCTCATCGCAACAATACATTTCAATAACAATAAAATTATTATTCAACCACATACATGATGACAGCTAAAATCTTCCATCTGAAGATAAATAACAGAGGCAAGTATGGGAATGGAAAAGATGGAATATTGCTATTCATCTTCTGATGAAAGAATTATGCATCAATAATGTTAGCCAAGAAGTGAAGATTGAATTCAGGGGGGAAAAATCCAAGAAGTACACTATAATAAAGATACGTAAATCTACGTATATTACAGAAATGAAAGAAACAAAAAGAGTTATCTCTTTGATGATTCTTCTCCTTCATCCGATTCTTTCGGTTCTATTATTTTCATCGCCAGGATTTTCTTCTTCGCTAGCCTCACTATCGAAACATCCGAGACAGCAGATTCTCGTGAACCTTTTCGAGAAGCCGGGGATATGAATGAAGAGGGATTTTGTGGTCCTTACAAACATACTCCATGGCTCCATTACGAAAACGAACTGCATCATTATTAAAATTCGCCACTGTCGTTTCAAATTGTTTCTTCAACTTGGAATACTTGTTATTACGAAGGAGAGACTCTTGGCGAAATAAGTTGTTTTTCATTTCGAGTTCTTCAATTCTCGTTGGAAAATTCCCCGAAGCGAGTTGTTCTTTTTCGTATTCAAGCTCTCTAATTCTAACCCGAAGCCTCTTCTCGGATTCTCGCAAATAAGTAACAACAAGTTAATAATTTACAAGCAATACTACGTATAAGAAGCAAGAAGGTGTAATAAGTAACCTTCTCTATCGATATCATATCCTTAATCAAGGAAGTATCCTCGACGTGAAGACTAACATCAACACCTAGGTTATTCCTGGCATTATCTAAAACTTTCGCAGCCCAGGCGAATTCATCATCACTATTAATAACAAGAAGAGAGCGAACTTGCTCTTCTCGCTGCTTAAGCATGGTATTTTGATGAAGGAGTTCATCTCGTTCAACTTGCACACTAAGAAGAGATTTGTGGAATTCTCGCTAACGCCCGTGCACCTCTCATAGTAATACGATCGTTCTCATCTATGAGATTACTAATTTTCTTCCTTAAAGTCTTGATATTCTTCTCGGAGTCAAGGTACATTCGTTTAAAGCGATTAGTTAAATTCAAACTAGATCTGTGTTCGATCTCTAAGAGATGATATTTGGATTGAAGACCTTTTAATGAAAGGAGGTTAGTTTTATTTGAGGAACTACTTAGAGATTGATTGAGATGAGCAAGAAGAAGGTCATCATCCATAGGTTCGGGAAATGTATGGAGAAGAATAGCCTCTTATCGGAGAGATTATATACATCTCATGAAGGTAATAAGTTAGGTAGCGAGATGCGACCGATAAAATAGAAATAATAAAAGGAAGAAAAATCTTATACCATAAAGTTGCTGATTAGCGTTCTGAAGAGTGGACACCCTATCCCTTTGAGAGTCAAGTTCGGTATGTAACTTTTGAATTCTCTCATCTTTATCGCGAGATGACGCAGCCTTCGCTTCTAATTCTCGAATCTTCTTGCTCAATTGCGAATTCTTCTTCTCAAAATTGTTGCGTCTTCTCTCGAGATCTGAGGCGACTACAAAGGAAGTTCTTCCAACCTATAAAAGAAGATAGAAAAATCATTAATATACATATATTTAAAAGTTTCAAAAAGGGAAATGTGACTGCATACGTACCAAAGATCCAAGTGCATTCAAAAGGTCAGGAGACACAACTCTAGAGACTCCATTGAATGAATTGTTGCCTTCCAAAGAAAGCAAAAAGATTACACACGTTCGCGAGAGCTCCACAAAGGGATGCTAGGGGAGCATCTCCCATTCCCTGGAAAGAATCTGAGAAGATGCTGGACAGTTGGTCCATAGAAGAACTGGCCGGTTGAGCCTTATCTCGAAAAGTTGGGTTTGTATCATCATCATTATCATCAGAAGAATCAGAACTTGAGCTAAGGCGAGAAGAAGACTGAGCCTTTCGTTTCTTAGATAACGGAGTCAAGATTTATCTTTGCGAGCGACTGCTTTACCCTTACTTTTAATCCTCGCAGCAGAATAGTTTCTTCAACTCCAACCTTCGCATACGCGTAAAGATAAGAAACAGAGGCAACAATATTGTTTTAAATAAGAAGAAAGGAAGTGTTTCTTACTTCACTCGTAAGTTTTATCGAAGCAATGTCGAGTATCCTCCGATGGATCCTTTTGTAGCTTCTTCTCAACCTCGGTTATCCGAAAGATTTCACAAACTCAAGAATTATAGAAAGGAAGTTGCGAAAACAAAATTTGAAGTCGAAACATACCTCTTTCTTCTTCTCGTGCCATTTGAATTCCCAAGGATGATATCCTGCGAGATCAAGAGAAGAATATGCAGCCCGCGATGTAAGGGCCGTTTAAGATCAAGGGTACGACCCACCATTTCTCATCTTTGGAATGACGAGGAGAAGTATTATTGCCTGGGTGCCAATCAATGTCTTGCATGAGTAATTTATCTTCGTGGGACATTATCCTTTTTCTTGAAAGGCGCCCAAATGAGATTTTACATTCACCATAGTTATCACCGTAATTTTCAAAAAGTTTTCCATTAGTGTACTTCTCATCAGCCTATTTCCGGGATCTGCGAATTTGGGATTTCTGATGAGTTAGGGTATAAAGATCCTTTGCCTGCGCACCACGGTTCGCGAACTCAAGCATCAAAGCGAATGCAATCGCCACTTAATTGATAAACAGCCCGAGAGAATTTTTCATGGGCCAAAATTTCATAAAATAAAGGCAACTCAGGATTGTATAAAGGAATGGGAAGTCCCGCGAGAAGCTGACCTAGCGAGACTATAATCTTTTGATCATCACATTGATGATCGAAAATAACTTTGCAAAAAGAATAGATGAAGATCCTTGATCGGGAATGGTTGATAGAGTAAAACCCTTCTCGAGCAACTTCGCTTGAACTTCATCAAAAGAAGCTTTGTATGCACGACTAATGGAAGCCATTATCGGTATGGGAATGGATGGGAGGTTAAAGGTTAGGATCAGCGCTAGAAGAACGAAGAAAAGATTTGCGGTAGCGAGAGCGCAAATTGCGGAAGGAGAGAATCAAGGAAAAGTTGCAAAGAGAGAAACTAAAGGATGAAAAGGAGGGGAAAAGAGAACTATATATAGGGAAAAAGATCCTCGAGAAAAACGAGGTCATTTAATGCGAGAAGAGACATGAATGGTCAAGAATAAACGGTTGAAAGAGACGTGTCAAGAAAAGACATTAATAATCAAAATCCGTGTAAAAGTACGAAACTGAAAAGATAAAGATAAGCAACGCGGCAAATCAAAAGGATCACTCTCATGATACTCTTCCCTTCGCAGAGACGATACTAAATATACATCTCAAAGAAGCTTCTAACTTCGCCAAAGAATAGAGGCAAGTACGTACTTTTCAAGAAAAGTATTCTTTTGCTCGTTCCTCCATCAACAAAAGTCAAAGATCGCTACCACAATAGATTTTTCCTTAAAGATCGCTTGTCAAGCCATATTCAAGGAAAAAGAGGCAAGATGTAGGATCATAATATTACAACGTACAAGGCTCGCGGGACTAATAAACGACGCTGTCGCGAGGCGATCGCAGGAGCTAAAATAAACGACGCAGTTGAATAACGACGGTGCAAAACATAAAGAAGACGTGAGACCGCGGCGAGGGTTAAGAAGCGTCGCGAGAGTGAATGTTTGTGCATCTCGCGACACTTCGCGAGACATTCCCGAAAAATAAAGGGTAGCTTAGTTGTCATCCACTATGTATTACCCTATATAAAGGGCTAAATGAGTCCGTAAAAGGGAGAGAGCTCTTTGGAATTGTTGGGCAAGTCATTAGGAGAGAAAGTTTAAGAGTGTTTTAATTTCTAAGTGTAATTCTATATTCTTGTGTAAACAATTCATAGATTCAATCAATAAATATTCTTGATCTTACATCTTTCAATGGGCTGATTAAGCAAAATCGAGTAAGGGGTGTAGTGTGGGAAATCCTGCTACTACACAACAAATGGTGGAATTGAATCAAGAGGATGAACTTGATGTGGTGTTGCAAAAGAGCATTGAATTGGACATCCACGGCTTGTCTAACTTGGATGTTGAAATCTCCAAGGAGTTAGTGGAGATGTGTGGTGCCTTGGCGATATTACAAGAAGCTAAAAAGGGTAATGTTTTATATATTTCTTTACCCGTGAATGATGAAATACTTGTACCATATATTGTGAAGGCACCCAAGCTAGAATTGAAGCCACTTCCGACCATTTGAAGTATGCTTTCTTGGGAGATGGAGATGAGCTTCCGGTGATTATTTCAAAGAACCTCACACCGGTACAAGAAGACCGTTTGCTTAGAGTCTTGAGAGAGCACAAAACGGCTATTGGGTGGACAATTGCGGACATCAAAGGCATTATTCCATCCATGTGCATGCATAGGATTCTAATGAAAGAGAACGTGAAGCCGGTACGTGATGCTCAACGTAGGCTTAATCCTCCCATGATGGAGGTTGTGAAGAAAGAGATACTCAAATTGCTAAGTGTGGGGGTAATCTACCCAATTTCCGATAGCAAGTGGGTTAGTCCTAGACAAGTGGTACCAAAGAAGTCCTAGTGTCACGGTTGTTCGAAATCAAGAAGATGAACTTGTTCCTACAAGAGTTCAAACCGGTTGGAGAGTGTGCATTGACTATAGAAAGCTTAATACCGCAACCCTAAGGATCACTTTCCTTTACCTTTCATTGATCAAATGTTGGAGCGGTTAGCGGGGCATTCTTATTATTGTTTCTTGGATGGTTATTCGGGATACAACCAAATTGTTATTGCACCGAGGACCAAGAGAAGACCACTTTCACTTGTCCGTTTGGAACGTTTGCATATAGACGGATGCCGTTTGGCCTTTGCAATGCGCCGGCTACTTTTCAAAGATGCATGGTAAGTATATTCTCGGATTATGTGGAGCGCATCATCGAGGTATTTATGGATGACTTTAGTGTTTATGGCAATTATTTTGATGGTTGTTTAAACAACCTTGAACTAGTTCTTAAACGATGCATAGACACAAACCTTGTCCTTAATTGGGAGAAATGTCACTTTATGGTAAACCACGGCATAGTACTTGGTCACATTATGTCCTTTCGAGGGCTCGAAGTGGACAAGTCAAAGATAGATTTAATAAGAAACTTACAATATCCCACTTCGGTGAGGGAGATACGTTCTTTTCTTGGCCATGCGGGTTTCTATAGGCGGTTTATTAATGATTTCTCCAAAATCTCCATGCCGATGTGCAAGTTATTACAAAAGGAGGTCCTTTCGACTTCAACAAGGAATGCAAGGATGCTTTTGACAAATTGAAAGAAATGTTGACAAGTGCGCCAATTATCAAATCACCGGATTGGAATCTTCCATTAAAATTGATGTGTGATGCTAGTGATTATGCGGTTGGAGCCGTTTTGGGTCAAAGAGTGGACAAGTTGTCCCATGTTATCTATTATGCATCTAGGACCCTTAATGATGCACAAATCAATTATTCTACCACGGAAAAGGAGTTATTGGCTATAGTTTTCGCGTTGGAAAAATTTCGATCATACTTGGTGGGTACAAAGGTTATTGTGTATTCCGATCATGCCGCACTAAGACACTTAATAAAGAAGAAAGAAGCTAAGCCAAGATTAGTCCGGTGGATCTTATTGTTACAAGAGTTCGACATAGAAATTCGTGATAAGAGGGGTGTGGAGAATACCGTTGCGGATCATTGATAGGTATAGAATACACCGTATTTAATATCTAGTATTTATGCTTTCTTTGCGAGTTTTCTTGTAAATTATGTATCTTATGTGTGCTTTTGAGTTCTTTAGGTACTCTGGAGTCGCACGGAGGAAAAGAAGCGGAAATCATTCAAATTGAGTCAAAAAGGGTAAACCGGTCATTCATCGGTTAATACTAATGGAAGCTCATCCACATGTTAAGGGGTAGCCAGATTTTGGTTAAGGGAAGTGCTATTGAGATCCTAGCTTCGGATAAGGGGAAGTCAACTCTAAGGCAAAATATCACTTCAGTGGCCCTTATCATTAATGTACCGGGTGCCAATATCAATTCTCATTCCTACACATAGCAAAAAAATTCAGAGAGATTTCTTTTCCTCTCCTGAAACCGATGGCTGTTAATGGCGAGAAACGATGATGTGAATGGAGATTGTTGGCAGAGTGGGTATGAGTTAGATCTGGTACATCCAATTCTTGATGTCAATTCGAGCTGAAATTGAGATGGAGAAGAGGAAGGTAACGACCAATTTGAGAGAAGCTAGGGTGACTGTGAGATTCAGCAATGAAGAATTAGGGTACGGATTCATTTTGAGAATATGATGAAACTGAAGTCTGGGTTTCGGGTGAGAAGAACAATGAGGTTGAATCAAGAGCCAAAGATCGAGAACAAATCAAGGGTTTCTCTGGTGAATGATGTATGTTGCTCAAGTGAGGAAAAGAAGTTACTGCCGTTGAGATTGATGAAGAATTTGGTTGAAATCGAAGAAACAGATATTGAGTTGGGGTTTCTGTGTTGGTAGTGAATCTAATGCTGTGAAATTAGGGTTTGAGTTGATGTGGGATTGATTGATTCAAAATCAAAGAACCAGGTGATGTTGTTGTTGCAGTTTTGAGGGTGTTGCAGTTTCCAGGGATTGGCAGATTGTATTGAAGCTGAGCAAAGGGCTTGTGGTTTGTAAACTACTAAATTAGATGAATGTTAGGATTCTCTGTTATTCATTGCAGGTGTTGGGTTTGAATTGAGTTGTCTGTGACTGTTTCAAAAAGGGGAGTGAGTTGAACTGACAAGGGATGGTGTTGCAGTAAGAATAACTGGGAGATGAGAAGCTGCAGCTGAGATGTGTTGGTGGTTATCTGGAATTGCAGGCATAGAGATGGGTGGTTGTGCTGCAGGTTATTGCAGGGATGATGCTGTTGCAAATGACCTGAGCAGATTATGGATTTGGCAAGAAGAGTACAAAACTGATGAGAAGTTGTTGCCAGGGCTGCCAATGGATGCTGCAATAGATTACAGGGACTCGGGAACTGAGTTGATGGTGAGGTTAAATGCAGGGAACTGGAACTGCAGCAGTTGGTTCAAGAGACCTCATGTGGATGCCAGAGCTACAAATGGGTTTAGATGAGAAGCTCGTAATGGAGGGAGCTGCTAGGAAATGGTGAATTCAGTCTGTAGTTGAAGTGTTACACAGGCTCTGGTGATGTGAGCCAGGGTACAATTACAGATGGGGTTAGGCCTGGTGGATGCAGATGGAAATGTGGAGTTTTAGGCAAGAATTGACAGAGTCTGTTGGTGAACTTGTGAAGCTGTGATCTGCAGGTAATGGAGGTGCTGGTGACTGCAAGCAAAGAGGCTTTGTGTATGTTGCTTCTACTGGGTTGAGCTAAACATGGAGTCTGTGGCCTGTTGAGCTGGAGTGAGCTGTTAGCTGAGAAATTAAAGGCTGGTGTTTGAATGAAGGGCACTGAAGTGGAGGAATTGGTACAACAGGGAAGTACAGTTGCTGCAATGAGTTATATGGCATTGTGAAGTGATTAGGTGGTATATGGTCAGAATGGGGTTGGTGAGAGTCGAAAAGACTTGTTGCAGTCGCTGCGATGGTGCAGGTTGAGGTAGTCTGTGAGGCAGCTTGGCTGTGTCAAGATGCAAGTGATGGCAGGGTTGAAGGCAGTGATAAATGGTTGGTTTCAGAGTTGATTTTTGCTAGTATTGGTACAACAGGTTTGCCAGAAAACACAGGATGCTGCAACTAAGAGAATGGAGACTAATTTATGGATTTGTGAGCTGACATTGAGAAGATGTTTCTCAATGTTTGTCAAAAAGAATGAGACTGTAAGCACATGGAGTTGGGGGATGTGTGATGTTACAAAGACAAGGATTGTGCATTACAACATCTGGCTAGTGCAAAGGAATGAGCCACAATGGCTGGAGTGATGCACAATGATGCAGCTCAAGTTCTTGCAACGTGCAATGGCCTAGCCTGGCCAAGGCAACTCAGACCACTCGGCCTTGACTAAGAAGCCGACTTGGCTACTGACTCACCCGAGCCGACTCGTTCCAACTCGGTGATCCTTGACCCGAGATGACTCGGTCTCGACCCGATTGACCAGGTGACCTGGTTTGACTTTGCCGGTCACCCGAGCTAGTTTTCCTGCCGACTTTTCCTACCAAATTCCTACCACAATCCCATTTTCCGACGAGCGTTTTGGGACATAATTTCTACATGGGTTTCTCTCCATGGTGGGCCGGGTGAATTTCCAACTAATGGACTTTGAAGACAAAAACCTAGTTTTGGAAGGAGAAAAAGACTACAAAAGGGAAGACTTCTACAATGTTTGGACCACGTTTTAATTATTATCTTTACTTTTTCTAGGGTTTACAACCATGAAGTCTTTTCTCTTTCTTCTTGTTATGAACTCCATGAATATGAGTACCTAAGTTTATTATTGGTTATGGAATAGTTGGATTTCACAAAGCATGTTTCTTTGTTCAATATATTAGTTTTGTCTCATATTTATCGTTTGCAATTCTCTCAAAATATTGTTTTATGATTGATTGATTGTTTTGTCAAGTTGCAAATTGGTAGAACTTCTAATCACATCTATTGCTAGTTTAGGGTTTATTATACGCAAAAGTGATATTCCTTGAATACAAGTAGCATAATATGATTATGGTTTGTAGTGATATATTCTCATGATCATATGTGAATCGTAACCTTTGTTAAATTGAATTAGTGCGCTTTCCACGTTCAATTGCTTTGATTGGCCTGATTTCATAGAACTTAACGCATCTAGGAATTAAACTTGATTAGTGCTTTTACACGTTAGGTTGTTCCTTTAGGTAGAATTCATATTCGCATCTTTTAATGTGTTTGTTGATGACATGAGGAGGTTTATGGATATTCTTGCGATCAAGGTATTCTAGGGTCTTTGATAAAAGTTGAGATTAAAATATCAATTCTAGTTATTGTGAAAAGCATGTTAGTGAATGAAAACGAAATCCTTAACCAATATTTCTTATCCTTGATTTGATTTGTTTGCTTATTTCTTTATTTGCTTTTATTTATTTTATTTCATAAAATTACAAAACTACCTTGTTATTTATAAGGAACCGAAACAATTTGACAACCTAGACCTCTCTCAGGGATCGATCCTTTCTTGCCCTTGCTATATTTATATTTTGAGTAGTAAGAAAGTGTAATTATATTTGTGTCGGCTGACAACCGGTCAAATTTTGGCGCCGTTGCCGGGGAGGCAGCGATTGTTAATTGTTTTTGGTTTCTTATTTTTGTATTTAGTTTTTGTTTTATTTTTATTTTTTCTTATTTTCTGGGTTTTAACCTTGGTTTGAGAATCATATTTCAGGTGCTTATTTCTATGGAAGGAGCATATTGGAGCAATCAATACGGGTTTCAACCTCAACAATACGAAAACTACCAATTCCATGGGTATAATCAAAACCAATTCATTGGTTATGACCAATATTCCATGGAACCTTATGGTTTTCCTCAACAACCTTATGGCGGGTATGTGTGTGAACAACAACAAGGATGGGAGGATTCTTATGCTCGTGAACAAAAGGTCTCTAATTTTATAGATAAAGTTTCCAACTTTTTACAAGAGGAATTTCAAAAAGCTAAAGAGACTACAAACGAGCAACTCCAAGAACTTCGTGAAGGTATGACTATCTTGCGAAGAGGCATTGATCAATATAAGGAAGATGTGAATAATTATAATGTGCATATGGTTTGTGATGAATATTTGGTTGATGCTAATGTTGAAAAAGGCGAATCCTTGGGCACTTTCGTGGATAATTGTGTAGTTAACTCAACTCTTGATCGTAGTAATGATCATTCACCTATTCAAAAGGATGAGTTTGAGATTAGCAACACTAAATTCAGCGAGGACCAATCTTATGTTGACTATGATAGTGACGGTGATTATGACACATTGCTTGAAACAACTCATGGTGACATCTCCGAGGAGTCTTTTTGGGATCAAGATGAAGACGAAGAGGAATATGTCGACACTTGTGTAGATTACTCAAGCATTGATCTTAATAATGATCAAGAGCCTATTCAAAGGGTGGAGCTTGAGGATGATGCATTTTCGAGTGTTCTAAAAAAGTTTCTTATAATAAAATTTGGATCCGCAAAAGAGTATGTGCCTTACAACAAAGAGGAGTGTGTTGAGAATGAGACCGTTATGACCAATATTGTGGAAGACCCAATTGAGCTTGCAAATGATTGTAATGATGATGTTTATGTCGAGACTTTGGTTACGGCAGAAACGGACGAAGAATGGTTGCAAGGTTTGATAGAGGACCATGATATACAAGAGGTGAATAATTCACTTGAGTTTTTCAAGGACGAAGAGGATTCCGTGATACAAGAGATTGTGCAAGGTTTATCTAACCCTTTGCCTATTATTTCTTCTCCTTTACCTCTTATTGGTTTGAATGTATGTGCTTCGAGAATATTGTTGACTGACTTTGTTTCTCGTTTTCCTCCATTAGAGATACTTGATTCTCATACTATGCAGGTTATGGAACCAGAAACCATGGAAGTACCCGACTCCTATATTCTTTATACACTTCCAAGTGTGGACAAGAATAAGTGTGGGGGAAGCTTTTATCGGTTCATAGCTTCACTTTTGCTTTATTGTACTAATATTTGTGTGAAGCTAGTGTTTGCAAAACAGGTTCTATGGACGGATCCCCAACTTTTCAGATTATTGGTGTATGGGGAATGAATCTTACAAGAAGCTAAGTCGGGCCGTCGACTTTAAAACAAGCGCTAAGTGGGAGGCAACCCACCGGTTTTGTATCTCTTATCCTTTTGCATTTTATTTTTGTTTCGTTTATTTATTTTTTACTGTTTTCAGATCATATTTGCATCCCTATGTTTAATTTCATTGAGTCCGTAATCTATCTTAGAAGAGAATTATGACGAATACCTTTTTCGTCAGAAAATTTCAGACTGCGCGTAGTTCATTCCAGAGACCATAACTGTCAGACAGTTTATCAAAACACTGTGAAATTTTGACACTGTGTAGAAAACACGTAGGTGAACAACTTTTGTGAAATGGAGTTTTTCCAAATTCCTTACCAATTTGCACAGTTTTTGCGTCTTATCTGCTGTTACGTCAGAATTCAGAATTTTCGGTTTTACACATTGAGGACAATGTGAAGTTTAAGTGTGGGGGAGCATTTATATGTTTGTATAGTTTGTTTTTGACACCATTAGTGGATGGAACCATTTTGAATGCAGGAGTTGAGGAACCAATTAACTAAAAGGGAAGAATATAGCTCGAAATCATAAATACCATGATAGTTGTTACCATATCTCGAATATCACCATATCACATTCTATTTTTATTTTTCCATATTTATCTATTGTTCTCTAAGTGTTTTGGTGGGTCACTAAACATCGACGTGTTATTACTGCTAGGATGAAATAGAGTGATTGAGTTACTAGAAAAATAAAAAAAATGATGAAAAATATATATATGAAAAAAAAAAAAAAAAAAAAAAAAAAAAAAGGACCGATCAATTAGACCAAAACGGAATAAAAAGACACTTGGGAATAGCAAGTATGTGTGAAACGTAGTCCCCTCTCCGTCGCCTAAACAAGCGTGGAGTGCAGGATCCAAGGCAACTATCATGTACTTGCTGACAAGAAGCATGCGCTTGGATCCAAAAGATCTAATCATGTCGTCTAAAAAAAAAAAGAGAAATTGGATCCAGTTTGATCCAATCATAAAAAAAAGAAAAAAAAAGAAATTATTATTGTGTTGAATAAAGTCACTCTTGGTTCCCTTGTATATGCCATTGATTTGATGTAGCATTCAAAGACTAAGTAGCTCAATCCAATAGGATTAAGTTCATCTTAGCAGTGACCTTCGGATGAGATATGGGAAACATCGAACACTTGTGAATATTCGCCAACATCTACATCTATATCCATCTTCTTAATCTTTTTATTGTGATTGTGGTTTGTTAGTTTCCTAGTATTGTGGCTTGTTCGACTATCTAATTAGAGTTTATTTACTAATATTTGAATTGAATTTGCAAGGTACCTCCTCCCGTAGTCAATTTGGATTCGTTCATTGATTTGTCACAAATAGACGGAGTTTGAAATATAGGTTTTGTAGGTAGACCTCTTGTAAACCTTCACGAGACTATAACTCGTCCACTAGGGACACCTTAGGGGTTTAAAGGCCTGTTATTCATGCTAAGAGTAACCGTAGCCTCGACGTCACGGAGTTGTATGTATTTGTTTTAAAATTATTTTGTTTGATTTGCTCGAGGACTAGCAAAGTCTAAGTGTGGGGGAATTTGATAGGTGTAGAATACACCGTATTTAATATCTAGTATTTATGCTTTCTTTGCGAGTTTTCTTGTAAATTATGTATCTTATGTGTGCTTTTGAGTTCTTTAGGTACTCTGGAGTCGCACGGAGGAAAAGAAGCGGAAATCATTCAAATTGAGTCAAAAAGGGTAAACCGGTCATTCATCGGTTAATACTAATGGAAGCTCATCCACATGTTAAGGGGTAGCCAGATTTTGGTTAAGGGAAGTGCTATTGAGATCCTAGCTTCGGATAAGGGGAAGTCAACTCTAAGGCAAAATATCACTTCAGTGGCCCTTATCATTAATGTACCGGGTGCCAATATCAATTCTCATTCCTACACATAGCAAAAAATTCAGAGATATTTCTTTTCCTCTCCGAAACCGATGGTCGTTAATGGCGAAAACGATGATGTGAATTGAGATTGTTGGCGAGTGGGTATGAGTTAGATCCGGTACATCCGATTCTTTGATGTCAATTCGAGCTGAAATTGAGATGGAGAAGAGGAAGGTAACGACCAATTTGAGAGAAGCTAGGGTGACTGTGAGATTCAGCAATGAAGAATTAGGGTACGGATTCATTTTGAGAATATGATGAAACTGAAGTCTGGGTTTCGGGTGAGAAGAACAATGAGGTTGAATCAAGAGCCAGAGATCGAGAACAAATCAAGGGTTTCTCTGGTGAATGATGTATGTTGCTCAAGTGAGGAAAAGAAGTTACTGCCGTTGAGATTGATGAAGAATTTGGTTGAAATCGAAGAAAACAGATATTGAGTTGGGGTTTCGTGTTGGTAGTGAATCTAATGCTGTGAAATTAGGGTTTGAGTTGATGTGGGATTGATTGATTCAAAATCAAAGAACCAGGTGATGTTGTTGTTGCAGTTGTGAGGGTGTTGCAGTTTCCAGGGATTGGCAGATTGTATTGAAGCTGAGCAAAGGGCTTGTGGTTTGTAAACTACTAAATTAGATGAATGTTAGGATTCTCTCATTCATTGCGGTGTTGGGTTTGAATTGAGTTGTCTCGTGGATCGTTTCAAAAAGGGGAGTGAGTTGAACTGACAAGGGATGGTGTTGCAGTAAGAATAACTGGGAGATGAGAAGCTGCAGCTGAGATGTGTTGGTGGTTATCTGGAATTGCAGGCATAGAGATGGGTGGTTGTGTTGCAGGTTATTGCAGGGATGATGCTGTTGCAAATGACTGGAAGCAGATTATGGATTTGGCAAGAAGAGTACAAAACCTGATGAGAAGTTGTTGCCGTGGTCTGCAATGGATGCCGCAATAGATTACGGGGACTCGGAACCGAGTTGATGGTGAGCTTAAATGCGAACTGGAATCTGGCTAGCTAGGTTGGTTCAAGAGACCTCATGTGGATGCCAGAGCTACAAATGGGTTTAGATGAGAAGCTCGTAATGGAGGGAGCTGCTAGGAAATGGTGAATTCAGTCTGTAGTTGAAGTGTTACACAGGCTCTGGTGATGTGAGCCAGGGTACAATTACAGATGGGGTTAGGCCTGGTGGATGCAGATGGAAATGTGGAGTTTTAGGCAAGAATTGACAGAGTCTCAGGTGAACTTGTGAAGTCATGATCTGCAGGTAATGGAAGTGTTTGGTGATTTGCAAGCAAAGAGGCTTTGTGTATGTTGCTTCTACTTGGGTTGAGCTAAACATGGAGTCTGTGGCTCGTTGAGTCGAGTGAGTCATGTTAGGCGAGAAATTAAAGGCTGGTGTTTGAATGAAGGGCACTGAAGTGGAGGAATTGGTACAACAGGGAAGTACAGTTGCTGCAATGAGTTATATGGCATTGTGAAGTGATTAGGTGGTATATGGCTGTAATGGGGTTGGCTAAGAGTCGAAAAGACTTGTTGCAGTCGCTGCGATGGTGCAGGTTGAGGTAGTCTGTGAGGCAGCTTGGCTGTGTCAAGATGCAAGTGATGGCAGGGTTGAAGGCAGTGATAAATGGTTGGTTTCAGAGTTGATTTTTGCTAGTATTGGTACAACAGGTTTGCCAGAAAACACAGGATGCTGCAACTAAGAGAATGGAGACTAATTTATGGATTTGTGAGCTGACATTGAGAAGATGTTTCATTGATCTTTGAAAAGAATGAGACTGTAAGCACATGGAGTTGGGCTGGATGTGTGATGTTGCAGCACAAGGATTGTGCATTACAACATCTGGCTAGTGCAAAAGGAATGAGCCACAATGGCTGGAGTGATGCACAATGATAGTGCAGCTCAAGTTCTTGCCTGTGCAATGGCCTAGCCTGGCCAAGGCAACTCAGACCACTCAGCCTTGACTAAGAAGCTGACTTGGCTACCTGACTCACCCGAGCTGACTCGTTCCAACTCAGTGATCCTTGACCCGAGATGACTCGGTCCTGACACGTTGACCGGTGGGATTGTTTGACTTTGCTTGGCCACCCGAGCTAGTTTTCCTGCGACTTTTCCGCCAAATTCCGCCACAATCCCGATTTTCCGGCGAGCGTTTTTGGGACATGATTTCTACATGGGTTTCTCTCCATGGTGGGCCGGGTGAATTTCCAACTAATGGACTTTGAAGACAAAAACCTAGTTTTGGAAGGAGAAAAAGACTACAAAAGGGAAGACTTCTACAATGTTTTGGACCACGTTTTAATTATTATCTCTACTTTTTCTAGGGTTTACAACCATGAAGTCTTTTCTCTTTCTTCTTGTTATGAACTCCATGAATATGAGTACCTAAGTTTATTATTGGTTATGGAATAGTTGGATTTCACAAAGCATGTTTCTTTGTTCAATATATTAGTTTTGTCTCATATTTATCGTTTGCAATTCTCTGAAAATATTGTTTTATGATTGATTGATTGTTTTGTCAAGTTGCAAATTGGTAGAACTTCTAATCACATCTATTGCTAGTTTAGGGTTTATTATACGCAAAAGTGATATTCCTTGAATACAAGTAGCATAATATGATTATGGTTTGTAGTGATATATTCTCATGATCATATGTGAATCGTAACCTTTGTTAAATTGAATTAGTGCGCTTTCCACGTTCAATTGCTTTGATTGGCCTGATTTCATAGAACTTAACGCATCTAGGGAATTAAACTTGATTAGTGCTTTTACACGTTAGGTTGTTCCTTTAGGTAGAATTCATATTCGCATCTTTTAATGTGTTTGTTGATGACATGAGGAGGTTTATGGATATTCTTGCGATCAAGGTATTCTAGGGTCTTTGATAAAAGTTGAGATTAAAATATCAATTCTAGTTATTGTGAAAAGCATGTTAGTGAATGAAAACGAAATCCTTAACCAATATTTCTTATCCTTGATTTGATTTGTTTGCTTATTTCTTTATTTGCTTTTATTTATTTTATTTCATAAAATTACAAAACTACCGGTGTTATTTATAAGGAACCGAAACAATTTGACAACCTAGACCTCTCTGTGGGATCGATCCTTTCTTGCCCTTGCTATATTTATATTTTGAGTAGTAAGAAAGTGTAATTATATTTGTGTCGGCTGACAACCGGTCAATCATCTTAGTAGACTTGTTATGTCTCAAGAGGAACTTCCATTACATGACCGCTTTCCGGACGAACAACTTTTCTCCATGGAAGAATCAACACCTTGGTATGCGGATATAGTGAATTACTTGGTGACAAGGAAAGTACCTAGTACAATGTCTAATTTCCAAAAGATGAAACTTAAGAAGGTAGCTAAGCAATATGTGTGGGATGAACCATACTTATGGAAATATGGCGTTGATCAAATAATGCGAAGGTGCGTACCTAACTCCGAATTTCAATCCATCCTCTCCTTTTTCCACACTTTTGCTTGTGGTGGCCACTTTGGTTCTAAACGCACCGCTCTCAAAGTTCTCGAGAGTGGATTTTATTGGCCCACCTTGTTTGAAGATTCATATGTTTTTTGTAAATCGTGTGATAGATGTCAACGAATGGGCAATCTAGGTGCTCGAAATCAAATGCCACTCACACCAATTCTCGCCGTTGAGATTTTTGATGTGTGGGGTATTGATTTTATGGGCCCTTTTGTCAATTCGAATGGAAACTTTTATATACTTCTTGCCGTAGATTATGTTTCGAAATGGGTGGAAGCTAGAGCCACCAAAACTAATGACTCTCAAGTTGTTTGTGATTTTTTAAGGGAAAACATATTCAATAGGCATGGTACACCAAGAGTGGTGATAAGCGATGGAGGCTCGCATTTCAAGAAGGCTTTCCACGCTCTCCTCAAGAAGTACAACATAACACACAAAATTGGTACGCCTTATCATCCACAAACTAGTGGACAAGCGGAAATTTCGAATCGTGAGATCAAGTCCATTCTTGAGAAAACGGTGAATACCACAAGGAAAGAATGGAGCTTTAAGCTCAATGATGCACTTTGGGCGTATAGAACTGCAGATAAGACACCGATTGGTATGTCTCCATATCGGTTGGTTTATGGCAAGGCTTGTCATCTTCCGGTTGAACTTGAACATAAGGCTTATTGGGCGATAAAGAAATTCAACATGGAGTATGATGAAGCGGAAAACAAAGGAAGTTACAACTAAATGAGCTAGAGGAGATACGTAATGATGCTTACGAGAGTGCCCGTATTTATAAGGAAAAGACCAAGCTTTTTCATGACAAGATGATTTCTCGTAAAAGCTTCATAGTGGGACAAAAAGTCCTTTTATATCATTCTCGCCTTAAACTATTTCCTGGAAAGTTAAGGTCCCGTTGGATTGGACCATATGTTGTTACTAATGTTTTTCCTCATGGTGCAAATTGAAATTACTAGTCTTAGAGACAATTCGGTTTCCAAAGTCAACGGCCATAGATTGAAGCCATACTATGAGAACATCGCTTATGTGAATATGGATGAACTTTCATTTGGAGATGCACTCCCTATGGAGGAGTAATGTGCGGAAGAGCTAAGTCGGGCCGCCGACTTTAAAACAAGCGCTTAATGGGAGGCAACCCATAGGTTTTGTATTTCTTATCCTTTTGCTTTTTGTTATTTGTTTTTCTTGTTTCTTATCATGTTAAAATTTCCCACCTTGACTTTACTAGGACGATTCAATTACATTGAGGACAATGTAAGGTTTAAGTGTGGGGGAGTGGTTAAACATGATTTTAAAAAAAAAAAAAATTTAAAATTTTTTTAAAAAAAAAAGTTTTACATAAAACCTCCAACTTTTAGAGATTTTTAGAGTCATTAGCATACTTCTAGGTATGTTTACATAGAGATTTTGACCGACATAATTGAACTTGGAAATGTTAGAGAACTACATTCGGATTTCTTGCTTGTTAGAGTGTTAAATAATGGATTTAATCATGCCGGTGATGCAAATTTGGTGCAGGGAGAAATGAATTATTAGAGTTGCTGATCAATCATTAGTGGAGACTACCCGTATTCATATCATGTGAGGCACCGACCAGAATTTTTCCATCTACTAAAGAACTTTATTTTGAGTGTGTGTCACCATACGTAAATTCCGGGTAGAATGGTGAGATACCCAACCTCCCACCAATAGAAGCACTACTCTTTGATATCTTGAGTGCTAATTTTGTCAATCATAAGGGTGACGTCTATAGATGAAAGCCTCCTTCTTGTAGTTCGATTTGCAGTTAGCACCATTTTCTCGCACGACAACAACGGATCCATAGAAACACCATCATCATCAACAAGGAGCGACATCAAAATCTACAAGGAAAGTTGGAAAAGTTTAAGGTTTACAAGCAACGGAATGAGAAAAAGAGCAAATTTCAAACTCAAGTAAAGCAACATACAAATGAGCGGATTTTACATATATGTTGAGGACTTACAATACAATGAGGTAATTTTATATCCAAGTATGAAGACTTATTTATAAGAGCAAAGAATAGCAAAAGGTGAGAATTATTGAAGTTTATGATTTTGAGGCGATACAAGTTGTGAAGAATCAAGCGGTAAAATACTTCTCCCACGGCCATGGTTTATTTTGTATCTAATTTCTTCTTCTTAATTAAAAAAAAAAAAAAAAAAAAAAAAAAAACAAGAGAAATATTTGTTTTGTTAATAAGCCGTGGGGAAGGAAAATTTATAAGAAAGTTTCAAGCGACAAGGATTTTAAGGTAAAATAGTTATAAATTGTTAAGGATTTATGAAATTCGAGAGTTTATCACCAATAGTTGAAACCGAAGACGAAGACCAAGAAGATCAAGACGAGGAGCGGAAGACGTTTCTATTGGATGCCGTGAGAGTGGTGTTATCATAATTGGCGATCGGATGTGAAGGTGAGTAAGTAATCTCATCCTCGATAATAATGGTTGATTTCCTTTCGTAGAGATCGTCAGAAAAATGGTTTTTCAAAATGTTAAAAGATGTGGGTTTTTAAAAATATTTCGGAAGTTGTCCTTCCCACCATTCAACGTGTTGCAGGGAATTCTCTCTTCATTCCTACCGCACACATGTGAGACCCATAAAAAAGCCGTCTTTTTGAGTGCAATTATCATAAAATCCTTTTTGGTGAGGCGAAGTCGAGGCGAAATGCTTATTGATCGTTTCTCAAACACGCATTCTCTCATTATGGTGTGGTTATTTCTCACTCAACATTTAAGAATGAGAATATGTTCTTTAGTATTTCTAACTTCTTATTACTAGCATGCAGAAACTCTATGTCCTCATAACTCTTTGGATGCTTGGGACGCTTGAACGCTTTGAAGTTGTGAGTTTTTAGTTTGATTTGCTCGAGGACTAGCAAAGTCTAAGTGTGGGGGAATTTGATAGGGTGTAGAATACATCCTATTTACTATATATTGTTTATGCTTTCTTTGCTATTTTTCTTGTAAATTATGTATTTTACGCCTGTTTTGAGTTTTGTAGTTACTTTGGAGTCGCACGGAGGAAAAAAAGAATAAATGATCCAAATTGAGCAAAAAGGGCAGGATTGTCATTTCACAGGAAAACACTATCGGGAGACGAGTCAAGGTTAAGGGGCGACTTTCTTTTGGAGGAGTACTAAAGCCAGGCCCACAGAGGTTAAGGGGTGCCGTGGGATGGCCCTTATCCGATAAAGGGTGGTCCTTATCACCAGGTGCAAATATCCACCCAAACCATTACAACCCTAAATCGAGAGAAAACTTTCTCTTATTCATCTCAATCATCTTCCCCAAAAAAATTGAGAAAAAGAAGAACGAGTGCCGCTGTGAAGCTCAGGGATATGTAGCCGTGAAATCGCGAGATGCAGATCGAGATGACAAGCTCAAATTTAGGGTTCCCTAAGGTTCCAGCTTAAGAACCAGAAGATGGGTTTCGATTGAGAAGAAATCAGAGATGGCAATGAATTAGCCAGATCTGTTGCTGCCATCAGATTCAAGATGGGTTTTTGTTCGATTCCGAGTTAGTAGAGCTGTCTTTGCTACAATCAAAGCAAGCATTGGTCTTCTTGTTTCGTGGATTTGAATCAATTAGGGTTTGTTGGTGTTAATCGGAAATGGTCTTGATGCCTCAGAGAGAAGAAATCAGGGAGTGAAGAAGAGATGAATCGATCGAGAATGGGTTCTGGTGGTGCTGTGAGATGGGTATGGTGGCGAGTTGAAGGCACAGAGAAGAGCGGTTCGATAGTACTGTTAGTTTACTGATGAATTGAAGTCATTGCCATGGATTAAACGGGTTTGAGGTCTGAATTTAATGAAGATGATGGAAAGTCATGAATGGAAAGATGGGTTCGATTTGATTTATAAATTGGAGGTGGTGTTGAGAAGATGTGGATAAAGAATGGGTAATCGGAGAAGACTCTCATGGGATTGATGTGTTGGTCGACTGTAATCGATTCAAGTATGGTGATAGTTAGCTGATTTCAGGGCAGTTCAGATAAGATGCAAATGGGTTTGTAGCTTTGCTGGGTGTCGCTGTTAACACTAGCATGGAATGAATTGCTCAAATAGATGTATGCTAGGATTTGAACAGGGATGGAGCTGAAGAGAGGCCTGACTTTGGCCGGGAAAACACCAGAAAACATCCAAGACTCGGCCGGTTCTCTGCACCGGCGAGTCAACTCTGTAGTTGTAGGAAATCCCACACTACACCCCTCACTAGAATTTGCTTAATTAACACATTGTAAGATGATTAATTATATATTTTCATTGATAATCTTCTCGAAATGTTTACAAGGATAGATAGATCTGATCTAAAGAAATTACAATCACTCTAGATTTTCTCTCTCCTCATGACTTGCTTAACAATTCAAAAAGAACTCTCCCTCAACAAATTAACTCAACCCTTTATATAGGGTAATACACAGTGGATGACAGCTAAGCTGTCCTTTATTTTCGGGGATAACTCGCGAAGTGTCGCAAGTGTTATAAACATTCTTCTTTGCGACACTCCTAAATCTCGCCAAGTCTTCACACTTTTCTCATGTTTTGGCTGTCGTCATCCATTGCGTCATTTATATTACTTCCTACTTGCGACGCCTTCGCAATGTAGTCGTTTATTACTCTCGCAAAATATTGATGTCACGATATTCTCGCTCCTACATCTTGCCTCTTCTCATGTCTTCTCTCAAGAAGAAGAGAATGTCATGAGAACCAATATTTTAAAATGCCGCAACTGCTTATCTTTATCTCGCGATCGTTCAATTTTACTCGTTTTATTCATGTACGGAATTTATTACAGGTGTTTCTTCTTCCACTCTTTTCTTGACACGTCTCTTTCAACTACTTATTCTTGACCATTTACGTCCTATCTCGCATTAAATGCATTTGTTTTCTCGAGGATTCTCTTCTCTATATATAGCTTTCTTACCCTTCTCTTTTTCTCTTTATTTTCCCTCTGCAACTTTCCTTTAACTTTCTTCCTCCGCAATTTGCGCTTCGCCATCAGTAATCCTCCCCTTCAATTCTCTCAAACTTCAATTCTCCATTCATTCCCATACTATATCAATGGCTTCACCGGGTCGTACATATAAACCCCTTTTTTGAAGATACTCAAAATAAATTACAAGAGAAGGGTTTCATCTTGTCAACCATTCCTGATCAAAAATCTTCGTCTATTCTCTCTGCAAAACTGTTTTCTGATCATCAATGTGATGATCATAAAATCATAGTCTCGCTAGGTCAACTCCTCGCAGGACTTCCCATCCCTTTATATAATCCCGAGATACCATTATTCTATGAAATCCTTGCTCATGAAAAGTTCTCGCGAGCTGTTTATCAGTTGAGTGACGACTGCATCCGTTTGATGCTTGAATTCGCAAACCGCAAGCGCCGGTAAAGGATCTTTATATCCTCGTTAATGTTAGAGATCCTAAATTTGCAAATTTGGAGATAGTTGCCGAGAAGTATACTTTAGAAAATTTCTTTGCGAATTATTCAGTAATAAACATGAGAAATGATAAATCCCGCTGGGGCGCTCGACTGAAAAGAATAGATAATATTTCCGATGACAAGCTGCTTATGCAAGATATTGATTGGCATTCGGGCAACAATAGTACTCCCCGTCATTCCAAAGATGAGAAATGGTGGGTTGTTCCTTTGTTGTTGAGTGGACCTTACATCGCAGGTTCACATGTTCTCCCTGCACACCTCGCGAATTATCATCCTTGGGAGTTTAAGTGGCCTGAGGAGACGAAAGAGGTATATTTCCTTTTTTCAATTTCGCCTTGCGACATCTTTATTCCTCTTTTATTTATTAACTTTCAAAGAAATTTAGATCGCCAGAATGAGAAAGAAGTATAAAGAAGATCCAAAGCCGAGTACCCTGGCGATACTTCGATCGCTCACGGATGAAGTAAGAAATATTTTCTTTTGTTATTTTAAACAATATTGTTGCCTCTGTTTCTTATCTTCATGCGTATGCTAAGGTTGACGTTAAAGAGGTCAAGCTGCGAAGGTTAAAGGCAAGGATAAAATTACTTTTCGCAAGGACAAGTCTTCTACTCCGCTTTCGGAAAACGGAAAATCCATCTCTCTTCTCATAGTAGTTCTCAAACCAACGAAAATTCTGATGAGGGTGAAAATGAAGTTGTTATTTCCTCTGCGAAAGAGAATCACTCGACAACTTCTGCTATGGCGCAATTGTCCAGTGTCTTCTTCGATTCTATGCAAGGATTAGGAGATGATCATCTAATCAGCACTTATGGAGCTCTCGCAAAAATTTGCGATGCCCCACTATTAGAGGATAATGAATCTTTTCGCGGAGTTTCTCGAACGTTGACCTCCAGTCACTTAAATGCTCTCACTGCTTTGGTATGTTCATATTCCTTGGCTTCTCTGTAATTTCGATTACAAGCTTTATCTTAACAATTTCTTTTTCCTTTATAGTCTGGGAGAGCTTCCTTTGTTGTTGCCTCAGATCTCGAGAGAAGGCGCGACAACCTTGAAAAGAAGAATCTCCAACTTAAAGAGAAGATTCGAGAACTAGAAATTGAGATTGCGATGTCTCGCAAGAAAGATGAAAGAATTCAACAATTGGAAACTGAATTTGCTTCTCAGAAGACTAAGATGTCTACTCTTCAAAGCGCTAACCAAACAACTTTATGGTATAAAATTTTTTATTCTTCAAGTCATCTTTACTTTGTCACTATTATTCTTTGCACGATTTATTATTTTCGCAGACATATATAATCTCTCTACGAAGAAGCCATTCTTCTCCATTCATTTCCCGAGCCCATGGATAATGATGTTCTTCTCACCCATCTCAACGAGTCTTTAAGTAATTTGAACAAATTTGATTCCCTTTCATTAAATGAACTTCGAACTAAATGTCGCCTCTTAGAGATTGAGCATAGAGCTAGTTTAGGTTTAGCCAACCGATTTAAACAAATGTATCTTGATTCCCATAGAAAAATCGAACTTTCAAGAAAAAATTAGTGGCCTTATAGATGAAAAGATCGTATTGCTAATAAGGGTGGACAGCATTAGCAACATTTCAAAAGTCTCTTCTCGAAGTACAAATTGAACGAGATGAATCTCTTCGCCAGAATGCCATACTTATTGAGCGAGAAGAGCAAGTTCGTTTCGCTTCTTGTTATAAATAATGATGATGAGTTTGCTTGGGCTGCGAAGGTTCTAGATAATTCCGGGAATAATTTAGGTGTTGATGTTAGCCTTCATGACGAGCATACTGCCTTGGTTAAAGATATGATATCTGACAGAGAAGGTTGTTTATTATACTTTATTGCTCTTTATCTCTGTAGTACTGTTATTGTGTTGTTAATTCATTATCATATGTTTTGCGTAATCCGAGAAGAGATTTCAAATATGGATTGAAGAACTTGAGTCTGAAAAAAGGGGAACTCGCAGAAGGCCTTTCTCTTCGCAATAACAAGTATTCTAAGTTGAAGAAACAACTGCAAGCTACAGTGGCGAATTTCAACAATACTGCTGTTCGTTTTCGCAATCAAACTATTGAAATGGTTTGCAGTGATCACCGCATTCCTCTTATTTCATATCCTTGTCTTCATGATGATATTCCTGATGATACGCCTTTTTTGGATGTCTCTGATAGTGAAGCTAGCGAAGCAGAAGAATCTGGCGAAAAGAATGATGAAACTGAAGAATCTGACCAAGAAGAAGAATCTTCAAAGAAATAACTTCTTTTTCTTCTTTCGCTTCTTGTAATATATATACTCTTTCAATCTTCTTGGATTGTTAAATGTGAATTCATTCTTCGTTTTCTTTATTTGCACATATTAATCAAGCAATTCTCTTTTATAATTCGACTAACTAGTATTATGAATGCATAAATTCCTCATATGGAAATGAATAACAAAACTTTATCCTATTCATTCCCATACTTGCCTCTGTTATTCATTTTCAAATGAGAGACTTGCCTCTGTTATTCGTTTTCGTAAGCATATTTGCTTTCTCAATTTTGTGTATGTCATATCTTTAGTTATCTTTGAAGTCGTTATTGCGACAAGATCGCAGTTATCTCATTTGATCTTGCCTTATCGTTTTTGTGTGGTCTTATTTTGCCTTCCTAATTAAAGGTCTTATTTCGCCACCCCTCGTTGCGACAAAATCGCAGGACGTCTTTACATTTTCATGTAATGACCCATTGACCTTGTCTTATCATTTGTTAAGTATTTTTGCCTGTGCAGGATATTTTATCTGCGACAATATGACAGGCTTAAATACTCTTGCGAGTGTAAAATCCCATGACATTGCCGTCTTTGCGACGAAATCGCAGGACGTTTTTGCATTTTCATGCAATAACCCATTGATCTCGCCTTATCCTTGCGTCAGTATTATTGCCTCTACTGAGATCATTGCACAAATATGACAAGCCTATATTTCCTTGCGAAAATAAAGTCTCATGACATTTGCGTCTTTTGACACTTATCGGCTCCCTAATGGAGGGTGCCGCCCTTATCTTCTCCCCCGTTTGCCCCTTCAAGGAGGCGTACATCGGCCATACAAGACTAGCTCCTCCCATCCAGTCTTAACAACAACTAGTTGTTTTCGCAGCCTCTTATCCCTTATACCTATATGGCTTATGGTTACGAGACTGCACCCTAAGTGGAGTTTTCTTCGGCCGAGTGCAGATATACCAAGACTTGCCAAGAATGGCCGAGACACTTCAAATGCCCCAGCACTCTTGGCTCAACCGTACCTACCCCGGCGCCTTGAGCATACACGACTCTAAGAAGAGATCCTCGGGCGTCCAACCAGGGTATAACCTTATATATATATTTGGAAATCCAAGGTATCTCTCCCGGATAGGCTTTCATGGGCCCCAAATCTTCATGACTCGGAGTTCCGGAGAGGTGTAACCTTTTCACTGAGCCATGTCAAGAGATGCCCCCTTATTTGACGCACTTTAGGTCTTACATTTGCCTCTTGCGAAATGTCATTCGCGAACTAGGGTGTACGCCATAAAGGTTCGTCCCATTCACTCACTCTTTCATTTTTGTTAATTCATTCAATCATTCATTTTGTTTGAAACTATCGCACAATCTTACATTGTTTAATCATTTTTGTTTTTCAATTCTTCAATCAAATTGTCATACATTCTTAATGGCGAGATCCTCGCATATTTCTTCTTCAATTATTGTTTCTTCCTCTTACTCCGAACAATTTTTTGTTGTTGCTTTTTGATGATTATTCACTTCTTACACTTTTTGCTCTTGCTATTCTGTGCCTCTATATCATTCAAATCTCTTAATGATTCCTTCCCATCATAATTCCCAACTGTTTTCATGCACTTGTGTCGCAATGTATCTTCTCCTCTTACATCAATGGCATCCACCATTAATCTTTCTCTTCTTTTCTCATCTTTTGCATGTTGTTTCCAACCCTTTCTTTTCTCAGCTCTCTCTTCGCAGCTCTCCACATCGATCTCATAGCATTTTTGTCCCTCTGTCCAGTCTCCTTTTATAATTCCAACACCACTAGGATAAGGAAATTTTATACACTGATGATATATTGACGCTACTCCCAAAATGTCGTGCAACCATGGCCTTCCAATCAATGCATTATAAGGGGATTCCATATCGACCACACGAACGTAATATCAAGAAATAGTCCTTGCAGAGGTATTCTCATATGAACTTCTCCTTTAGGCTTGTTTGTCGCTGCCATTGAAACCATATATCTTATATGTTGAAGGTATCAATTCGCATCCTTTCCTCCCATAGTCTTGTAAGTATGGTAAAAGAGGATGTTTACCGAACTTCCAAAGTGTCAATCGCATTCTATTGATCGCCCAACAATTCTCTCGCTTCATCGTCTTCGCCATCAACTGGTTTTGGATTAATCTCCAATTTTACAACCAATGGGTTTTCATGCGTCTCTTTGCCTTCAGGAATCTCTTCAAGAAAGAAATAATCCGCATTTGCCATTCTTTTAACTCATGACATCTTCGCAATATTCATCACTTCTTTATTATCAACATCCCTCGCAAAACCCTACCGAGTATATTATCATGAAAATCTTCAATTGTGCAATATGAGTGAACAATGGAGTTACAAAATAAATTTTTAGCTTTCGCTCCAACTTCTATTACGAACGTTTCTTTCCCCTTTGATGGTGGTGGTGGCAATTGTTGAACTTTCTCTTCACTTTTTAGAAAGTTTCAAATTTCCTTGATCAATCATTCTAAGGATGATTCTTTTTATGTTTCTCGGTCATTTGTCAGATGTCCATGAAAACGGTGGTAAGAGCAGAATTCATGACTTCTATCACTTGGTGGTGGTTCACTCCCCATGTTCCATGGTGCGGGTATGTTTTCCATCAGGAGTATAGCTTCCCAGATTTTTTCCACACTAGTATTCAGTGGTGGCATCTTGATTTCTTCCCATACTACTCTATGACGTCGCTGCCCTCCATGATAATTCTGTTTTTGACTTCCATAGGTTTCTTGCGAGTGATCAAGTCTCTGAATTTTGTTATTGCCGCCATGGTTGTAGTAATTTCTTTCTCTTTCAAACTCTTCTTGATCTCGGCTTCCCATGGCTACCAACTTTGGCTGTCAATCATTTATCACTCCCTCCTGTTGCCCTTGCGAGGTACTCGCCACTGTGTGTATTAACTGGGTAACAAATTTGCATTCGCAAGATTTGAACTTGTATTCGCAATCGGGTACGACTCCACCTCCTTTTGCCTTTCTTCCAAAGCAATATATTCCTCTTGCAATTCTCGCAGCCTCCGTCATCGTGATTGTATTCTTGACTCTAAAAATTTGAATATATAGCAGGTTGGTTGCGAACATAGCGTTTATAAATGATAAAATGAGATATCTTTCATCTACTCTTCCGGCCATCTCGCTACACATCGTCTTCCATCTCACAGTTAGGTGCCTTAAACTTTCGCCAACCCTTTGTTTTAGCCCAAATACATCTTCAATTCCTGGTCGCGAGGAGTTATTACTTATGTATGCCCCTAAGAATATAGCTTGTAGATGGTTGAATGACGTGATGGTGTTTCTTGGTAAACCTTCAAACCACTTCAGTGCTTCTCCTGTTAAGCTTGATGCGAAATATTTGCACAATATAGCGTCATGACTTTCCCATTGTAACATACATCTTACATACGCTTTGATGTGTTGTATTGCACAAGTTGTACCATCAAAAATGCTTTGGTTAACGCAGTAAATTGCATTTTGGGGGTATCCCACCTAACTGCACCTCTAAAGTAAAGGGGGGGTTTTGCAGCTTCTTCGATTGCCTCATCCAATTGTCTTCTTCCTCCACCTCCTCTACTATTCAACATTCCTCTCATCTCCGCCAATTCTCTTAAAATTTGTTCATTTACCTCAATGTTCGGATTCATTGGTCTTTTTAGCTCTGTTTCTCTCCTTCGCGTTCACGCCTATCTTGGTTTTCTTGTTCAACATTCTCTTCTCTTCTTTCTCTGCGACTTTCTCCTTCATCTCGTTCGCGAATGTGCACACCATTGTATCTATCATTTTCTCTTCTTGGTTGTCTACCAATTATCCTTTGTACTCTTTCATATTCTTCGTTAATATTTCCATTGTTACGATTTTGCTCGCGCCTTCTTTCTCGATTGTCATGATTGTTCTGCAGAACTGCTTCCTCCAATTCCTGTTCTTCCATTTCTGCTCTCAATCTTTCCCTCTCGCGAGATAAACGTGCTTGTTCAATATAATGTTTTTCAATGTCATCTTCAATTTCCTTTTGTTTCCTTCGTGTTTCTCTCCCAAGCAATATTCTTCTTCCTTCTCCCTGATTTTCTTCATTAATTGGATCATTCTGCCCTTGACGCTGCCTATTTTCTTGATTTCCGTCATTTTGACCATTCTCAGATCTTCGGGATGTGGAATATAACGATCTTCTACTACCTCTCTTCCTTCACGACCTCATTCGCCAAAACTTAGTTCCCTTTCCAAATTTTCTTCATTAACGTTTTCCATAGTAATGTTTCGCGAAGATTCTTGATCTCGTTATTACTTCTCGATCTTCTATTTTGCAGCCTCCTATTTTCCATCCTTAATTCGTGGTTTTGCCTCGTTAAATTTGCGCGTTCTTCTGCTTCTAGACGCCTTTCTTCATGTATTGTTTGTCTCAACGTTTCTAATGCTACAATTTCTTCATTTCTATGAGCCGTTTCTCCCATTTCTTCTCGATTTCTCTCCTCTTGTCCATTATTCATCAGTTGTTGCACTTCTTCTCTTTCTTCCATAGAATCTGATCTCCATGTATGCACGCTCACTCTATCATAATCTATTACTCTATTCAGTCTTTGGTTGAATTGGTGGTTGAATTTGACCTTCTTCTCTATCTCTTGCATTTATCCTTGATGGTTCACCTACTTTATTTCTCCTTTCCCCAACTAATCTCCCACTTCTCCTTACAATCGTTGGTTGTTCTGATGCATTCCTTCTTCTAGCCATTTCTCAATTTTAGTAAATTGTGAAGAATTATTCGAAATTTCTTTCTTGTTACACCTGATTCTTCCAATTCACAAGGTTGATCTTCTACTCACTCCCTGTTTCTAGCGCATATGTAGTTGCAGGAAATCCCACACTACACCCCTCACTAGAATTTTCTTAATTAACACATTGTAAGATGATTAATTATATATTTTCATTGATAATCTTCTCGAAATGTTTACAAGGATAGATAGATCTGATCTAAAGAAATTACAATCACTCTAGATTTTCTCTCTCCTCATGACTTGCTTAACAATTCAAAAAGAACTCTCCCTCAACAAATTAACTCAACCCTTTATATAGGGTAATACACAGTGGATGACAGCTAAGCTGTCCTTTATTTTCGGGGATAACTCGCGAAGTGTCGCGAGTGTTATAAACATTCTTCTTTGCGACACTCCTAAATCTCGCCAAGTCTTCACACTTTTCTCATGTTTTGGCTGTCGTCATCCATTGCGTCATTTATATTACTTCCCTGCGACGCCTTCGCAATGTAGTCGTTTATTACTCTCGCAAAATATTGATGTCGCGATATTCTGCTCCTACAAACTCGGCGATGTCCGATCCAGCCGATCCAGCTCAGCCGAGTAAGACAAGTCAGCCACCTAGGGAGCTGACTCATAGCTGACTCAGTGTCTAACTTCCCTCCTTTTGACCCAGTTGGTAGACGGTTGACCCGTTTGACCGTTAGTCCTAACGGTGGACCGACGGAATATTCCGTCGAATATACCGGTGGCGGTGAAATTTTCGGTGGCCGGGGTGACGGATTCCGGTCAAATTCCGCCATAATACCGATTTTCCGGCGAGCCAAAAATTCCGAATTTTCAGTGGACTTCTCTCATGGGTGTGAAGACTTGGACTAGGAATTGGATGGAGAATTTGGCTCAAATTTGGAAAGAGAAGATGAAGAGTTGAGAAAGGCTTGGATTTGGAAATTGAATTGCTAAAGGAAAAGGATTCTATTCCTTGGAAGATTTGGAGAATATTGAAGCCTATAAATAGAGAAGTTTTCTACATCTTTTACACACCTCTCTACACACACAACACTTGTGTTTTTGCTTTCAATTTTTCTTCTTAATTATTTGTGTGAACTTGAAAATTCTCCTTTTAAAAATTTTTGTGTGAATTTCAAAAACATGAGTAGCTAATTTTATTATTGATTGAGGATGAATTCCTAGTTCTTAATATATGGTTTGAGTTTTGTTTCAATTCTATCTTGAGGTTTTTCACATGATTATCGATTGTTTTTACTAATAGGAATGTTTATTCATTCATGATTGATTGATAGATTGTTTGGAGTGCACGCTAAATTGATTTGTCAATTTGATCTAAAGCTAGTGAAAGTTAGGAGATAAGTAATCGTTTCTTGACTCTTTACATAAGTAGCAAACACGAGACCTTGCGGAGGGATTCCGTGGAGCAATTGTGTGTGAAAACAACGTTAGCAAGTAGACCTTGATCTAAGAGTCTAACTACTAATATTGACCTAATAAGTTCATAAATCTTAATGCGTTTATTTAAATTACATCTAGAGTGATCTACTACTAGGTGGTTTGGTAAATAGAATCCGGTAGTCGAGAACTTCCGTATCCCGAGTGATACAAGGGATTTAGGGGTTTAGCAACGATCTAGTGCTTTACCTACGGTTGGTGATAATCTGTGACTAATAACATGTGGATGAAAAAACATAACTTGAATCATTGTTTTGCAACGAAGAAGGATTCCTTGATCTTGTCTCTCTTATTGCTTTCAACTTTATCTTTTAATTGCTTTGTTTATTTTCTTTTGCTTTTTACACCCCCTTTCGTGACAATTTTTACAACTAGAATCTCTTGCTCCTCGTGGGAACGAACTTGACTTCCATTATATTATTTTTAATTGAGTGGAAATAAGATATTAATTTGATTGCACCTACGACACGCATCATGTATCTAGTACAACTACAAGGAGAAATGGGATCAAAATGGTAGCAAGCTACCTTCTCTCTCGATAAACAGCACGGACTTCAATTGAAGTTTTAATTAGGTTTTCATTACCTTCTCAGGATAAGAATGATTGGTCTTTAATACACCAATATCTCACTAAAAATCTCAACGGCTAGTAACTCATCTACTCATTACACAACTCGAGGAAATGACTTAAGGATGAGTACACCCAACAATTGGTTAACTGCAGCCCCTGGCAGCTAATTTAGAATATAGAGTATGCATACTAAACCGTGTGGTACATGACGAGCATAGGTCGGTTGAACTCACCAAGTGTCGGTATGTAAAGTTTGGTTGTTAGTGTGTCAAAACTCATCTAAAGTCGCTTGATTATATACTAGAGTCAACTTCGTTTAGGTTAGACTAGAAAGTCTAGGAATTTTGAGACATACAAGTGTTAGTCCAAAAACCTGAAGAATGTGAAGAAGAAGCAAACTACGACGACAATGTCATCCTTCCTCTTGAGGTTAGTAATATTGACTTGAACTGTTTCATTCCTAACATATCTTTCAAGTAGTGCTATATTGAAAAAGTAACTGTGAAGTTGTATATACTGTACATATTGTATGATGCTCTAGTGATGTGAATGGTCGTATTTGTATGATCATAATATTAGAGAACTAGACTACGAAGTTAAATTTTGAACTTCGTAGATATGACATCGACATAATCTTGTATATACTGTTATGATTATGTGAATGGGTTATGGTGAAGATTCCATCCTAGGAAACAATGCTTTACATTTGTTTAAAGGAAGTACATTCATGAACTTGTTTTATGAAACTAAAGGGAAATTACTAGGATTATTGGTACGGCTATTCATTGCAAATATTTGGATTACCAATATGTGTGAGATGGTAGAACCGATCGTAACTTTGTTATGTATCTTGGTATAAGTAATCACAATCCCTGACTTATGATTTGATATGACTAGCTTTTATTAATTGGTGTAATTGATCCTAAGTAATCACCATGAGATGGTATGATCGATCCTTGTAATTGGTGTGACCGATCCTAGTAATTGGTGTGACCGATCATAAATGTTGTGTGACCGATCCTTGTAATTGATGTAACTGATCCTAGTGACTGGTATAACAGATCACAAGTAGATACCATGTGTAGATTGAACCGATCCTTATTATTGGTGTAATCGATCTTTGTAATTGGTGTGACCGATACAAGTAGGTACCATATTTAGGTATAACCGATCCTAGTGATTGGTATAATCTGAACCCATGTATGTGACTTGGTAAGACCGATCACAACTAACCATTGTGATTTGGTATGACCAATTACTTAGTAGTCTTGGAATACAAAATAAAATAATCACTTAGTCTATATGGATCCCTTTTGTTTTCTTAAGGTTTTGGCTTTACGAAAATTACCTCAAAAGTTACTCTCTCTGTTCCACTTTTTTTTTTTTTGATGTTTTAGGGTTTATTTTGTGTTCCAAAATAGATGAGAGTTTTAATATATTTCCTAAATTCTCTCTGATTTACCATTGCTTTGGAATCACATCAGAGCATAAATTCTCATCGTAATCAACACATAAACAATTACTCTTATTTTTAAATATTTCTCATGAAGGAGATATACTCTAATACTATATAATAATTTGGAACATTCCAAGTAAATTATAATGGGATTGGTAACTTTCCCTATAATCTAGAAACTAAAAACTATGTCATTTAATTTTTTAAAAAGGTATTGATATAGTAGAATTGGAAAAATTTAACTCTCTGATCTTCCTTAATTTGCGTGAAAAATTCTAAAACATCAAGTAAAATACAACAGGGGAATATAAAATTGGATAGTGTGTCGGCTGACTTCTTGTTTTTAAAAAAATATAATGAACTAGTATTTTTTATGGCATGTCGTGCATTCCTATTTGGCCTATTGTCCTTTGTGTTCGGCTCTTTGCTTTTTCAAAACTATGGTGGCATTTAAAACACCGACAAATTTTAAAAGAGGAGAAGTAATCGAAGTTATGTTGTTGACTTTTGTTTTGTGAACAAAACTAATTTTGCATAAACCCAAGCTAATGCACATTAACACGAATTTTAGTGGTCCTTGTTCCATAAAAATGAAAGGTGTAATGTTGGTCGACTTCGGTTGGTGTCTTCCTATTACTTCTTGGGATTCTTGGGATAATACGAGTTCTCCTAATCATTTGGGCTTTAAGATTTGTTGCGCGCATTTTCTATTTCTCGAAGAGAAAATGGGTCATTTGTCGGGTTCAAATGGACTTAAAAAAAAAATACGGTGAAATAGTCAAAAAAAATTAGCAAGGATGAAACTTTCATCCTGGCTTATATTAAAAAATAGCAAGGATGAAATGGATGCATCACATGTAAAATAAAAATAAGAAAAAAATATTTGAAAATGGACGGGGATGAAACCGTTACATCCGCCTATTTTATAATTTTTGTCCATTTAAAATATCTTTTTAATTTTTGGCTATTTAAAAAAGTGTCTTTTCATAGAATTGTTGATTTTGGTCTTTTTGACCAATTTTGTGTTTCTCGAATGGTAGTTCTCTGAGTGCTATAGTTGATTGCATCGCCTAGTCGTCAAATGCTAAAATACTAGTACTTGTAACAAACCTTGTTAATTTGGCCGCTCACACCTATTATTTTTTTTTATTTTTTTTTCTAAATTATGAATTTTATTACCCAAAGCATTTCATATCCAAGATACTTTCAAGGCTAATTATTACAAAATAAAACTGAAAGTAATGAAACATAGAGATTAATTTGGTCTCTCTCACCTTTAATTTTGGTTCTGTTTTGCATTCAGGGAACTCTACTAAAAATGAGTTTCAATTGTACTTTTGTTTCATTCAGCTTGCCACTCTCTTGGTGGTAGGCTGATTTTTCTTCAATACATCTTGCCCTTTTTGAGTTAAAAAAATTAAGTGTAAAAATATACTTAATCATTTGAAGTCTTTAAATTACATATTAAGAAATGAAGATGAGTTTAAAGTTTCGGACTACAACAAAAAGAAAAACTATTAATGATATAAAAGACTATTTACAAGAAAAGATTTATAGAAGTGAAATTTATGATAATCTTTGGTCTGAAAAATATTAGTCGATTATTGGTATAGTGGATTTGGGTAATCTACTTGCTAAGAGAGTAGTGCCTCGATTATTCAAATAGTTTGTGCGTACCGGTGGACTCAAGAGATCAGGGCCACAATAGAAAGAAATACCTTGTGAGCACCGGTGGGCAATAGATGTTGATTGTAATTTGGGATACGGTCCATGGATAACGATATAGGTTTGTCAAAAGATTGATTATGATTTCGGCTGCGGTCCATGGATAAAGTTTGGGGTTGTCGAGTATGCCGAGTTCAGGGCCACAACTATTCAAGTAGTGTGTGTCGCGGTGGGCAGTGGTTGTAAGTCTAAAGCATTTAAAGATTAGTCGTAAAAGTCTAGTTAAGATAATGAAGTGAAAAATATCTAAAAATACGAAATTTGGAATGCACATAAAGAAATTGCTTAGTGATATTTGGTTGAACGAAAATTAATAATAAAAGTTCTAAAATAATTTAAGATATTTATTACTTAAATTGAAGTGTTGAACGAGTAAAAGATCGAAACACGAACCAGTAAATAATCGAAAGACTGTATTTGATTAATTATGTCTTTGATGCATCGTTTGATTTGTTTTAGCGCTGCAGTATATTATTTTTAGAAATTCTCTACTGGGCTGTGGTTGCTCACCCCATTTTACGTCTCTTCTTACAAAGTATACAGAGACAGTAGCTGAAGAAAAGAAATTATAATTTTTCGCGGGGATTTGGGAATAGGTATTTCAATATCGTCATTTAATTATTTTGAATTATGAATTGTAATCGTTTCAAAAATTATTTTTATAAGTATTTTAATTATTCAAAATATTTGTTGGATTTTCTTTCGTAGTTCTAAATTATTCTATTTTTAAAATGAAAAATCTGACCTACTTAAGCGCTCAGGATTCTCGGACTAGGTTCTAGTGTCAGAATCCGCGGGGTATGAGAATAAGTGAGTATTACAATCTAATTACTTACGCACTATGTGGTTTAAAGTCATTTGATGTTGGGAATAAAAGGTTATTAGACACTTTTACAAATATCTTTATACCTTAATCAGATAGGGATATGTGATAACTACATACAAATGATGCATTTCGTGTCCTTTAGAAACTACCAAACTAACTAAGTAGCGAACGTTATAACGCCCATTACAAGAGAATTAACAATTCCAAGGCTTTGAGGGAAACCTCGCGCCACAAGGCGAGTCTTTATGCTTTAAGGCTTTGTTCTTATCACTGCGCTTTGTGAAAAATTATCATGTATATCCCATATGCTTTGGATTTAATCGTATTCGTATGGACTAGCCATTTCTATTAAGGGTTTGATATTTAAGCGTTTTGAAGTAGAGGTTTCCGCGTAATACAAAATAAAACCTATTGTTTCCTAGGATGAAATCTTCACCATAACCCATACACATAATCATAACACTATACAAGATTATATCGATATCATATCTTCGAAGTTCAAAAGATAAGCGTTCTACTTCGTAGTCTAATTCCTTAATACTATGATCATACTATTATGATCATGTCACATCACTAGATTATTATAGACAGTATGTACAATATATATAGCTTCGCAGTTATGTTTTCAATATAGCACGACTTGAAGGATACGTTAGGAATGAAACATTTCAAGTCAATATTATTAACCTCAAGTGGAAGGATGATGTCGTCATTGTAGTTCGTCACAAATTCACATTCTTCAGGTCTTTGAAGTAATACTTGTATGTCTCAACATTCCTAGACTTTATAGTCTAACCTAAACGAAGTTGACTCTAGTATATAATCAAGCGACTCTAGATGAGTTTTGATACTAAAATATGACAACCAAACTTGACATACCAACGCTTGGTGAGTTCAACCGAGCTATGCTTTAACAGCCATAGACCACCATGCCAATACCCCATGAAGAATCCCCCATGCGACGTATTTTGATATTTCTTAGGTGTTTTAGTGAACTATATGGATCTCATCTTATTTAGGCTAGATCGTAGCGTTGATATGCCATAAGCCTTACATGCATGTTGAATCGTATTTTGGCATAGTCATTGTGAAACAACTTGGCCAAGGGAAACTCGCGATATTATAACGCATGCCATGTTGAGACGCAAGAGAAGGCTTAAAGCGTGTTAGTGTCTAGTTAAGATGTTATAATTTAGCATGTCATGATAATGGCGTAAAAGCGGCATATCGTGTCCGCACTTTATGCCACAACTAAGATGGAGAGAAATATCCCAGGACATAATCTTTATGTGAGATATCGGAATGTTAAGTTATCGCACGACCGTTGAATGGCTTGTTTATGGTGATAAAATAGCAAATGGCGTAGTGGCCTATAAGGGCGCAGTTATGGTCCGCAATGGCGTTGTGATTGGCCTAATGAGCTGAGATCTAAAAGATGGCTCAATATTCTTGGCCTTAGCTGCCACAAATAAAATTAGATTTAGCTGGAGTTGTTGGCGCGAGATGGCATGGTGGATTAATCTCATATTAGGGCTTGGCGTGTCATGGCCTTTAATAGCGCGCTGGCTAGGCAAGTTGCGGTTTTGTAGCTCCTTAACGTGTTTTTCCTTGGCCACGGTGGATGGGAGATAAATGGTGGGTCCACGAAATAGCCATGAGCTTAATAAGCTAAGGCATAATCTATGGGAGTCGTGGTATCATATTTCTGATTTAAAGAGTGGCGTGTGGCATGTTGTGGGCCCATGGTGGTATAACCGTTTCCAAGAAGCAAATCCATGCAAATATGAAATAAGGATTTGCAGTGAAAAGATGTCAACATACTTTGAACACGAGCAGTAACTCTTATTATTTATTGTTCAAAGATATTCCTTGGTACTCAAGGTGATCCTGTGCCGAAATAAATTAAGAATCTTTTAATTAAGGTTTTTGATTTTATATGCTTTAATTACCAGCAATTAATGCATAGCTCTAGAGAATAAAAATTAGTAATGTGCATTTACTAATTGGATATTTTTTATTGAGAAATTTGGAAAATATTGGACCAACATTTATTGGAATTATGAAAACCGAATTTGGGCACTCATTGCATATCTTGAGAATATTTTCGGTTTTGGAAATTCTTTGGTGTCCAAACATCCTTGGTCTATAATTAAGTTTGCATTTCTATCAAACTATCCTAAGATCCAGACAAACTTCATTTCTTGTTGTTTCTGGTAGGGCCGTCTATTCGAAGAGGAAAGTATTCTAATTAGGTGGAATCTCGCTCGTTTTTGAAATTCCTTGAGCATGGGATAGGAATAACGTAAATAGGCCATGACATAGAAATAGGGTTTGGCCTTAATTTGTTCATGACCATTAAACAAAAAAAAAATCTACATGGATCGTGTAGGCCAAATATGCTCTTTGTTGACATTTAACAATAAGGATCATGGTTCGATCTAATCGTACTTTATTTCCTTGAGAAACTGTATACGAAAATAATAATCATTAATATGCTCGCATTATCTTTCCATTACTAGTCCAAAACGCGGAATTTAGGACGGGCAAAATCTGTCGAAAACAGTGTTATATGACGCATATTTTCCGTCCGATAGTCTGTCATAATTTCGGTGTACTATTTCTTAAAGGACGGGCTCCACTTGTTACATCGGATTTTGTTTGTCCTAAAATAACAACTGGCTCCATTTGTCGAAATATAGGTTTTAAGATTCAACCGATTCGTAGAATATAATTCAACCTTAGTCGCCTTCACCCTAATCAAAATTTGTTTGGGTATGATTCAACTAAGCTTTTCTTTTTCTTTTTTTCTTTTAGTAGTATTTTCGAATATCTATTCTATTATATAAAGGGAAGACCCTTAGGCAATCGTTCATGAACAATTTTGAAGTCAGAATTTTGAATTTCCAAACTCGCCTCTTATTCATGCCCACACAAATTATATTTGAAAATAAAAATAAGGGTATATCAAGAATTTTCAATTTTAAACTTAAGAATGCAATCACAAATAGTGGTAAATACCGGTCTTCCCACGTATAGTGATGGGCTCCTTTCAGATTGCACGTGCGTATGCACGTGTGGACAGTCTTGTTAATAAGAAAGCCAAGATGGAATTTTATAAACAAATTCAAACCATTTTATTTAAGTTAACTTGAATTCAAGAATAACCGAATCTTCAAAAGAAAACTTACAACTTTGAGAAACCAAACATCTCAAATTTAACAACAGAAGCTACTTCGTTCAAAGCAACAAAGAAGAAAATCATAACATATTTAACTTCCAGTGTATCAGAGCTCCTTTTGTTCATCGGATGATATACCTTCGTAAGATATAAACTTTTTGAAGGATTGATCGTAATATCTACGTCTTCCAAGAAATGATATCGGCCTTCCAGAAAGCCAAGACCCATTGTTGTAAGCCACTGTATAGATTAGCATACATGGGTCAGGGAAACATGTAAATATAATTAACATCAAATGGTTTCCTCGACAAACTTAATTTATAGCTTATTAAGATTTTATTACCTTGAACATGATATCCTATCACCAAGAACACAGTGGCAGGCTTGTAATAGACTTTTGAATATTACACTTTTGGCAATAGAGAGATTGGTGGGGTTCTCCTAAAACCAATACGATCCAAGTAAGCAATTAGTGTGTCTATAGTCATTAGGCAACAGTAAACAACCTACATAGATGAGATATTCATGTCATTTTGGCTTATGAATCGTGCAATTTCATTAGTATCAAATTGCAGATAAAAGATACACCTAGTTCGTGTGCATATACCCCAGATACTAGTAGGATGTCAACAACTCATATTACCTTGATTCTTACAACAATATTCTAGTGACTCTTATGAATGAGATACCCAATTCTCCAATTATTTCTTATATACCTTGCTTTGAGCTTCCATAAGTCCTTCATCATGCACAAGCAAAGTATATTTTAACATATGAATAATCCCTAAAAAAATCCACAAGAAATACTACCAAAGACATAGTACTCATTACCTGTTTAGATACATTTCTCACCTTTAGCTCGAAATCATGGAGCTTTCATTTCTTCTATGCATTCTAACAAATTAAACTCCATGTATAAGTTATTAACACAGATGAAATTATGATTCATAGGTTCCTCTCGAGTCTCTCTTTATGATTATTCATAATTGATACTTGTGAACAAACTACGTTATTAATGAAATTTGAGTTTCTCCTCCAACAAAACCCATAGTAGTTATTTCCAAGTACATCTATTTGACCTGAAAACACTAAAAGGTTAAACCAAAGAAAAATTAAAAATCTGTCACCTGAATATCTCTTCGAATATCGAGAAATCAAAGAATTTATTCTTAGTATAGTACATGAACTCTCCATACTCTTCATCATCTCCAGCATCACATTTGCGTTTAGTATGCAACAATTGTAAAACCAATGGTCTGCATAGAAAATCTCTACCAACCTGAGCTATTAGAACACCTGATTCACCACTATTTTTACTTCCAACAACATAAACTTGTGGTAATTCAATTGTTGATGAACTTCTTAATTGTGAAAATATATCTTGTAGTTTATTCACAATTGGTATTACTTGAATGACCCAACAATGATGATGATGTCGTTAGTTTGGAAATACAAAAGAACAAAAACATCTATCGAGTATAATTGCAACAAAAACCTAACCCTTTTATCAACAAGGACCAGAAAGACTCTTAATCACAGGAAAAACTTTAATTGATAAATGAATAATCAAAACATTATACCAGAATCGCAAGTATTTTTACGATTTCGCGTCTGTAGCTCTCCTCCACCCTGGCTTTCTTCACCTTTTTGATTATGATTCTCTACAATCGGTATTTCCATCAATCCGCCACCGCTTTCACCATGCCAAGCTAAATCTATGTATCTCTTTGTTCAAGGTAGTAGAAGATGAAGATGTACAGAGAGATTTTACTATTGAAAAAAGAAAAGAAAATCTCAAATTGCTCTCTCTATGATGTGGATATGGAAATTGGAACTGGATTCAAATACAGTTTCTTCAAAAATCAGGGGTTTTGAAGAATTGAAGTGATTTTTGTGATGAAATTAATGGAGTTAAAACGTCTAAATCTCATAAGAATCAAGTTTGGGAAGTTAAAGGAGATGGTTTCAGTTTCATAAACACGAAGGAGGAGAATACAGGAGACTTTATCATCTCCGTATATCAGTTTTATGTAGTTTCTCGATCTAATTAGGGGCCATACGATTAATGTAATCTAAGGGTTTATGTTGTTGTCGGATCTGGGTGGAAATTTAAGGGAGGGGGGCTAAACAGAACTGAAAAACTTGACAGATTCCTACTGTTATTTAGCAGATAAAAATGTTTTGACAAATCCTAACTGTAAAATATATAACCACGTGTGAGATCTGTCATTTTCCTCCTGCCCCAAGTGTCCTAAAAACCAAGTTTTGGACTAGATTGGCTTGTGTGAGTTCTCATAATTTATTGGGATTTCATTGTTCTCTGTAGGAATCGTTAACCTTCTGAGTGTCTTCTAGTATTTATTCATAGGCATAATAAGAGACAATACAATAATATGATTTAATTAATGATATACAAATTAGGTTGTTCTTTGTTCACCTACTTCCTTTCTAGGTGAGCATTGATCAAACTTTGTGGTCTCTCCATCTTCCTTTATGAAGCCACGACCTCGCTTACACTTCCACCAAGTTTAGGCGTAACACCTTAATATATGGTGTATATCCCTTGCTGAGGATTTCTTACCTTATAGGCACGTTTGTAAAATGGTATGTGTGATCTTGTCACTTCAACATATTAGTGCACCTTCTGAAAATCGATATTTCTTTTTCACTTCACAAATACATTTGTGGAGCACCAGAATTAATATGAGACATAGTCGGAATACACCACAACAATTCATGTCGCTCCCTTTGAAAATCGTTTTTTTATCTACTCCTAACGACGGGAAGACTGCACATCTAAGTGATGATCCGCAAATCTAGCAATTAAGAGATCCCCTGAAAAAGGTTTCAAAATACGGATAATTGTTGGGAATTCATATCCAACATAACTAGTTTATTGTCCGGTTTGGAATTTTAATGGCACATATATAGCACAACCAAAAATGCGTAAGAATACAAATGTCAGGCTTGTCTACAATTATCAACTGGTCTGCACATACGGTTGACTAATTGTGGATTCTAAAACGAATAAGTGAAGATATGTATAATATTTCATATCCTAAAAGCAATTATATGAATGGTGATATTCATAACATATGCCTTGGGCCCCATCTATAACCTTTGATGGTAGCCTCTATGAGACCATGTGGTATAGGATGCTCTAAAGATCTTATATACACATGCAATTATAATCAAGTTCTTTTAATGTAAACTCCTTAGCATTAACAAGGGTGGAGAGCCCTTAAATTGTGTAATATATTCTAGGGTTATTTCAAAGGCACATAATTTCTTCTGAAAAAATAACTAATTCTACACTTCGAATCATCCACCAGAGCCATATATTACTTGAATGGTCTGCATTCTGCATGGAAATGTTCACAGATATCACCTTGTTGCTTTTGGAAGAATATGGTGTTTACCATATATATCTTAGAATGGTGTTAATCCTATTTAATAAAAAAAAAAATTGTAAAATGAGTGACATAATTTATTACTTTGAAAACTTAGTGGGAATGAAGGTGGTGCATCTAGTACTTTAGAAAGCTGAATGAAAGAGATGTCGTCATTTTGCATTCATTCCATTTTTGTAATTCTCATTGTCTAATTCACTCAAATAAAGGAACACCCATTTGAGTTCTTTAAATACAGAAATCATGTCATAACCAAAATTTCTTTATGGTTATGTCAAATATGAATGAGTCAATCCTCAATATTACATTTTAGGGGATGATATAGATTCAATTATCCAAGTATTGGTGATTTACAGTACACTAGACTAATTGGATTATTACTTTACTAATTAATATATGATTCCTTTCAGATTCATTGGAGGTGATTTGTAAATCCATTGCCATTCTCATTGTGAGTATCTGTATGATAGCCATTTGCATAGATTTTGTAGGAACTTTAAACAGTGCGATTAAATCTTGGTTCTCAAAGAGCTCATGTAACTTTTAATCTTTATACCAATTACGCAACAAATATTTAGCATTTCCTCGCTCGACTATTACTTGTGATGATCCAATCATCGCATGGTACTATATAAGGAAACAATTCAACAAATAACTATTTATTTCCTTAAGAGTTTCATATCATAAGTGGTGTGGCCTTATTACATAACAAAACAATATTTATATCATTTACTTTAGAGTGTTACAGTGCATGAAGAAGATATACTTTTCATTATAATGCAAGAATTATTCTTATTAGTTATAACTAAAGTACTTTAGAGTATATCTCAAGTGTTTTGGAGTATTTCAATCTCATAAAAATGATATACTTTGTTCATTCCATAAGAGAAGATAACATGTATGATTCTTCAAAAAAGAAAACTTTTTTATTTTAGCTAACGAAATATTGGTTAAACTATCATGTGACCAACATTTTAGGATCAAATCATACAATTGAATAAAGACAATATAACATGCAATCAAAAGTGGGTAAGATTATTGACCGAGAAAAGATCTTATTCCCACTAAAGTTCACAACTAGTGGTATGACCTTTTTCTAGTATATAGTGAGTTTCTTGTCCATTAAAATCCATATATACCTTGTAGTTGGATGTTACTTTATGATACAAACATTAGAGTACTTATACAAGTCCCAATACATGCTTATACCAAGTTTCCAACTCTCTCTTGAATGAGTCTGAATTACATATTTATCCCATGCTCGGTAGATATATTTACTTTTATCACTGCATCTAGAATTGCATCTCTGCCCATATACTATAAAAAATTATATCGTCTACCACAATTTAGATGATTTTTTTCAATACCAATGTGGGTAAGATTCCAAACATCTAACCCTCTGTTCTTCGAGGTTCTTTCCATATTTAACCTTTCCATAGCTATCTTAAGTTGGGAAATTTCTTTGTCCCAACATATGATATTATTGTTTAAGATAATTTGACATGCATCCCAACTACTTACATCAGGTTGAATAGCTTACTGAAGATCATGAATCTCTATTGTAATCTAGCCTATTGTTTTGTTAATAATCAAACCCATTGATAATAAAATTGAAATTACCACATAGGCCCAAACACAATATTAACCCTAAAGTTGAAAACTTACATTATTCAACTTTTTTGACTGGTATATTATTTACCCTTGTTCAAACATAATGAAAGTTTTACAGGAGTTTCATCAAAATGTTACTCCAAACATATTAAAGTTTCATAGTACTCTAACAAATAGATAAAAAAATGAATTACGCGTATGATTTGTTCCAGGATCACGGTTTTTATAGGCACAACTAAAAAATCGTATACATTAGAGTGATTTAGATGGTCAGATCATTATCAAATTTTTATAAGAGTTAAATAAGATCAATATATATCATATACCAACATTCATAACAACCCACAGTTATAATCTATAAAATCAATGTTTTACGTCATTATCTTGAATGGCATCATGCTGCATTTTAGATGGGATATTAGTTTACAAAGATTTTGAGGATGGTATCATGCTGCATTTTAGATGGGATATTAGGCTTATAAATAATTGAGAATTCAAAATTCTTGGAAATATAACAGTGAAGTCTCTAAGTTTCATAATCATACTGTTAGAGTATACGTAGGTCGAACTCCAAATTTTTTTTATCTCAACCTGTTGTCGATGTTAGTTGCACAAAACAATATCTTGATTTCTTGTCTACTAAAGTCAAGTATCCGACTAGGATTATAGGATGTAGTTAAGTATCGGAAATCACTAAACCTGGAAGATTGAAGATTGAAGAAATCAGTACTGAATTCACATCTAAAGAGAAATCAAATATGCGAGCAATATATCAAAAATCCTACACTGAGGTTGAAGCAACTCTTAATATGTAACAGACGTCGGCTAAAGGAATCAAGTGCCTAGAATTTTGTGAGGTTAAACAAATATAAGGAGCAAGATTGCATCTAAATTGCTTGGAGGGTTAATTCGCCCTCCGAAGTATGATAGTAGGTTAGTATATATAACGGTTTAATATAGTGTGGTGTTCAAGATGGGCGAGGTTCTAGGGTTTTTCTTAAGGTGGAGTTTTCCTCGTTAACAAAATTCTTTGTGTCTAGCTTTACTTTTCACTTCCGCATTATATTCGTGTTTGATATAATTAAAGTGAAAGCAACTGATTCGATAATCAACCTAGACAGTTGTAACAAAACTGTATAGAACCTACAAGGCTTGTTCTTGTGAATTTGTACCTTGACATATATACTACAAGACTTTTTCTTGTTCGAATTTGGTTCTTGTACTGTTTGGTACATACTAGGTTGATCTTGAATATTAATTTTTGAGATTTTCCAAGAATTCTTGTATACAATTAGGTTCACGGATCTTTGGTCTAAACTACTGATCGTATAAAAAAAGATAAACTGTATATACAATCATATACAAGGATTTTTCTGAAAGTCTTGAAAAGGAGAGAGTACCAAGTACATCCCCAAATTTTTTGTTTTGACCTATAAGACAAAACCTAATACAATTGCAAGTATACCAACTTAATGATCCTTAAACAATATGTATATATGGTAGCTTGCATGAACCCTTTATTTTGAGAACCTTATGAAGCTCACAAGAATTTTCAGGGGATGATATGTGTATCTCACATGAACCTTTTATTTATCGTCAATGGTTGCTTGAATTCTAAGCAAGTTCGTGAGCTATTTCCTTTTTCAAGACTCTCCATATTTTGAGAGTCTTTCCTAAGTGACAACTCTTGCATAAATAATTAAATAAATTACTTTAGCATAAAATGTATTTTTATAAATAAATTACTGATGCGTGTCGTAGGTGCAATCAAATTAATATCTTATTTCCACTCAATTAAAAATAATATAATGGAAGTCAAGTTCGTTCCCACGAGGAGAAAGAGATTCTAGTTGTAAAAATTGTCACAAAAAGGGGGTGTAAAAAGCAAAAGAAAATAAACAAAGCAATTAAAAGATAAAGTTGAAATCAATAAGAGGGACAAGACCAAGGAATCCTTCTTCGTTGCAAAACAATGATTAAAGTTATGTTCTTTTCTACTTGTTATTAGACACACAGACATCACCAACCGTAGGTAAAGCAGCTAGATCGTCTAAACCCCTAAATCCCTTGTATCACCGGACACGGAAGTTCTCGACTACCGGATTCTATTTACCAAACCACCTAGAAGTAGATCACTCAAGATGTAATTTAAAATAAACGCATTAATATTTATGAACTTATTAGGTTGATATTAGTAGTTAAACTCTTAGATCAAGGTCTACTTGCTAACGTTGTTTTCACACACAATTGCTCCACGGAATCCCTCCGCAAGGTCTCGTGTTTGCTACTTATATAAAGAGTCAAGAAACGATTACTTATCTCCTAACTTTCACTAGCTTTAGATTAAATTAACAAATCAATTTAGTTGGCCACCTAAACAATCTATCAATCAATCATGAATGTCTTTAAGATCATTCCTATTAGTAAAAACAAACGATAATCATGTGAAGAACTTCAAGATAGAATTGAAACAAAAACTCAAACCATATATTAAGAACTAGGAATTCATCCTCAATCAATAATAAAATTAGCTACTCATGCTTAAGAGTTCACACAAAGAATAAGAAAAGAAAAGTGTTGTGTGTGTAGAGAGATGTGTAAAAGATGTAGAAAACTTCTCTATTTATAGGCTTCAATATTCTCCAAATCTTCTAAGGAATAGAATCCTTTTCCTTTAGCAATTCAATTTCCAAATCCAAGCCTTTCTCATCTCTTCCATCATTTCTTTCCAAGTTTGAGCCAAATTCTCCATCCAACTCCTAGTCCAAGTCTTCACACCCATGAGAGAAATCCATAGAAAATTCTGGAATTTTTGCTCGCCGGAAAACTGGGAATCCGGCCGGAATAGTCGCCGCCGGCCACCTGAGTTCTGTTGCCGTCAAGGGAATATTCAACGGAATATTCCGTCAGTCCACCGTTAGGACTAACGGTCAAACAGGTCAACCGTCAGTCAACCGGGTCAAGTCGTGAAAAGGATTGACCACCGAGTCAAGATCTTACTCGGTGGCCGATCTAACTGGGTGAGTTGGATCGGTCTTTGATCGCTCCTCGGAGCAGTCATCACCGGCACCGAGTTAACTCGTCGAGGGAAAATCCCACGAGAGTTCCGTTTGTTTTTTCGACGATTCTCGAGGTCGTTTTCGCCATTTTCACTCCATTCCCCGTCTCGTAACCCTACACATACATCTATTGCTCAAGCATTCATTGACATCAACATTGTAATGCTTCACAACCCATATCAATCATCAACACCGGGGATCGGCCACCATCAGCTCAGCAGCAGCACTTCTTCTCTACTTTCTCACTGCTTCAATTACAGAGACGAATCGAACTCTAATTTCTTGTCGTCTTTGTCAAAACCCGTTTAATCCATGGCAGCGACTAGCTACTCTTCTTTTTCTTCAAGTCCAATACCAATTCATTTTCCCATTTCGATCTCGATTTCCTCCCAAGAAGTCAAATGTTCTTCTTTCAATTCAACGAAGACCATAACTATAACTTGCTTATCGGTTTCGTCACCAACCCCATCTGTTTCGATCTAGTTCGTCCACATCGCATGTGGGAAACCCATCGGAATTCATCATCACTCTTCTCGATTCACAACCATTCTCGAGCAACACAATCGCCAATAGCGACATCGATTTTCTCTTAATCATTACCACCCGACTTCATCATTTTCTTTCTCGATCTCTATCATCTCTTTCACTAGCAGCCAGCTTCAATTTCAGCTGTCGGAGATTTACGTAAACCCTCACTAATCGATCTCTTGGAAGTGCGGTTGTCGTTCGCTTCGGAAAGAGGTGAAATGAATGAGAGACGGTTTCTCTCGATTTTAGGTTTAGGGTTATAAATTGGGTTCGGACTCGGGCATGGATCCGGCAGGTGTGGGTCTATGGGTTTGGGTTTCAACATCCATGGACATAACCCATCCATTTTACCAATCGATAATAAAGACTACGTTTACGGATAAGGGCTACCCGGTTTGTGACCCCTTAACTTGAACTGTCCTTTCTTTAGTAATTTGAGTCACCTTTTAACCTTGATCGGGCTCCAGATAGTGTTCGCCCCGTGAAATGACTTTTACGGCCTTTTGTCTCAAATTGGGTGATTTCTTCTTCTTTCCTCCGTGCGACTCCAAAGTAGCTATAAAACTCAAAGTAAGCGTAAAATACATAATTTACAAGAAAAATAGCAAAGAAAGCATAAACAATAGATAGTAAATAGGATGTATTCTACACCCTATCAAATTCCCCCACACTTAGACTTTGCTAGTCCTCGAGCAAATCAAACTAAAAACTCACAACTTCAAAGCGTTCAAGCGTCCCAAGCATCCAAAAAGCTATGAGGACATAGAGTTTTCGCATGCTAGTAATAAGAAGTTAGAAATACTAAAGAACATATTCTCATTCTTAAATGTTGAGTGAGAAATAACCACACCATAATGAGAGAACGCGTGTTTGAGAAACGATCAATAAGCATTTCGCCTCACTCAACGCCCTCACCAAAAGGATTTTATGATAATTGCACTCAAAAAGACGGCTTTTTTATGGGTCTCACATGTGTGCAGGTAGGAATGAAGAGAGAATTCTGCAACACGTTGAATGGTGGGAAGGACATCTTTCAAATATTTTTAAAAAACCCACATCTTTTATATTTTGAAAAACCATTTTTCCGACGATCTCTAAGAAAGGAAATCAACCATTTATTATTGAGGATGAGATTACTTACTCACCTTCACATCCGATCGCCAATTATGATAACACCACTCTCACGGCATCCAATAAAACGTCTTCCGCTCCTCGTCTTTAACTTCTTGGTCTTCGTCTTTGGTTTCAACTATTGATGATAAACTCTCGAATTTCATAAATCCTTGACAATTTGTAACTCTTTTACCTTAAAAATCCTTGTCGCTTGAAACTTCCTTATAGATTTTCCTTCCCCACGGCTTATTAACAACAAAAATTTCTCTTTTTTTTTTTATTTTTTTTATTTTTTTTTTTATTTTTTTTGAAACAAGAGAAATAAAATACAAAACAAAAAATAAACCATGGCCGTGGGAGAAGTATTTTACCGCTTGATTCTTCACAACTAGTATCGTCTTGAAATCATAAACTTCAAAAATTCTCACCTTTTAATTTTCTTCGCTCTTGTGAATAAGTCTTCATACTTGAATATAAAATTACCTCATTGTAGTGTAAGTCTTCAACATATATGTAAAAATCTGCTTTTTGTATGTTGCTTTACTTGAATTTGAAATTTGCTCTTTTTTTCGTTTTGTTGCTTATAAACCTTGAACTTTTCCAACTTTCCTTGTAGATTTTGATTCCGCTCCTTGTTGATGATGATGGTGTTTCTATGGATCCGTTGTTGTTGCGAGAGAGAGAATGGTGCTAACTGCAAATCGAACTACAAGAAGGAGGCTTTCATCTATAGACGTCACCCTTCATGATTGACAAAATTAGCACTCAAGAGATCAAAGAGTAGTGCTCCTATTGGTGGGAGGTTGGGTAGCTCACCATTCTACCCGGAATTTACGTACGGTGACACACACTCAAAAGAAGCTTTTAGTATATGGAAATTTTAAGTCGGTGCCTCACGTGATATGAATACGGGTAGTCTCCACTAATGATTGATCGAGCAACTCTAATAATGTTTTCTCCACTGCACCAAATTCGTATCACCGGCATGATTAAATCCATTATTTAACACTCAAACAAATAAGAAATCCGAATGTAGTTCTCTAACATTTCCAAGTTCAATTATGTCGGTCAAAATCTCTATGTAAACATACCTAGAAGTATGCTAGTGACTCTAAAATCTCTAAAAGTTGGAGTTTTTATGTAATTTTTTTTGTAATTTTTTTTTTTTTTAAATACATGCTCAACCACTCCCCCACACTTAAACCTTACATTGTCCTCAATGTAATTGAATCCTCCTAGTAAAGTCAAGGTGGGAAATTTTAACATGATAAGGAACAAGAAAAAAGAAATAACAAAAAACAAAAGGATAAGAAATACAAAACCGATGGGTTGCCTCCCATTAAGCGCTTGTTTTAAAGTCGACGACACGACTTAGCTCTTGCAAGATTCATTAGCCGGATAAATCTCTTTCATGGAAAACATGATTTCACATCACTAGGGTATCGCGTTGTCTCAAAGATATTGAAGTGGATGAGTGTACCATCAAACTCCATAGTCAAGGTGCCATTTTGGACATCAATTTTTGTTCAAGCGGTGCTTAAGAATGGTCTACCCAATAGCAAAGGTGTAGAGTTGGAAGAATTCTCATCATTCATGTCTAAGACATAGAAATCGGCCGGAAATACAAGATCATTAACTTTGCACCAAAACATTCTCAACAATCCCTTTCGGGTAAACATTAGGTCTTAGCAAGTTCAAGAACTACCCGGTCTCCTTAAGAGGACCAAGATTCAAAGAATCATAAATCGAGGAAGGCATAACATTAACCGATGCTCCCAAATCTAGTAAAGCTCGAGTGAACCTTGTTTTACCAATTGTGCAAGGTATATTGAAACTAACTGGGGTCCTTTAATTTTGGTGGGAGTTTCTTGAGAATAAACGCCGAAGCATTCTCCCCCACACTCATGACTTAATTCCTTTCAACCTTTTCTTCTTCATGCACAACTCCTTTAAGAACTTTGCACAACGAGGAATTTGTGAATAGCTTCAATGAGTGGTATATTGACTTGTACTTTCTTAAGGATGTCCCACATATCCTTGTATTCCAAGTCTTTCTTCGAATTAGCAAATCGGCTAGGAAATGGGGTGGAGTTGTGAAAGTAGGAACCGTCTCCTTAGGTAGGTTGGTTGGGGATGTATTCTCCTTTGGTGCGGTTTCAATTTCCTCTTTCTCATCATACACCTTATCTTGTTGATTTGGTTGCTCCACTTGTTTCCCGCTCCTCAAAGTAATCGCATTAACGCTCTCTCTTGGATTAACAAATGTTTGTGAAGGAAGCTTTGTGGACGCTTGATCTTTCAATAAGTTCACATCGGTCGCTAATTGTCCCACTTGAATTTGTAAATCCTTGATTGTGAATCGGTCTTTTGTTAGTGTTGTTGAACCAAAGTAGTGATACCTTGCATCAATGCATTGAGCTTGTCATCAATTGAAGAATCACGTTCTTTGACTTGGTGTGGTTGAAATTGTTGTTGAGGTTGGAAACGTGATTGTTGGAAACCACCTTGTTGCTTATACGGATTGGAAACCGCTGCTTGCTTGTTTGCATAACTAAAGTTGGGATGATCCTTCCAACCCGGGATTATAGGTATTGGAGTATGGATCGTACCTTGGCCTTTGATTTGGATATAAAGCATTCACTTGTTAAGTCTCACCATCCTAATAATTACCCGCGGCCATCCTTTGCATCATTATCTCCATGTTACTCATCCTTTGATCAAGATGTGATGATGAATCACTAACTTCATGCACTCGCCTAACCATGGGTTCATCTCTTGTGTAGAATTGTTGCGAGTTCGCAGCCATACTTTCAATCAACTCGGTAGCTTGGGTCACCGTCTTGTTCATTAGTGCACCACCACCCGCGGCGTCAAGAAGAGACCTATCACTTGGGTTTGAGAGCTTCATAGAAGTATTGGAGAATCATAACGTCACTAAATTGATGGTGTGGACAAACTTACCCACCAACCTCTTGCATTAGCTCCCAACATTCATACAATGACTCTCCCACATGTTGTTTCAATCCACAAATCTCCTCAATTTGAGTAGCTTTGGATGCGGAAAAATATCTCTCGAGAAAAGTTTCTTCATCCCATTCCATGTTGTGATACTTGGAAGGCAAATAATATAACCATTCCTTAGCATTGCCCACAAAGAAAAACCCGGGAAAGCTTTCAACATTGCTCCATCCACATTAGTCTCCGATGGAAGCATAGCCATAACTATGGTATAGAAGTACATAAGATATTTGTTTGGGTCCTCATTCACCATGCCATGGAACTTTTGTAACTCTCTAATCAACCCTGCTTGATCTCGAAGGTTGAGTTAGTTTGGATACACCATTGTTGTGTATCAAGCCGGTGAGAAGCTAGGTCCTTGAGTGTACGATCACCATCGTCTCTTCCTCTTTGTCCAATACGTGAAATCACTTGATGAAGAAGGAGGAAGTGGAGTGTTAATCGCTCGAATAGAAATCCTTTAGTTGAGTGCCGGATCGAAGACGTATTGACTCGGTCTGCCCCTTCTTAAGCATTCACCAAAGGTATACACCCGAAACAAGATTCTCAAAAACTAAGTTAGATACGGTATAGAATCTAACAAAGCAAGAATATAGCAAAAGAAAAATAAAAACAACTAAAATCGTCCATTGCTCCCCCGGCAATGGCGCCAAAATTTGATGCGTGTCGTAGGTGCAATCAAATTAATATCTTATTTCCACCAATTAAAAATAATATAATGGAAGTCAGTTCGTTCCCGAGGAGCAAGAGATTCTAGTTGTAAAAATTGTCACAAAAAGGGGGTGTAAAAAGCAAAAGAAAATAAACAAAGCAATTAAAAAGATAAAGTTGAAATCAATAAGAGGGACAAGACCAAGGAATCCTTATTCGTTGCAAAACAATGATTAAAAGTTATGTTCTTTTCTACTTGTTATTAGACACTGATTATCACCAACCGTAGGTAAAGCAGCTAGATCGGTGCTAAACCCTAAATCCCTTGTATCACCGGGACACGGAAGTTCTCGACTAGGATTCTATTTACCAAACCACCTAGAAGTAGATCACTCAAGATGTAATTTAAAATAAACGCATTAAGATTTATGAACTTATTAGGTTGATATTAGTAGTTAAACTCTTAGATCATAAGGTCTACTTGCTAACGTTGTTTTCACACACAATTGCTCCACGGAATCCCTCCCAAGGTCTCGTGTTTGCTACTTATATAAAGAGTCAAGAAACGATTACTTATCTCCTAAATTTCACTAGCTTTAGATTAAATTAACAAATCAATTTAGTTGGACACCTAAACAATCTATCAATCAATCATGAATGTCTTTTAGATCATTCCTATTAGTAAAAACAAACGATAATCATGTGAAGAACTTCAAGATAGAATTGAAACAAAAACTCAAACCATATATTAAGAACTAGGAATTCATCCTCAATCAATAATAAAATTATCTACTCATGTAGAGTTCACACAAAGAATAAGAAAAGAAAAGTGTTGTGTGTGTAGAGAGATGTGTAAAAAGATGTGAAAACTTCTCTATTTATAGGCTTCAATATTCTCCAAATCTTCAAGGAATAGAATCCTTTTCCTTTAGCAATTCAATTTCCAAATCCAAGCCTTTCTCATCTCTTCCATCTTCTCTTTCCAAGTTTGAGCCAAATTCTCCATCCAACTCCTAGTCCAAGTCTTCACACCCATGAGAGAAATCATAGAAAGTGGAATTTTTGCTCACGGAAAACGGGAATCCGTAGGAATAGTCGCCGTCACACCGAATTACATTGTAGTCAAGGGAATATTCAACGGAATATTCATTCGGTCTTCCGAATTAGGACTAACGGTCAACAGTCAACGTCGATCCACCGGTCAAGTCGGAAAAGGATTCAGCCATCCAGTCGACATCTTGCTGGTGACCCGATCTAACCTGGGTGAGTTGGATCGGCCATGATCGCTCCTCGAACAGTCATCATCGGCACCAGAGTTAACTTCCGTCTGAGGAAAACGGACGAGTTCCGTTTGTTTTTTCGATCGATTCTCGGGCATTTGACTCCATTCCCCTGTCTCGAAACCCTACACATACATCTATTGCAGCTCAAGCATCATCGACATCAACATTGTAATGTTCACAACCCATATCAATCATCAACACCAGGATCGGCCACCATCACCAGTGACAACACTTCTTCTCTACTTTCTCATCGCTTCAATTACGAGAGACGAATCGAACTCTAATTTCTTGTCGTCTTTGTCAAAACCACCGTTTAATCCATGGCAGCGACTTCACTACTCTTCTTTCATCTTCAAGTCAATCGATACCCGATTCATTTTCCCATTTCGATCACGATTTCCTCCCAAGAAGTTGTTGTTCTTCTTTCAATTCAAACACCATAACTATAACTTGCTTATCGGTTTCGTCACCAACCCCTTTCTGTTTCTCGATCTAGTTCGTCCACATCGATGGCAGAAACCCATCCGAATTCATCATCACTCTTCTCGATTCACAACCATTTTCGAGCAACACCAGAATCCCCAATAAACGACATCGATTTTCTCTTAATCATTACCACCCGACTTCATCATTTTCTTTCGATCTCTATCATCTCTTTCACTAGCGGCCAGAAGCTTCAATTTCAGTGTCGGATATTTACGAGAAACCCCTCACTAATCGATCTCTTGGAAGTGCGGTTGCTTTGTTCGGTTTCGAGGAAAGAGGGTGAAATGAATGAGAGACGTTTCTCTCGATTTTAGGTTTAGGGTTATAAATTGGGTTACGAGACTCGGGCATGGATCCGAATGCACGGGTGTGGGTCTATGGGTTTGGGTTTCAACATCCATGGACATAACCCATCCATTTTACCAAGCGATAATAGCACTACGTTTTACGGATAAGGGCTGCCCAGTTTGGCTGCCCCTTAACTTGAACTTGTCCTTTCTTTAGTAATTTGAGTCACCTTTTAACCTTGATGGGCTCCGAGATAGTTTTCTCTGTGAAATGACTTTTCTGCCTTTGGTCTCAAATTGGGTGATTTCTTTTCTTTTCCTCCGTGCGACTCCAAAGTAGCTATAAAACTCAAAGCAAGCGTAAAATACATAATTTACAAGAAAAATAGCAAAGAAAGCATAAACAATAGATAGTAAATAGGATGTATTCTACACCCT
>JAJJWW010002010.1:0-345195 GCA_023531295.1 Papaver armeniacum | reverse complement strand
GGGTGAAATCAAGGTTGGGTTTGGTCGATGAGTTGAAAATCGAGAAAGGGGTTTGTTTGATTTGAAGAAGCTGTTGAAGGTCGAGAAGATGGGCTCATACCAGGATTGAAACTGTATGGATCTGAATAAGGGATTTGAGATCTTAGAAGAGGTGGTTTCGATGTTGGTTGAACACTATACTGAGATGGTGATTTTGGTGGTCAAGCTTCTTGTCCGAGTTTAATCTTGTTTTGAGCTCTCTGAATTGAATTCTGGTGTTGGTGTTGATGTGGGAGAAGCTGTTATGAGAGTCATGGAGATAAACTGCAATGAAGCTAATTGAAGCAACGCCTGTGTCACCGTGGACTGGAGGAAATGACAGTGAAGCTGGGGATATTGAAGTTGAGAACTGGTGGAGCAGCTGGAACTGGAACTGAATTGCAAGAATGGAGATGGCTCAATACAGGGGTGTATGGCATCAGATAGGGCTAGGCCTAGATTCTACAGTCAAGACCAGGAGCTGAGATGGTGATGGATGAATTGGCAGAGCTGGTTTTGCAGGTGAAGTAGGCTCTGTAGAAGCAGCTCAAGTATGGGGTTGTGTATGATTACAGGATTAAGCATAATGATGCTGTGGTTGCAATGAAAGCTGGCAGAACAATAGATGTTGCTTCTGTTGGTGGTGGCCTGAGCTGGTTGTGGGTTTCATGTGAAGGAGTTACAGAGATGTGCAATTGACAGGGAGATGGAGTTAGGGTTTCACAGGTGGAGTTATTGATGCTGATGTTGTTGGGTTGCTGCTTGAGTTGATTTGATGGCATTTGTGGTGTTGATGGAGCTGCAGTGAGAAGAGATGGAGAGAAAGGCAATTAGTGGTAATAAGGCATTGATGCAGGTGGAGCTAGTAGTGCCATGGGCCTTATGGTGTTGCAACCAGGCAATGGCATTGCAAGATGGAGGTTGCTGTCACAGGTGATGGCATTGAAACTCAGCTGGGTTGTCTTGCAGCTGTGTTGAATGGCCAGGCTGATGCTGCAGTGTTGCAGGCAAGACAGCAAGGTGGTGTTGCTGTTGGTACATAGAAGCTTGAGGGAGTGGCCTGAACTGCATCATTGCAGAGGTTGTTGTTGGTAGTGAGCTAGGCAGAGAAGGATGACAGTGCAGGAATTGAGCCAAGCAGCTGTAGTTTGCATTACAGGGAGGAAATGTTGCAAGCTGATGGAGTTCAGGTCAGGGTTATGGAATGACGTAGATAGAGGGATGATTGATGTTGGAGCAAGTAGCAGCTGCCAACTCGAGCAGAGCCGGTGTCATTGAGATTGAAACCGAGATGCCGCAGAACCGGTACTTGTTGGTGCTCCGTTGGTGATGATTTTGATGATTTTGCAGCTGCAATGCAATAGCCGTCAAAAGCGGGATTGGAAGGCTATGGCAAGGCATGACACCGCAAGGCTGAATCTGGGCCGAACCGAGATTAATGAGTTGTGTGGCAATGGGATTGAGCTCAAGGCAATGGGTCTTTGATGGAACTGATACAGCAGTTGCAGGCTGAAATGGTGATGCCAGAACTGGCAGGGGTTAGTTGGTATTGAAGCTCGAGTCCGAGTTGAGGCGGAACTAGTGGGAGTATGATGCAAAGATGGATTCGACAGATTAACTGAGTTGGATGAACTGCAGATGAAGCTGCAAGATTGAACTAAGAGTTGTGAATAAGCCAGGAGATGACAAGATTGAAATGGCAGTCTCTCAGGCCATCATGGTCAAGCACCAAGATTGTGCATCATCGAGTTTGGCCCGGTCAACGGCCTATGGCCTCGGCAATCAGCCCAATCACCGGAGTCGGTGCTCGACTCAAGCCTTTGACTCACACAACTCGGTCGACCTGAGTTGACTCGCCCGATTCACTGTGACCCGTTGACCCGACCGATTTGATTCAGTTGACCGGGACCGGGCGGACTTTGCCGGTCACCGGAGCCGACTTCCAGCCGACTTTCTCCAAGCCGATTCCGCCACAATACCAGGATTCAAGCGACCGTTTTCGGGCGTATTTTCTACACGGGTTTCTCTTCCTTGTGGGCTCGGTGGACTTACATCTAATGGACTTTGAAGACAAAACCTAGTTTTGGAAAGAGAGAAAGGCTATAAAAGAGGAATTCTACAACTTTTGGAAATCATCATATCTCATATCTTTTCTTGGAACTTGGAGAACCGTTTTTTGGGTTACACAACTAGGGTTTGCTTTTGTTCATCTTCTTCTTTATTTCTTTGATATTTTTGTGATGAACTCCATAGCTATGAGTAGCTAAATTCTTTATTATTGGTTAAGGATGTAGTCCGATTTCTAAAACTTGTGTTTGCTTTATGCATTAGTTTTCTCTCTTGTTTATCGCTCAATTCTCTGCAAGGTTTTTATGATCACATGATTGAAGTATTGTGATAGGATTTTGGTGTTTGATTAGTTAAGTGGCCAATTAATTGAACTTGCATCTTAGTCCATAGCTATTTTAGGTTTTTCATCAAGCGATAACCTTGAATGCAAGTAGCATAATATGTTTACGGTTTGTAGTGATACACTCTCGTAATCATATGTAGAGTTTGACCATTGTCCGAATTGTTTTGCGCAACGCATGACAATTGCATTGATTAGCCTATTTCTGAAACTTAATGCTCCTAGGAATTGAACTTGATTAGCGCAAGGCTTGATTTATTCTTTAGGTAGAATTCACATACGCAGCCCTAATGTGTGTGTTGATGAACATGAGAAATTAATAGATTATCTTGCTTTCTTGATTCTCTAGGCTTTTGATAACACAAGAGATTAAATCGTAATTCTATTCATATATGCAAACACATGTCTAAGATTGAAGATGAATTCCTTGACCAATATCTCTCTCCATTGATTATTCTCTACAATTTATTTTGCTTTTAATTTACTCTTATTTGCTTAGATACAACAAACATACACCGGGTTTTTCTAGAAACTGAAAGTTTGTAACAACCAACGCCTCTCTGTGGATACGAACTCTTTCTTATCGAATACTATATTTATATTTAGTGGATCGAGAAAGTGAAATTATATTTGTCGGATTGACACACGATCAACAAGTACATCTTCAATTGTGTCGGTCTTGCCGAGTTTGAACTTCCGCAAACAACATGCCCATTTCTCACCCAAGCAGCCTCGAAGCTCATCTATATCCCCAAGAATATACTCAATCTGTGTGACATCCACCTTGAATGGTGAATACACTTTATCGATCCGAGCATAGAATCTGGGCATAGCATCGAGACAGTCATAAACTGCCCATATCTCGATCAACTCGCAAAGCATTCTTCACTCCTATACCAGTCGAAGTCATAAAACTCGGATCCGCAACTTCAACGATCATGGAATCATCATCTCCAGATACTTCCTCTGCGTTACTGTTGGAGCTGTCAGCTTTTTTATATTCCTTACAGTTGAAACTACTTATTTTTGAAAGAGAATAGACTAGAAGAAGATGTGAAACAGAGAGACAGAAAACAATAACTTCTTTATTGATTCTTTTTACTTGATAAGAAACGTATTGGACATAGTACAATTTATATACATGACTTCCTTGTGCAGCAAGGTGTCGTGTTACCTAAAGAGGCCATATTTCCTAATTTACAATGGACTGCCATCTTGGTCGACAGGGTATCGTCACACATACTGACCATGTATGTTATGTGTTAACACCCTCCCGCAAGCGTAACGGGTTATCCTGAACCGTTAGCTTGAACCTTAAAATAGAAAAACGATCCCTGGATAATGGTTTTGTGAAAATATCCGCAATTTGATCCTTAGATGAGATAAACCTGACATCAAGAAGCTTAGAAGCAACTTGATCACGAACAAAATGATAGTCAATTTCAATATGCTTTGTTCTTGCATGAAATATAGGATTGACAGTGAGATAAGTAGCACCAAGATTATCACACCACAGAACAGGAGACGATTGAGTAGATACACGAAGTTCTGAAAGGAGTGATTGAATCCACATAATTTCAGCAGTGGCGATAGCAAGACCACGATATTCAGCTTCAGTACTGGAACGAGATACTGTTTTCTGTTTACGAGCACTCCAAGAGATAATATTTCCACCTAAATAGACACAATACCCACTAGTAGAGCGACGATCATCAAGAGAACCAGCCCAATCAGAGTCAGTATATGCACTAAAGGATAGCAGTAGAGAAGGCGACGGCCGAAGAAATATACCAAAGGTAGCAGTATTCTTGAGATAACGAAGTATTCTTTTAACTAAACTCCAGTGAAACTCGGTAGGTGCATGCATAAATTGACAAACTTTATTAACAGCATATGCAATATCCGGACGAGTAAATGTTAAATATTGCAAAGCACCAACAATACTACGGTATTCAGTAGCATCAGTCAATAAAGTGCTACGATCAGAAGAGATATCTCCAGAAGTACTAAGTGGAGTATGAATTGGTTTGACACCATCCATTTTTGCTCGAATAAGAAGATCATGAGCATAACGTTGTTGAGAAAGAAATAATCCGAAGAAGTACGAGTCGCCTCAATGCCAAGAAAATAAGACAAGGAACCAAGATCTTTAATTGCAAATTCTTGTTGTAAACGGGTAAGAATAGAAGTGATACCGGTGGTACTAGAGCCAGTGACGATAATATCATCCACGTAGACCAACAAATAAATAGTACCGTAAGTTCCGTTGTAGATGAACAGAGATGAGTCACACTTCGAAGTGACAAAGCCAATTTGGAGCAAAAAGGTACTAAGTCTGTGATACCAAGCACGCGGGGCTTGTTTAAGTCCATAGAGAGAACGATGTAATTTGCAAACATGCGTAGGAAAACGAGAATCCACATAGCCCGGCGGCTGTTTCATATACACCTCTTCTTGAAGTTCACCATGTAAGAAAGCATTCTGCACATCAAGTTGATGAATAGGCCAATTGGAAGATAAGGCCAATGTAAGAATAATACGTATAGTACATGGTTTAACAACCGGACTAAACGCTTCAGAGTAATCAATCCCTTCTTGTTGATTGTATCCCTTGCAACCGTGACGAGATTTTACGCCGTGCAATTGTACCATCGAGATTTCGTTTGATACGAAATACCCATTTGCATCCAATAACATTCATAGAAGGATGATATGGTACTAGTGACCATGTACCATTTCGAATTAATGCATTGATCTCACATCTAAGATGTACGCCATTCTGGAATTTTATGAGCTTGAGAAATACAAGTAGGCTCAAGAAGTGAATCACATACCAGTGCGTATTTTGAATTAGGCTTAAAAATGCCATCCTTAGCCCGAGTCACCATTGGATGTGATGCAGACTCTGGCAGGTGCGTTATTGGAGCTGAGATAGTAATGGGTGGACGCTATATCAGGCATAGCAGCAGACGCTGGCACAGAGGATGACACGGACGAGCTAATATCAACATGCACATGTGCAGGTGCAGGTGACGATACAGATTCTGTCGGCTGTAAATTACCTGGCATCTGTAAAGAGTTCAAGTAATTATGTTCAAAACCAATTGGCGTACTGGAGACTGGACCAACGTCAGTGGGCACAGAATTTGTCGGTCATGAGATTACAGTGAGTACTTCCAGACAACGGACGTAAAAATCTAGTAATACCGGTGGTGAATTCAAACTCAGAGAAGTAGAAGTAGGTACCTGTGAAGATGCCGATGCCGGAGAAGGTGATGAAACGGACGCAAAAGGGAAAGTGGTCTCATCAAAAACAACATGACGACTGACATAAATTCGTCCTGTAGGAATGTGAAGACATTTGTAGCCTTTCTGGGATGGACTATACCCAATAAAAACACAGGGAGAAGAAAGCGGTTCCATCTTATGAGATCTATATGGTCGTAAATATGGATAACACAAACAACCAAACACACAAAGCAAAGTGTAGTCTGGTGGAAGACCAAAGAGAGCTTCATAGGGAGAAGAATTATTGATAGAAGTAGAAGGAACACGGTTCATTAAATAACAAGCGGTGTAAAAAGAATCATACCAATACGAGGATGGTACAGAAGCCATGTTGAGAATTGTAAGACCAGTTTCACGAATATGACGGTGACGACGTTCCACTAAACCATTTTGTTCAGAGGTATGTGGACATGAAAATCTATGAAAGATACCAAGTTGCTGAAGATGCGGAGTAAGTTTACGATACTCAAGTGCATTATCAGATTGAAAAATTTTGATTTTTCGATTAAAGAGATTTTCAACATGCTTTTGAAACAAAAAGAATATAGAAAAGACATCAGATTTTTGAGACATAGGAAACATCCAAGTAAAACGGCTAAAAGCATCAATAAATATGATGTAATATCTGTATCCTTCATTAGATAAAATATGAGAAGGTCCCCACACATCGGAGACAATTAAATCTAATGGATTCAAATAAGTAGTTTTACTAGGACTGAAAGGTAACTTATGACTCCTATGCTCGTGACAAGATGAACAAAACTTAATAGTTTGGCTAGAAACCGGAAGTGAAAACTGAGAAACGACTTTACGAACTGTACGCATCATTGGATGTCCCAATCTAGAGTGCCAATCTTGTAAGGAAGCACGTTCTCCTATGCAAACTTTAGGAGACTTAGACGAACCATTGAGTTGATAGAGACCACCCCTCCTACGACCACGAATAAGAACCTTCCCGGTACGCAGATCCTTCACAAGACAAAAATCCGGATGAAATTCAAATAAGACATTGTTATCAGCAGTGAAACGAGAAACTGACAAGAGATTATGAGAAATTTTGGGTGCATAGAGAACATTACGAAGCTGCAACTTACGATCGGGAGTTCCCAAAACAGAAGACCCAACATTAGAAATTGGAATAGAAGAGCCATTACCCATCTGAATTTGATCAGGCCCAGTATACTCAGTTGGAAACTGAAGACGAGAAAGATCATTGGTTATATGATCGGTAGCACCACTTTGTCGAGTCCAAGGAGGCGTTTGCAATAATCCAGATTTGAGCAAGATATGCACGCGGTGTGGAAGCTGGTGGTTGACGGCGCGGAGGTCGAAAACTTCGATCAAATCTATTCCAACAATCGGTAGCTTCATGATTCGGACGATCACAGAGTTGACATTTGCGTTGAGGTTGAAAAGTAGAAGAGCGAGTGTTGCTATTCGGGAACCTGGACGAGTGCTGTTGAGTGTTCGCTGGAGAGTTGGGCCGAGCAAAGATTGGGGCACTGTTGGGCCGAGCAAAAGCTGTTACACTGTTGGGCCGAGGTGATGAGTAAGCAGACGGATTTGGGCCAGGACTGTAGCTTCCAGTGAGACGAGAAGAACTTGAATAAGCACCACGGGATGGAGCAGCAATATTAGCAGCAGGTTGAGTATGCAATGCTTTGTCTTGATGCTCCATACGTAACTCAAAAGTTAGAAGAAAAGTAAGAAAATCTTCCACACTTAAAGAACCCATCGTGGTAGTCAAGGATGTAACAATAGCATCGTAAGAACTGTCAAGGCCAGCAAGAAGACAGTGACGAAATTCCTTGTCGGTAACCGTTGTATTGGCGGCTGCAAGAGTATCCACCAAATCTCGAGCATAATTGATATATTCACGCATGGTCTTTGAACCTTTCTTAAGAGCACGTAGCTCACAGTGAAGATGATGAATTTGAGCATCATATTTAGAGGCATATAGAGCTTCAAGAGAGTCCCATATTGCTTTTGAAGTTGTAAGACGGTGAACATGACGGAAAACAACAGGTGTAAGAGAAGAAAACAACCAACTTACTGTGGATTTTATCCTGTTTTATCCATGAAAGAAACGCAGGTAGGAGCTGCATTATCAACGAGGTGTTTGGGCGGGGTTTAGTACTGTGAACATAACCATCAATATCATAACCTTGAAGATACGGCAAAAACTGAGCTCGCCACAAAGAATAGTTATTTTCATCTAATTTAACAGTGATGATATGATGTGGTTGAGAGAATTGGGCAGGGGCCATTGTTGAAAGTAGAGAAGGAGAGGTTGAATCAATGATTGCTTGAGTTGTAGAAGATTCAGTAGACATAGTTTGGTTTTGAGAATTGATAAAATAGGGTTTGAAGAGGACCTAAACCTAGCTGATACCAAGTTGAAACTACTTATTTTTGAAAGAGAATAGACTAGAAGAAGATGTGAAACAGAGAGACAGAAAACAATAACTTCTTTATTGATTCTTTTTACTTGATAAGAAACGTATTGGACATAGTACAATTTATATACATGACTTCCTTGTGCAGCAAGGTGTCGTGTTACCTAAAGAGGCCATATTTCCTAATTTACAATGGACTGCCATCTTGGTCGACAGGGTATCGTCACACATACCAGACCATGTATGTTATGTGTTAACACTTACCGATGCTTGCATCTTCATTCCATTGGTTGTCATAGTCGTCAGCTACTCCAATACCCTGGGCATTAGAGACGAACGTCCAACCAAATCCTGGTTGGGGCTGCTTTTGTAGGTCTTTTTCTTTCTTTTTTTCGGTAAAATACATGGTTTGTGAAGTTTGGATAAAAATATATCAAACTCAGATTTACGGCCTGAAAAAAAAACAAAAACAAAAACAAAAACAAAAAGTGATTCTTAAATATCATATGCGAAAAACTTAACGCATCTAAACCCTAGTACGACTAAGTACACAAAAACAGAACTGCAGAATCCAAAGATAAAAAGATGCTTACTTTCTTCCTGAGCACAAAGAAAAGTGAACAAAGATGCAGAATTTGACCTTCTCTCTCTAAGCTATCGATAGACGCATAGTGGCAAGAATTGGAATTTATATATATACACTTTCTTCACCCGCGGGTCATATCCGTTGGATTTGTGGCCCACATACCCATATCCAGATGGGTTTGTATTAGAGAGTTATCCATGTTCAAACTTGAATCTTCTCTAAGTCCTATGGGCTAGATTGGACTGCTAGATTGGCCAAAAAGTGTTGCAAATCATGAGTGTGGGAAAAAAGTTAACACTCAATCTGGCTACTTCTCTCTCCTAGCAGTTGCTCGCAGTCGCACTATCGGCGAGATTGAAACGCTGAATGGTACGGCGCTCAAAAAGTTACCAAAACGCCGAACTGTTCGGCGCTCAGAAAAATCACAAAAATCTAACGGCTGAGATTGAAACGCCGAACCGTTCGGCGCTCAAAAAGTTACCAAAACGCCGAACTGTTCGACACTCACAGATGACGTGGATAGCCAATCTAGCAGCTAGATATCTAGCCCATATGAGGTTGCCCAAGCTGACGTGGATGGCCAATCTAGCAGCTAGATATCTAGCCCATATGACTAAGCCTTATAGGCGGCAAGCAAGTGTGAATGTTGCAAAGGAAAAATCTGGAATGACGGCTACTTGGTAGTTTGCTTAGCTATTAAGTTCTCTTTGATGGAAAGAAAAGCTACAACTATAAATAGCATAATGGAGGTGATAAACCTATTCCTTGCCATGAAAAAGAAGTTGTTGGTACAACCATCATTAAGAACTAGCAACTATAAGGGCTTTGGTGAGAGGAATAAAGTTTAATCTCAATATCCTCATAACTTTCTCACTGCGATTGATAAAAGATGGAGTACAATCATTTAATCAAACAAATTGATGGATATGAGAGATGACAACAACTTAAGGTGGAATGGCTTATGTAGTTATAGAAAATCCTACCACTACATCCAATGAATCTCAAACCTACACAATGAAGTCAACAAGCAAGAGACATAGAAGAACACAAGATATACGTGTTCTGGTATGATTACCTACGTCCACTGGGGTAAAAGGATGATCTTATTACTTGGTTCACGATTACAAGATGGATGCTTCTCTCAATACTCTAGGTGTGCTCTCTTTTTTCTATTCTTACTTGAGTTTTACCTCTCTACATAGTCTCTATTTATAGTCACAGTGATGATACATCCAAAGACTACGATGTTGGGCCCGATGTAGCTTCCTTGATGTTCTTCTCGGGCGATCAGTTGATGCTTCAGTCGATATTCCTATTTGTTTAGGTCGAGATATCTAGCCGAGCCGAGTGGTGTCCTCATCCGATATCCCACTACCCGATGTCGCTTGTTTGGTGGAGATGACCGACGTCGCCCTTTAGGTCCCTGGCCGAGTCTCACTTTGACCGAGCTCTTCTTATCTCTTCACCAACTCTGTCAGTGCATTTATTGTCCTCGAACCCGATGAGCATCATATCAGAACTTTTCTCTTCCTTTATGCCGACCTCACGGGCTGCCTCAGTTCCTCGTTTCTCGCGCCCAGATCTGGTGAGACGATTCAATGCTTCTAGTGCTTGTTTCTCTTGGTACGCCATCGTCTAGGATGGTTCCACCTGTCCCTGTGGATTATTTACACCTACATTTATGCCCCTTCTTCCGCTCGTGTGATCGGCACGAGGGGAAGAAACCGCCTCGTCTTCCCACGTCCTCGATCATGCCGGGTTTCACGCCATGCTGTTCCCCACTCTCTTTAGTTATTGCAACCTGTTTACCTTCTTCGCCGGTTACAGCAGATGGGGTTTATAAGTCCGACCTTGGTTTTTCTTTTATTCTTTCTTTAACAGTTTCTCTTCTCTCCTTCTCTGTTTTCTCCACTTCTTCTTCATCGTCATTGGTTATACTTTCCAAATGTGTTTCCTCTTTTTTTTTTTTTTTTTTTACTATCTCAAGTTTTATCTGTTGTTCTTCATTTCCGTTGCCGCTGTGACTTTCGATTCCGGTCGTATCTTCACTTTTCCTGCCGTTTCCTCAACTAACTTCCATGGTGTCTTCAACTCCTTCCATGACGGAAAAGAGGTGCGTGAGTTATGTCTTTTCTGACGAAGACGGTGTGCCTCTTGATTCCCTGTTTGTTGTTGAGAGCCCTTCTAAGCATGATCATCGTGCTTTGGATTCCATATTTTCTGATAATCCTTCTTCCTTTTCATGTAGGACTGACAAGAGAACTGCTAAAGACTTGTCGGATGAGTAGTTTATCCAACAGTTGAAAGATGAGTTCAACCTCCATGGCTATGACGCTCGGCCAAAAGGCGTTTTGAAGAAGGATGATGTTATGAAGTTTCCGCACTCGGTCGAGGCGACCATCATCACCAGGGGTCAATTAGAGCTCGGGTTGCGTTTTCCTTTGTATGATCCTAGCCGTTCCTTTTGGTATGAAGCTTTCTCTAAGATCCGTCCGTCTCGTGCTTTGGCCCAATGGAATGGCAACACCTTTCGAATCCTATCCGAGTGGGAGAGACGCAGCCGAGGTGAATGTACTCCTACTCCTTGGTCTACCTATAATTCTTCTCAGGCGGGCGACTATACTCCTGCTAGTTTTGCTGATAATTACCGAAGCGGGACTGCTACCAATGGTGATCTCGTCGCTTTTGCTGCTAGCCCTCATCGCCATAAGACTCTTCCTGAAGGTGTCAAGAAGCTTTTATTGGACGAGGATCCCGAGGGGAAGAGTTCCAACAAACATGCCCGTCATACTAGTGACGCGGCTTGGGATCGAGTTCCTTTAGTTGTTTCTGGTCCTCTTCTGAGCGGCAGATTTCCTTCTCCGGCCGAGTCTTATCCCTTCTGGGTAGTCAACGTGGAACGGTAAGCACGTTTCCCAGGTTTTTGATTTAGTTGATCGGCTCGGGCGACTAGTAGGGTGATGTTTTAATTTTTGTGTTTTACAGCCTAAGTCCCAGAGCGTTCCTTCTGAGTCTCTCGTTCTTCGGAAGAGGTATAGACGTTCTAGCGTAGGAGCCGAGGAGGAGACAGGGAAGGTAACAAATATACTGCTCCCTCCTTGCAGTACATGTACTTGCCCCTATTTGTTGCCTTGAATGGTTCTGACATCGGCTCATGTGCAGAAGTTGAGAGTTGACAGAGCTGGAGGTGCTTCGGCGAGGGATGGTGAGGATTTCGAGGATCGGCTGCCTTTATCACGTTTCCAGAGGAAGTCGCCTCAGAAAAATTCTGATGTTTCGTTTACCCTTGTAGGTGGGAAGCCTAGTGGGAAGGGAAAGGAGACTAAGGGCGACGTATCTGCCCCGGGGAAAACAATGCCCCAGCAGCCAGCTGGTAAAGGGATTGTTTTTGCTGACGGTGTTATGTATCTTGAATCTGATGGTGATGATGATGAGGATCTTTTTGATGGAGAGGACGAGGTCGATGGTGGTGAAGAGGAGCAGAAGCAAACGGAGAAGTCTGGTGGTGGTGGAAATGATGTGGTTACTCGTGATGAAGAGAACATCATTCCTGTGAGCGAGTTGCTGGAGCCCCTTTCTCCTGTGGTTCCTAACTCAAGCAGTACTACCTCTTTTACTGTCTCGGTCCCTATGTTTAATTCCCTTGGAGCTCTTATTTCTCCTGAATTTTCCTCTCTTTCGGATGAAGATAAGATCAAGGCCATCTCGTTGTATGATGCTGGTCTAAAGAGCACTTTCAATCTGTTGGTGAGTTGTGTTGATCAGGTTATGCATTCACGCCATGGGGTAAGTGCTAATGTTGTTGGTGTTTGTAGGATATCAATCGCTCGTTGTTAAACGCCGCCATTCAGCGCAAGGAGATCGCTGAGAGAGAGGGCCTTCGTCTCTTATTACAGCAAGAGCTCGAGCGATCCCGGGAGCTGGAGAAGCAACTAGCCGAGACCCAAGGTATTTACTTAGCTTTCAAGTGTTTATGATTGATTATGTAGTGCCAATATCCTGAGTTTAGTACTACCTTCCTAGCCGAAACTTCTAGTGTGGAGGCCGATGCTGCCACGAGGTATCGCTTGTTGAAGAGGGAAATTAACATAGAACGGGGTCATGTTTCGAATTTACAACAAAGGATTGTCAATAAGGATGACAAAATTGATCGTCTGAAAAAACCGAGATTGAAGGTCTTCAAACCCGGCTGCATAGTTATGTGACTTTTGAGTATGTCCCCGAGGAGATCGATAATCTTAGGGCGAGCTTGTCTCGGTTCCAGGGTATCTCTTCCGACAAGACGTTGTTGGTCGATAACTTAGAAAGTCAGTGTGGACGGTTAAGGCTTCAAGTCGAGATTTGCACGCAGATCGCCTTCGGATTCTGGGGGAGAAGAGTGCTGCCGAAAAGTGTAGCCAAGAATCTCTTGAGAAGCTTAGAGAGTCTAAGAAAGTCTCTGAGGAGTTGGAGTGGGTTCGAGCTCAGTTATCAGGTTTGCAGATAGCACACTCTCGGTAGAGAGCCGAATGGAATTATCATAAGAAATACTGCCCCTCCAATGAGTTTAACGAGCAACGCTATCTAGAACTTTCCTCTAAGATATCTTCCCTTGAGTGTAGCTTGTCTGAGTCCGAAGAGACCATTAGAGTAGTCACCCCTTTACTTGAAGGTGGTGTCCCTGGTATTGTGTTTTCATTGTTGTTGTCCTGATGTTGTTGTTATGTTACTGACTTCTCCCGTGTTTTGACAGCCGAGCAAAGGAAGGTAACATCGCTGGAAGAGGAGAATGCCCGATTGAAGGGAAAAGAGGTGCAGCTGCTGGCGAGGGAAGCTCAATTACTCGGGCAGGTGGCCACTGCTGAGGCGGCGTCGATGCAGCTGACACATGACCTTGCTGCTGAAAAAGCGAAGTTTAATGATGAGCTCGTTGCGAAGGTCAAAGCCGGTGTAAAGGCGGTTCTTGATAAGAAGCGAGCTGGTGTTGCTGCCAATAGGGCGGTTCCGGGGTCGGCTCTTCCCAAAGAGTAGGCTCATCTTTTGTAGCGCTGCGTCGCTATTTCTCCCTTTGCATTGGGTTGTAATCCGCTCGAACACCTTTATTTTCTCATATATTTTCTTTTAATGGGGTGTTGCGTCGCCAATTCGGTTATTTTTCTTGCTTTCTGACATTGTTGTTCACGTTAACGTTCTTACTTATGTTGTGCCGATGATATGTGGTTTATTTTTACGACTCCCGTACCCGCATTGAGTAGATCTCATCACCGTCTTTCAAGATCTAGTGGTAGGGTATTTGGCCCTCCCTAATTTCTATGGGATCGATATCCCAAGAAGTTATCAATTAACTTTCTTGGGCAAGTGATTTCGGCCACTTGCGAGGGGAGCAATGTTGCCTGCTCGACTGTCGAGTACTCATGTCTCGACAATCGGCCACTGGTTTCCAACCACCAGGGCCCTAGGGCTACCTCGGCACTTGCACACTGCCATCGCCCCGAGTTCGAATAACCCGTCTTAGTGTAAGTCGCCCCGACACTTGCACAATGCCATCGCCCCGGGTTCGAAACGACCATTCGAGTGTAAGCCGCCCCGACACTTGCACAATGTCATTGGCGACTTTTTATTCAAAATGAAGGAACCAATACTCAAAATGAAGAACCCAAAGCTCTAAACAATCAGGTAAACTTCCAATACTCTTCAAATCGCATGAATGGTGCTCCAAGTTGTCGATTCATGGTCACTATGCAGCAGCTCAGTGTGAGAGTCGTTAGGTCGGGAGTTTATTAAACTGACGACCCTTAAGAGTCGTTAGTTATTTGTCACAGAAATAAACGACTCTAATCTGCAGTATGAAAAATCGTCATTCAGTTTTGAATAAATGGACGACTCTAATGTGCAGTTATGAAAAATCGTCATTCATTTTATCTTTTTGTCAAAAGGGTCGTTATCATTTTGTCAAATAAGAAAGGGTCGTTAGACCATACTTTGTCGTTAAAGCATTAATTGGATTTGTTTCACTTATCTTTCATAAGAACCATTTTGGATACAAAAACGCACTTAAAAGAAAGACCTTATCAACTCATGAATGTATGTATCCATAATTTATTTCATTTGCTTTACCCTTACTTAGTGTTTCGTAACGTGAAAAGTGTATGTACATATATAGATAGAATAGATAGAGATCATCACTACTATAACTAGAATTACTTCACTTACTCCCACTCCTTCTTTAAGAAACATTAAGTAAACTGAAAAATGAACGCGGTTTCTGAATTTCGTTGGTCTCTCACTCATTTTTGTCGTTAACATTTTTCTTTATACATGAACGATCCTTTATCATTTTTGTCATTTATTGGACAAATAAATAAGAGTCGTTAACATTTTTATTTATACATGAACGACTCGTTATCATTTTTGTCATTTAGTGGACGAATAATAAGAGTCGTTAACATTTTTTTATACATAAACGACTCAACCAAATAGTCGTCATCGTCTATGGAATTAAGATGACGACCCTTCCATTTATTTGGTCAGAGAGGTAGTTTTTGGTTTTATAGAGTCGTTAGTGTATAAAAATGGGTCTTTATAGTAGGATCGTCAATTGATTCTATAATATATTGACGACTTTATTCTGGGAAAAAATCTTAAACCCAGAAAAAAGATCGTTATCTCCTACACCTTAGACATCAACGATTTTTCATTAAAAAAAACATGCAGATAAAAAGTCGTTAGGGTATAAACCTATCGATATGACGACCCTATAACTGTAACTGCATTTTTTTCGGTTGGAAAACCTAATTTCGAAAGCAACCCATCAAATTAAATGCAAACAAGAATTAAATTAGGGGGTTTTATTTTCGAATCGAAGACTACGACGATGAAATCAATTGAAGAATTTTTTTTTCTCCGGGTGTCATTAATGGCGAGAGAGAGATGGGAGTCGGGTGAGGGAGGGGAGGGTTTTGGTTTTCTGATTTGGGGGATTTTAGATTAAGGGTTATTAGGTCTTAAGTTTTTGGGGAAGGGTAAAATAGTACTTTCATGTAGTTTTGGAACCCCTATAAATTTTGGTGTGGGTATAAATTGGTCAGGACCCTAATTATTTTCTGGGGCCCCCAAGCGGTGTTCTTTTTTTTTTACTTTATATAAAAAACATTCATGGTGTGGTTCAGTAACTTCAGTTTCACAAACCACCAACAAAAATTCCATAGCAAGAAAATCTTCAAACCCGAACCCCAGTTTGATCCAAAACAATGGTTCATGCTGCAGATCGGCTCATGGGGAAATTTGGGGCGCCGGAAATTTTTTGAGTTACAATTGCATTTTTTTTTTTTGGTATACAAGTTGCAATTGCATTTTGATTCCGGGCACTTATTTGGCCTGGCTTGATTGGGGTATACCCAAACTAATTGGGGTATACCCAATAAGACAAAATATGGTCATTTTGAAGTAAAGTCAAGCTACCCCTTAACCTATATTTTTGTAAATGGCTAAAATGCCCCCACAATGATTAACTTTAATTTAACTAAAATGATTAGATTAGTTAAATTAGTTAGATTAGTTAGTTGATTTAGTTATAAGTTGAGTTTTAGAAATCATTTAGAGAGAGAATTAGTATGAAGGAGTAGAGGAGATTTTTTGGGGGGGGGGGGGATTAGGGTTTTGTGAAATTTGTGATATGAGTAAATGAGTGATTCTAATCCCGATTTTGAAGTGGGGAGTCTTCTAATTTTCCTCCTACATATGAGTACTTGTATGATGATCTACCAGACCATGATCAAATGGATTACATGCATGACCCTCACTTTTATTTTCCTCAAACTCATGATGGGTATGGAAGTGATGAATGTATTGAGCCAAACGAAGAATCCAATGAGCAAGAAGAAGATAATGGAGCTGAAAGTAATCAGGTAGACAACCTACGTGGTGAAGATTGTGATTTTTCCATGCAAATGATCGATTTTGCTTTTTTTTTTTTTTCAGTTCTGCTGTACAGGGTCGGCAAGGTCGACGCTTGTCGATCATGCCGGCCATAAAAGCCGGCGTGGTTCTACTTTGAACAACGTGCCGACTTTTCATGAGCAGTACCACGCCGGCCGTGTAGAAAATTTTAACCTTGCCGACGTCCATTTTTTTGAAACACAGGAGTCTTTACTTGAAAATGCTTACGCCGGCATTGTCATGTTTACATAACTTGCCGGCTGTTTCCATGTCGGCAATGTTTATATTATGTTACGTTCCGGTCTTTTCTAGCCGGCATTGTTTTATATGTCGACCATGCCGACCGTGGTAATACACATCATCTACACTTTTGATGTTTTGTAGATATTGGTATTGGTACCTATGGAGGATCAGCCTCAAGCTCAGAAAATTAGGGGTCCCGATACTTCCTCACATTATGCTAATGATTTGGAATGGAAGGAAAAAGACGACGCGGTCAATTGGATTGTTGAGAAAGCCAAAGAGAAGATGTGCGTTCTAGTGAAAAACACCCAACAAAGAGATACGCGGTTTGAAATGGTATGCGAGTGTTATGGATCGCCGGAGGAAAGTCACAAGAGAAAGGATTATGTGTATGATAAGAAGACGACTAGGGTGTACAAGACGAAGTCAAAGAAGTGTGGATGCCCATTCAAGATTATTTTTGGGAGGAACAAAGATACCGACAACGTGTGGAGAATGAGTAGAGTTGATGTTGGTTGGCATAACCATAAAGATCCAGAAACTCTTGTTGGGCATTGTCAAGTTGCCAAGTTGAAACCGCACGAGTTCGAACAAGTAAGAACAAGTTGGGGAATTAAACCAAGTAAGCTCCTAAGTAAGTTCAAGAGGGACGACCCGCATAACCTCTCTTCATTGTCTACAATTTATGCGGCCAAGGCAACTATTAAAAGAATTGAATGGGATGGAAGAAAGGTGATGGAAGAATCACAATGGTTAATACACAAATACAACTACACGGTGAGACACCATGAGTCATCGGAGGGGAAGGTGGATCGTATTTTTCTTGCGCATCCCGATATGATTCAATTGGCGCGTTGCTTTTACCAAGTTTTGTTCATGGATTGTACTTATAAGACGAATAGGTACAACATGCCTTTGTTGAACATTATAGGACAAACCTCGGATAAGCAATCGTTCACGGTGGCATGGTGTTTTATGGATCGTGAGAAGGATGATAGTTATATTTGGGCATTGGAAACTTTGAAGCTTCTCTACCACGAAGACGAAACTCCGGGGGTTATAGTCACCGACAATGAGCAAGCAATAATGAACGCCGTGAGGATAGTCTTTCCCAATGCACAAAATTTCCTTTGCACTTGGCATATACAATGCAATCTTAGAAAGAATTGTAGAAGTCATATCCAAAAAACCGAAAGCAAAGAAAGGAACTAAACGTGAAAAAGAGGAAGACGAACGTCTTAGCAAACTAACTAAAGAGGAGCTAGAGAAGGAGAAAGAGAAAGAAGACGAAGAATGGAAAGAATGTGAGATTAAGTTTGGTTTATTCATGAAAGCGTGGGATAAGGTGGTTTGGTCGATGAGTGTGGGAAGATATGAGTTAAACTTGAAGGATTTCGAGGATGATTGGGGGACTAATTACCCCAAAGTAGTGGAATATTGCAAGAAACAATGGTTGAGGCCACACAAAGAGAGGTTTGTGTATGCTTATACTTACGACTATAAACATTTCAAACTTGAATCCACAAGTATGGTAGAGCAAGCTCATGGGAGACTAAAAGGTCTACTTTTCACGAGTCAAAAAGGGATTGTGACGGTGCAACATGCTATCCATGAGTACACTAATAATGATATCGACAAGATAAAAAAAAATTCCAAGAAAGTAGCTTCCGGAAGTTGAAGGAGTTTAAGTAGGATGATTGGTTGCTTGTTGGTATACATAGAAAAGTCTCTCATTGGGCAATACGTTTCATGATGAAACATCTCACATTGTTTAAAAAGTATAAAAAGTATGATGACCCGAACACTCCTTGTAAGTGTAGGAGAATGAAGGCTATCGGACTTCCATGTCGTCATATGCTTGGTAGGTATAAAACTCCCATTCCTCTTGATGATATCGATCTCTATTGGAAGCAATTATCTTTCAAACCGGCTCCAAGAGAAGATCCCGATGAAAAGTTTGGCGACATGGAACTTGGGAGAATAATCCTCGAAAAGTACCCCAAGTTGAATAGGTTGGACAAACAAACTATGAAGCACAAGTTGATACCGATAGTTTACCCTTTTATGGAAGAACTTGAAGAACCGGCGAAACAAGATCCTAATGGTAGACCAACTACCAAAAAGACGAGGGCGGAAGAAAGAGAACAAATCAAAGAGTTTTTGAGTACAAATTGCGATCAAGATCAATCCGAAGGAGAACAAATCAAAGAGTTTTTAAGTAGAAATAGTGATCAATCCAAAAGGGAAAACATTAAAGAGCACTTGAGTACAAAGTGCGATCCATCCGGACATGTTTATACCGAGGCGCAATACAAGGAGGAGCCCGCTAAAAAAGAAAAGAGGTCGTCCAAGGAAGGATTCAACTACACCAACGGTCTCTAACTTGAATACAAATGGCACTCTACCTCTTGAGAGTCAAGCAAGCGTGGAATTTGTTGGAAATAAAAGGGGTCGGCCAAAGAAGGATTTAACTACACCAACCGTCTCTAACTTGAATACAAATGGAACTCTACCTCTTGAGAGCCAAGCAAGCCAAGGAGATGTTACGAAGAAAAAAGGTCGTTCAAAGAAGGTAGTACAACCGGTGTTGCAAAAGCATCGCACTCAACTCCCTCCAATTATTCAAGATTTCGTGATTGGTACCGACGATGTTCCGAAAGATGGAAATTGTGGGTTTCACGTTATCTCGCAACAATTGGGACACCTAAGTGGAGCGGTTGAAGAGAATCTCACCCAATGCCAATACATTAGAAAGAAGATGGCCGCTCGACTAGAAAACGACAAGGAGTTCCATATCTCAATGATTCTAGAAGGTTCCATGGAGGAGAAAGAAGCAACTTTCAAAGGTTTGCTAACTAGTGTTAAAGGCCCGGAGGGAAACACATCGATCAAATGGGAACATTGGTTGAGAATGCCGGAGTGTGGCCATCTATTGGCAGATACTTGGAATTGCGTGGTACATTTTTTTAGTGAGGGACTATCTATAGCATTTGCACCGAAACATGCGGTTTGCGTGGACCAACTCAAGCATAGAAGAATTGTCATGGCTTTGGTGGATAAAAATCATTTTATTGGTCTACAACTCAATAAATAATGTCCATTACCTCCTCTATGTAGGTTTAGTTTGTGGGAGAAGTTCGCAAACAACAAGAGCAAGGAATGGATGAAAATTTATGAGGACAACATGGCCCTTTGGAATGTTATAGACGAGTCTAGGGAATGTCCCATAGATTTGAGTGAGGAGTGATTATGATTAGGGAATAAGCAGCTTTTTGTGTAGTGTACAATGGAGTACTAGACAAAACATTCGTACTTTTTGGAGTACTTTTGTAATCGCATGCGTGTTTTGTGTAATGTACTTTGGAGTGCTACAAATGAATGAAATGGATGTGTTTTTTTGGGTGTATTCTTATTTGGTCGGCATCATTATTATTACCAAACCTACCGCGGCTATCCCAGGGGGTCGAGAAACACGGTATTATTTCGTCGATCACGGCCGCAATGCATGACAGTACAGGAAAAAGCTGCCTGATATGGCCGGCAAGGTCTGGATTTTTCCAAGCTGCCGACGCTTTCTACGCCGGCAATGTTTATGAAATTTAGCATGCCGGGTAAGAACTCCCTTAAAAAGATTGTTCCTGGATGTTTTTTTCTATCAAGCCGGCAAGGTTTTGGTTTTGCCAGGTTGCCGGCTATTATTGCGCCGGCATTGTTATTGTGGAGAACCATGCCGGCTAAGAACTCCCTCAAAAATGTTTCATAAAGGTTATTTTCTATAAAGCCGGTAAGGTGTATTATAATATCCATGCCGACAAAACAACCGTCGGAAAGATTTTAACATAGGATAATGCCGACTAAGATGGCGCCGGCAAGGTTCTAATTTAGGACAATGCCGACTATAAATCGGATACAAACCTTAATTAAAGCATACAAACGTTAAAAATTTTACGCTAACACATTTGGGACATAGATAGTATCTTTTTCCGGACACAATTTCTTAGGAGAGGTAATTAGCTTCATCCTACCGTCGCAACATGGATGGCATGGTAGAAGGTTGATTTTAGCAACTTCATCTTCATACGTAGCTACACGCTCATCTATCCAATAGAAAAACCCACAACAAGTGCATTTTGAAGCATACGGATGATATACACCTCCTATTGCAGCTTTCATGAGAAATAAGAATCCCTTACAACCTTCAATAGTGCATTTGCTTCCTTCAAAGGGACAATCGTTTGCAAAATGACCACTTAGTGTACAAAGACTACAAATATTTGGTGGTGAAACTTCCATTCTTTATGCAAGGTTGAAGATGAAGTTGGAATGCTTTTATAATAACAACATACCTAATATCTTGATTTTGAAATTTCTAGCCATTGAGCATTCAATGGGTTGTACTTTGTACCTAAAAGGTGCAACTAACATTAGGTCGGCAAGGTATAGATTTCATACCATGCCGGCCTCAAGTACGCTCGGCAAGGTAGAGACTTCATACAATGCCGGCCTCCAGTAATTTGTCTAAAACTGCATAAACAAAATAATAACTTCTAAAGCAACTAAAACTGAAAATTAAAATAAGTTTAAACAAGTCTAAAACCACAATCTAAGAGTTCAAAACATAATGTAATAGTTCAAACCACAATAAAGTTTGTTTCTAAAGCAAGTAAACATAATAAAGTTTAAGAAATTCAAGGATCCTTCTCATTGTTATTATCTTCCTCCCCATCACTAGCTTTGTCACCATCACTAGCTTTTGCACCAGCATCAACTTTTGCTTTTCCCTTATCTGGACCTATGTAGTCACCATCCTCATTGTAATAGGGGTTCACTCCAGAAAAGTCACATGCCCTGAAAAAAGTTCTTGGATCAACCTCCTCTTCTTCCTCCTCCTCTGATGTGCATTCTTCATAGTTGAGGGGATTGCTAGGACTGTTCATAAACCTTAGAAATTCTTCTGGATTTTCCTTACCCATCAAACATAACTTTCTAAACGGGCAATTCTCTTGCCATCTTTAGGTTCTTCTAAATTAGGATAAATTGTGTCCAAATATTCAAATAGCTCTTCTGCATTGTTAACAAGACAAGGTAGTTCTTCTTTTGTTTCCTCTGGGAACCTAAACAATGCACAAATAAGAGGTAGAGTTCCAAACAACAAAACACTGTTGATCTTCTTCCACTGGCCGGCAAGTCCGATAAACTAAACATTGCCGACTACAGTAAAGCCGGTAAGGTGCTAACCAACTACCTTGCCGACAAACAAAAAGCCGGAATTGTCCTATTTATGGAAGATGCCGACTAATAACTTAGGAAATTAAGGTTTCTGATGCCTAACGTCGGCAAGGTACAAGTCAAAAACCACGCCGACCAAATATAACCCGGCATGGTTGGTTATTATACCATGCCGACCCTGGTTATTGTCCAACAGTCGCCATGGCTCTGATGAAAAGTCGGCATGTTATTCATCCTGAGACCATGCCGGCTCTTTGAAAATACCAATGGTCGGCGTGTTGTTCAACTATCGACCTTGCCGGCCAAAAAATCGAAAATCATAATTTTCGATTTCTAACCTAATCTAACAATCATATACAACAAAACAATAATGGGTTTGAGTTTATAAATCACTTACAATCTTCTTTTCGCATTTAGAGGTTTCTTTTCAGCATCTTCAAGGATTGCATTCTTGGGTTTATTCGTTCCAACCTTTCCCTTACCTTTTCCCTCTGATTTGGATCTTTTCATGTTACCAGTTGAATCTCTCTTGGATGGATCGTTTAGAATCAACCATTTTTTGTAGAAAATCAAAATTGAAAATTTTGGTTGATTTTAGGTTTTTGGAATGAAAGAGAAGAGGAGAGGGATTAGAGAAGAAGGATTATAGGAAGATTAATCAGTTTTTAGTTTTTAAGTTTAGGGTTTAGTTTTAGGTTAATTAGTGTAGGGCTATTAAAGTAACTTTACCACGTTTTGGCCTCCCCTTAGTAAGGCCACATGTCCATTTAAATTTGGGTATACCCCAATTAGTTTGGGTATACCCCAATCAAGCCAGGTTATTTGGGTCATGGTGCTTATCTGGGGCACAATGGCATTTTGAGTTGGGGTACTTATTTGAGCCTCGTGGATCACGATATAATTTTAGATAGTTGGAGATTTTTCTATCATAAGGCAGATTTTAAGTCGTGAGACAACTATCTCTTGCAGAAAAATTTATTAAGAAAGCGTTTGGTCACTAGGTGTCACACGACATATTTTGCCTCGTTTAATTGGGGCCATAAATATTAATTGGGGCCTTGAAATTTTATTTACGCCCCAAATTTTTCAAGGGTGTATTAAACCGATTGTGAAAATACTTTTTTACCCCTTTTTTTTTATATTTTTTAAATCAATGACCGCTTTAAGGGGTCGTTAATGTTCTGAATAACGACTCTAAGAGTCGTCCTTGTTTTCACTACGATTTAAAAGAGTCGTTAAAGATTCTAAGTGTTACCACTTTAAATAACGACTGTATAGAGTCGTTAACGGAAACATTAACGACTCTTAGAGTCGTCATTGAAACATTGACGACCCTAAAGAGTCGTTAAAGGAAACATTAAAGAGTCGTTTAGAGTCGCTAACGGAAACATTAATGACTCTAGAGTCGTCATTGAAACAGTAACGACCCTAAAGAGTCATTAAAGGAAACATTAAAGAGTCGTTAACGGAAACATTAACGACTCTTTAGAGTCTTCATTGAAACAGTAACGACACTTAGAGTCGTTATTGGAAACATTAACGACTATTTATAGTCGTCATTGTTTTAAAAAAATTTGAAAAATAGCATGACGACTTTCCATACAAATCTGTGCGCGAAAAAAAAAAAGTAAACTGCAATCGAAAATTTTGAAAAAACAAAAAAAAAATGGTTAAACTCTAATTAAGTAAGATTAACACTAATTAGATAAGGGGTAGATTAGTCATTACAAAAATATGTGGATAAGGGTGACTCAAATTGGGTGACCTTTTTGTCCTCTAGTGGAGGCCTCATTAATATTTATGTCCCCCAATTAAACGAGGATATTTTGGATCACAATAATTTAGGCCACGGTGTTGGAATACAAAATTTCCAATGAGATATTAGGTCGCTAACAAATTTCTTGTCGTACTGATGATTTCAGATGATGGTGGTAAATTTTGGGTGAGTGGTAAATTTTGGTCTGGATGCAGATTTCGGATCATGGATTATAGATGAAGGCTATTATTGGGGCGTCACATTCCATTAGAGGGGCGTCACCTAATAGGACAAAAACGAGTCACCCGTAAGTAATTTCAAAAATCCCTTATCTCAAATAATTGTGTAATGACTAAACAACCCTTGTTTGGCTTTAGTTTAATTAATTAAACCTAGCTACGTCCTAAATTACGCCTGGAAAATCAACTAAACCTAGGCGTAAATTTGGAATTACGCTGAAATCAATCAACCTAGGCGTAAAATTGGAATTACGCCTGGAAAACAACTAACTAAACCTAGGCGTAAAATTGGAATTACGCTGGAAACAACTAACTAAACCTAGGCGTAAAATTGGAATTACGCACTGAAATCAACTAAACCTAGGCGTAAAATTGGAATTACGCACGAAATCAACTAAACCTAGGCGTAAATTGGAATTACACTGAAATCAACTAAACCTAGACGTAAACGACATGTAAATAAAAGTTTACGCTTGAATTGAACTAAACCTAGGCGTAAGTTCTTCAAAAACTAAATTACGATTGAAAAATCTAATACCGTACCCAGGCGTAACACTAGCAGAAAGTAAATAAAATCCTAATTTTACTTCGATTTCATTCGATTTAAGCACAAAAACGGGTACAAAAAGATGGGTTTGTTTGATTATTACCTTACATACACCATGGGTTGTTGTTGAGGAGTTTGAAAACATGATTCTTCAATTGATTGAATCGGTGGAATGAGTTGAGGATGAAGTTGAGGTTGATTGAGTTGTTGATTACCATCACTAGGATCAGTTTGCTTCTTCCTCATCTATTTTTAGTAGTTTTAATTGAAGGGTAATTTTGACAAATTGCTATGGAATCAAAATATCCCTTAACCAGATTTTTGGTCACCAAATATCCAAATGAAGCCCCTCTAATGGAGTGTGACGCCGCAATAATAGCCTTCTTATAGATATGGATTAACGAAGAATATCCGGAAGAGAATTTTTAAGGCTTCTAAAATCCGAGTGTTTCACACTTCGACATTCAAGAAACCCAAAGAGCCCGACGGATTTGCAAGATATACATTCACGGTCTCAGAAGAACTAAAAGTGATGATTGAGGAAGTTTGAGACAATCCGGGCACAGTCCTGGGAGATGGGGCATAGAACTGATTTTAGCAATCTGGGATAGTCAAACAAGAAAAGGGTTGTCTCAAAAAATCAGTTGTTGCATAAATAGTGCCATGTGAAGGGGGACAGTTGAATAAGGCAGCCGCAATGAAGGCTCTAGTCTCCCTCCACTTCTATATGCTGCAACACAAGGATCCATATTCATTGCAGGATTACAACTTTCTAGTTACGCCCACAGTCCTGCCATAGTAATCCATTATCATGGAAATACACTATAAGAAATTTAGTAGACGATTTTAGAGGCGTAAAAATCAAAATGATAAGTAGTTCAACCTAGTACTGAATGAAAAGGGACTATAGGGGCTTGTATTTGTGCGGCATTTGTTTTTGGAAACTGGGAACTGCCCTCTGTGTTCTCAAAGACCTGTTCTGCGATGATAGCGTCGTTACCATCAAAAAAAAGTTGTCTCCAAAAGGAACTGGCACCCAAAAAGTATCCCAAATGGAATAATCTACACAAACCTTAATTCCAGTAAGCTATTTGTAGCAAAAACACATTATACAAGGTTCATAAGAGGCATGTATTTGATAGGCGGAGAGCTCAAGCAAGTTCAAACAATTTAGGCAGTTGGTTCTGTGTTTTTCCAAACAATTTTGTGGCAGCTCATGACTACTACACACTACACAGTTACAAACAATAACACCACCATCAGGGTCCCATCCCCAATATCGACTCCCTAGTATGCTTCTCAAACAATTTTTCAAGAATATGCAATCGCTGTCCTGTCTAACTGGTAGAACAGTAACCCAAAATAAAAGAATCATGATCATTAGGGGTGTGCAATGTTTTATGTTCTTATCTCTTAATGTTTGGGCCATGTCATGTGACTAGAATTTTTTTGTTGGTGCTTTCAGGTATTTACATTGTGCTAACATGCTTTAGAATCATGGTTTATATATAAAACCCAAAATTGTGGCTACACAAGCCCACAGAACTAGATAGGGAAGTTAAGGCCTTTACTACCCTACGGTGCGGTTAAAACCGCGGTTCTACGAATCCAACCGCAACCAAACCGCTAAACCTTGCGGATTTGAAAACTCAACCGTGTCCGGTCCGTAGCCTCTTGCGGATTGGTTTTCACCCGCAATTTTACGGACGGTTGCGGGTGAAAACCGCGGTTCCGGTTTTTTTGCACACCCCTAATGATCATGCTAGATTCTTACACAACTATGGAAGTGGAAATTGAAGGTATCTATCAAGCCTCTTGTTTTCTTAAGATATTGCTTGCCGTTTGCTATTTGGTGGGTTGTGTGGTTGGAAAGGAATGACATTTTGATCACTAAGAAACAAGTGAAAAAGCCTTTAAACTCTCTTATTGTAGACATCAAAGTGTTGCTTCTTAGTTGGTCCATTAATGTTGAATCTTTTAGAAATGTAAAGTTTGATGATTTCGTTTTTGATTGGGCAAGCTTGTTTAGAGAGTAGTTTTGTTGTAAGCTCTCTAGGCGCTTTGCTAATCTCTTCTTGTATCTTTTGAAGGTGCTATCTTGGCACCCTTTCTTATTTATTTATCTTTGCCTTTTTCAAAAAAAGTACTTGATTATTCCACTCTAACTAGCAAGTGGAATAATCGCAACATAACCATGACCCTAAAGCCTGTTAACACAATGTAAATACATAATGGGCTCAGTTCAGTATCCCTTTATGAAAATATTTCAGAAACCACAGATAAGAGGGCTAACTTGGAACTGAGTTTCCTTAGTCAGATGTTGGACCGATTTTGTGGTCACGTCTGACCTGGATTATCTTATGTCGGACTCAACAGTCATTTGGTCTGGTTAAACAACAATATGACTCATTTAACTTGGTTGACATTAAATTAACAAAAGGTGACACTTAAACTTCCAAAAAACAAGTCAGATAAGTCAGACTCAGCTAGTCAGTAGTGCCCAATGAGAACAGATCAGGGTATCAGTTAAGACTTGATATTTGGTAGAAGATCTTCCACAGTTCTGATGTGGAGATCACAGTGTTATTTATATCAAAAGAATTGTGGAATGTAGTTACATGGTTTTCGTTATTGACTCAACAAACTAAAGACTTTAACAAAAGCTAAGCTATGACTCTAACTGAACGTAAACATAGCAAAGAGGGAAACTCTTTACTTTTTTCAGTGATCGACTCAACCTCAGTTGAGTTCTCAACTGTGTTATCCTTAACATTCCTCCTCAAGTTGTACCGTAGCTGGCGAATGTGCAACTTGGATCTCAGAATTTGAAATCGTGGTGCGGAGAGACCCTTTGTGAAGATATCAGCTAGCTGATCTCTCGAGCTGATGAACCTGACACTGAGCTGTTTATTAGCAACACGTTCCCTGACAAAGTGATAATCAATCTCGATATGCTTTGTCCTTGCGTGAAATATTGGATTAGCAGTAAGATATGTAGCACCCAGATTATCGCACCACAGAATTGGAACAATTGATAAAACACCAAGTTCCGATAATAATGACTGAATCCAAAGTAATTCAGATGTTGCAATCGCTACTCCACGATATTCATTTTCCGTGCTCGACTTAGAAACCGTTTTTTGCTTACGGGCACTCCATGAAATCAAATTACCCCCAAAATAAATACAATATCCACTAGTGGATCGACGGTCATCCAAGCTCCCTGCCCAATCTGCATCGGAGTAAGCATGTAGAGAGAAGTCTTTCGAGGCATACAGATGAAGACCAAAATCCACAGTACATTTAAGATATCGCAATATTCTCTTGACAAGCTCCCAGTGTTCAATGTATGGATCATGCATATATTGGCACACTTTGTTGACTGCCACAGATATATCTGGTCTGGTTAAGTGCAAGTATTGCAGTGCACCCACCACACTGCGATACAAAGTTGCATCTTCAAATTTCCTTGTCCCTCCTTTTTGAATCTTCACATTTGTAGCTAATGGTGTGCCAACCGGTTTAACACCATCCAACTTTGTACGTTTCAGTAGATCTGATACATATTTCCTTTGAGTGAGAACCAGTTCTTTTTCACTTCTTAGTACCTCTACTCCTAAGAAGAAAGACAAGTCTCCCATGTCTTTAATTGCAAACTCAGACCCAAGTGATGCTATTAGCTCTTTTATTTTAGCTGAATCAGAACCTGTGACAATGATGTCATCAACATACACAAGAACATACGTAATCGATGTTTGTGTTTGGAGAATAAATAATGAGCTATCTGCAACAGATCCTTTGAAGCCTATTTTATTTAAGTAAGTACTTAGCCTAGAGAACCAAGCACGCGGCGCCTGTTTAAGTCCATACAAGGATTTATGCAATTTGCAGACATGATTAGGAAAATTAGGATCAACGTACCCAGCTGGTTGCTTCATGTAGACATCTTCTTCTAGATGACCATGTAAGAAAGCATTTTCAACGTCTAATTGCTTTAGCTGCCAGTTATTCATGACTGCAATTGTCAACACCAACCGTATTGTACATGGTTTGATGACATGACTGAAAGTCTCACTGTAATCGATTCCTTCTTGCTGATTAAAGCCCTTAGCAACCAAACGAGCTTTTCTGCGCTCAATTGATCCATATGGATTTTGCTTCACCCTAAAAACCCATTTTGATCCAACAACATTCATTCCTTTTTCATACTTGACAAGTGAGTATGTACCATTGCGAATAAGTGCATTGATTTGAACATCCATTGCAGCTCTCCATTTAGGGTTCTTACAGGCTTCAGAGTAGCAAGTTGGTTCCATGAAATCAGAGTCTTGCATAGGATGCTTGGTGACAGATAAACAAAGCTTTTGTATGGGCTTACTGATACCAGACTTGGCTCTTGTCACCATTGGATGAGAAACAACACCACTTTCAGATGGTTGCACGACTTCTTGAATTTGTGGAGCAATACTGGATGTAGCAGAATCTGATATAGTGCCCTGAGATGTAGATTGTTGTTGAAAGTACAGCTCTGCTGATGGTGCATTAACATTTGGTGAAGCCACAGAGTCTGCTGCAGAGTTATGTGATTCAGATTGTTATTGGATAGAGTGCGCTGAAGACGATGCATCAACATTTGGTGAAGCCACAGAATCTGAATGACTGACAGCAGTTGATTGCAACGGAGCTTGTTCAGCAGTAACACACTGATTACATTGTAAGTCTCTATTTCTAAATGGGGGTTTTAACAAGAGACTAGTATCAGATGGTACAATACCTGAACCTCGCACTGGTACTTGCTGCTGCGTTGGCATGAATGGGAATATCTTTTCTTCAAATCTCACATGACGTGAAATGTAAATTCTACCAGAATTTTTATGCAAGCACAAATAGCCCTTATGTGCATTGTTGTACCCTATGAACACACATGCCAAAGATCTGGGTTCTAGTTTGTTGTTATTGTATGGCCGAAGACATGGATATGCAAGACAACCAAACACTTTAAGAAAGGAATAGTCAGGTTCTTTTTGAAAAAGTAGTTCAAGTGGAGTTTTGGGATTTGTGGATGATTTTGGAAGCCTGTTTATCAGATAACATGCAGTAGTAAATGCATCGGACCAATAAGAAACAGGCATATGTGCCTGAAAGAGAAGTGTTAAGCCAGACTCAGTAACATGGCGGATTCGTCTTTCGGCTAGACCATTTTGTGGAGATGTATGAGGACAAGAGAATCTATGTTGTATACCAGATTCATTCAGATATGCAGTGAACTTTTTATACTCTAAAGCATTGTCAGACTGAAAAACTTTGATTTTATGATCTGTGAGATTTTCGACTTGTTTGCGAAACTGAATAAATGTGTTTAAAGCATCTGATCGTTGCACTAGTGGAAAAATCCAAGTGAAATGCGAGTAAACATCCATTATAAGCATGTAGTAACGAAAACCTGATCTAGATAATTGTGGTGAAACCCAAATATCTGAAACTACTAAACTTAATGGCTTATCATAAATAGTTTTGCTGAAAGAAAAGGACAATTTCTTGCTTTTACTGACATGACAAGGATGACAATAATCAACCTGCTTATTGGAAACTGGTAAAGAAAACCTATGACAGATGCTAGAAACAGTACGCATCATAGGATGACCCATGCGTTGATGCCAAATAGGGAGGGAAGAAGCAACATTCGCTTGTGGTTTTCCTGGATCTAGCTCATGAATTCCCTCAAAGATATACAGTTCATTCCTATTCAGCCCTTTGAGCAGCAGCGTTCCCATGTGCTTGTCCTTCACATAGAAACAAGAATTGTGAAACTCAAAGTAGACATCATTGTCCTTACAAAATTGCGAAACAGATAGCAAATTTGTTTTAATTTGAGGAACGTGTAATATTTGATTCAATTTAAACAATCTTGAGTTATGAGTGAAGGATGCATTACCAACATTGGCAATGTTGAGTGCATTGCCATTACCAACATGCACTTGTTTAGTGCCATCATATTCATGAGGAATTGCCAAGTTCCTCATATCAGCAGTGAGATGATGGGTAGCGCCAGTATCAGTCACCCACTCATTGTTATATCCTCCTCCTGGAAGAGCTATATAGGCAGCAGAGGGCTTTGGCTGGTTGTTGTTTGATTTGTCATATCTAAACCAGCATCTGGTAGCTTGATGGTTATCCTTTTTGCATATCTGGCATGGCTGTTCGAACTTCTTTGGACCAGATTGATTGCGGCGCTGAAAGTTGTTATTTTGCATTGGCTGAAACCCACGGTTCTGCTGATTGTTGTTGCGACCGCCAGATCTGCTAGAGGACGTTGTGTTGGTATTCGCAACATTGGCAATGGGTTGCTGAATTGAAGCCAACTGTTGTTCAAGCCGCATATCATAGCTCAGAAGGTGAGAATAGAACGTTTCCATCTCCATATCCTCATGGGTTCCTAGTGTCGTGACAATGGGATCATAGGACTGATTCAGTCCATTGCAGATCGACTGTTTCTTCTCATCATCAGTGGTAGCATACCCTGATGCTGCAAGCTGATCAAACAGATTCTTAGCATCATTCAAAAAACTTTTTAAAGACTTGTTACCTTTGCTCAGGGAGTGAAGTTGTTTCTTCAGGTTCATCAGATGAACCTTTGTTTTGGGAACAAAATATGCTTCAAGTTTGTCCCAAACTTGTTTGGCAGTATCCAGATTTCTTACATGGCAAAGGACTTCTGGAGTCAGGGTTGAATTTAACCATCCAACTAGCAGGGAGTCCTGCAATTCATATTCTTTGTATGCTGGGTTTATTGCTTGCGTATTTGGAAGGATTCTAGGTGGTATTTCTTCAGTTCCATCAATGAAGCCTTGTAATCCATATCCTTTGAGGATAGGTTTAAACAGTATCCTCTGTGATCTAAATACACTCTAGGATGGTGCTCATCAGAAATGTCTACGGCTCCCCAGACTGCGCAACAAGATTTTACAGGAAATTTCCAATGGCTACGTTACTGAGTTAACATACCTGATTGGAGCCTAACTACATTTCTAAACCTATATATTTCAGAAAATGAGGAAAAGAACAGAAATGCATAATGTAATACAGACCACAAATATTGAGACAATTAGACAAGTTCGGAGGAGCATACAATTGGCATTTTCCATGGCTAACACATATATCGGGACTTGAATCAGATGACTGAACTTCTCATGGAAAACGACTAGTGAGAATCTAGCAAAAGATTGTTCCTCTAACACTAAGCAAGTTGAGCTTCAGTATCAAACTTCTCATATGCAGTCTACAATAATGAGCTCAAGATTTATTTATTATTCTAAGAAACAAATGAAGTTTTAATAGGCTACCTTTGAAATATTACCCAGCATCCATGAAATTAGCACGTTGATTCATATCTTATCAACTGCAAAGCAACGTCCACTCTTATTGCGTTAGAATAATACGAAAAACCAAAAATCTAACAAACATTTCTGGTCACATACCATGGCCCAAACAGTAATAGATTGGATCAGTTCAAGACCATGATGGCATTCCGTAAAACTGTTTAATTATCAGCATCTAAGAAGTGCACATCACAAGGCAAGAATTTAATTAGACAGCATATACGAAGATGTAAACAATCATATTTCAAACAACTTAAAGTCAGACATTAACAATTACTAATTAGACTGCACCTTATGTTATTGCTTTATCCAAACAGATGCCACACACTTGGATGGAGGTGCCACCTGCAAATCTTACATCGATCACTTGTTCTTGATGTAATAGCAAAAATAGAAAGAGATTATACATGAAATCAGAGAATGATCTTTGCTTTTAATTGTCATGCACTTCATAAGTGTGTTTACGTAACTACATTCAACATACATAAATATCTCAGCAAGCACAAGTGTAACTTCACAAAATAACCACATATGTAGTGTACTGCCACTCTGCCAGTACAACTCTACTACGCTCCACAAAACACGAAAATTTTCAGGCCTAGGTAAAAAAAGATACTATACTGAGGCCAAAATAACTGCACATAATAACTGCTCATCTTCAGTTTGTCAAATATCAATGAACTGCCAATGCTCTAGGATCGAGCTCCCAGCAGCCACGCAAGCTGCCATACTTCGCTCCTGACAACATGAAAGTTGGAACTTGATGAGAAAATCTATACAAATCAATCCACGGAATAGCTGCAGTGGCATCAAGTCCCTCTTTTTCTTTAGCTTTGAGTACCGTCTTAAAACCAGTGACTCTTTCCAAAACTGATACGATTATCCAATGAGCATCAACCACCTCTAAAACTTCAACAATGTCGTACTCACATTTCTTCATCTCTGAATGCATCAAGTCAAAGCGAAATTTTCTGTATAGTGCCCACACTTCCCCTGCTCTTGGATAGATTGTGTACATGTTATTAATAGCTGGAACTTTACTTAACAGATGAGAGAAAGAAATGGAAGCATTAAAGAAAAAAACTTCAATAGATGTGACCTTAAATCTTCCACAGCTTACTGGCCTCTTGGTGGATCGCAAGATTTAAGCCACCTTACAGTCAGTTTAAAAACAGGAAATGATTCAATACTCTCTATCCGAGCATAGATTTTGGGCAACTTATCCAATTTGCAATACAGAGCCCATACCTGGCCAATCTGAAACTTTTCACGGGATTGCTCGCTGTTAAAGTTGCAGAATGAGGTGTTTAGCATTTCAAAAGTCTTCAAATAAGAAGGTGGGGAGGGGATGTGCTCGTCCACACGGCCAGGTACGGTACTCACACCATCTGGACTCATTTCCTTAGTGTGAGCAGCAGCGTTTTTCTCGCTGTCTGAAACACTGGTAGCCTTACTCTCAACCAGGAGTCCATCAGAAGCTTCTGCTGCTCGCTTTTCTTCATTTGGGTTCTTATAGCATCTGTTTGGCATCCTAGCAGACTTATTTCCACCTAGGGAATTCCCATCCAAGGGACTCTCTGCATCAGGAGTTTTTCTCTTCTGCAGCATTGGTTGCCTCTCCTTCGATACTGATTTTAACGAACTGTTAGTGCTACCATCAACAGTTTCAGATATTTCTTCAAGGTTACTAGGCAGGGAACAAGGATCAAGTTCAAAATAACTTTCAGGGACATCTTCTCGTTCTTTACCGTTTGTGATGGTAATTGAAGGAACCCTGTGAGAGAATATTAATATTTCATTGGATGGTATCTGAAAGAAAGCCATGCCATTGTTTTTGGTCGGCTTAAACAGGCATTCAAAACCTTTTACCTTATCCAAAGGGGCAACCGAAATGCCTGATTCTTTAGTGTAATCTGACAGGACTACCACAAATTCATACTCATACTCTCTGCGGTTGTGCAGATCAGAGCTCCATCTAATATTCCAGTTCTTGTAGAGGGCCCAAGTCTCCCCTTTTTCGGGATAGATGTCGTAACTCGTTCCAACACTTTTTTCACAAAGAATCTTATGGGAGAATGCACGTATATGATCGATTGTGTCAGTCTTGCCGAGTTTGAACTTCCCACAAGAAACAGGTAACCCACTTCTCTTCCAAGCAGTCTCATCTACATCCCCAGCAACAAACTCCAACCATGTGACATCCACCTTGAAAGGTGAATATACATTATCTATCCAAGCATAGGATCCAGGCATACCATCGAAATCCTTATAAATGGACCATATCTGATCGACCGCAAAGCACTCTTCACTCCTATCCCTGCCAAAGTCATAAAAATCTGGATCGGCAACTTCAAGGACCACCGATTCAGATTGTTGTTCACAGTGGTCATCATCTACTGCTCCATCCTCTGAATTACTACTGTTGGAGCTGTCAGCTTTTTTATCTTCCTTACTGATGCTTGCATTTTCATTTCCATTGTTTCCATAGTGGTTAGCTCCAGTACACTTCCCATGGACATTAGACACCTTTGCTGTGAACCCTGGTGGAGGCTGCATTTCCAAGTCTTTCTCATTTTTGATTTGGACAGTAACATTCATGGTTTCTACAGTTTGAATAACAAGATTTATCTATCAATCAAGCTCAGATTTTAGTTTCTAAGGCCTGCAATTACAAACATCACCTATTTAGTGAAAACCCTTTGAAATTGACTTGAAGTGTAAACCTAATAACACACCTAAACCCTAAATGCACAAACAGAAAAATCAGAGAAATGCAGAATTCAAAAAGATAAAAGAGATGGTTTTACTTTACTTATTGTTTCATGCTGAGTACAAGAAGAGTGAAGAGAACAAAGATGCAGAATTTGGACCTTCTCTTTAAACCATAGACAGATACATAGTAGCAGCAAGACCTGTAATCTATAAAGACAACCCTAATACCAGAGGATTCATTTAGAAATCGGATTCTGCAGCACCAAAATTAAACCAAAAATATGAAGTTCAGTCATGAGTATCCTTCAAGCGGCGTCTCAGTTTGATCACAAGCTCACATCTTCTAACTCTTTGAAAAGAAAAAGGAAAGATACTGTTTTTTGTTTTTTGGTTCAGTCATGAGTACTTCACTGTAATCTCGTGTCACATCGGACAAATTTGGGGCACGAGTAATTTTTTTGATTTACAGTGGCATTTTTCGGTCACGGAAAATGTTTGTGCTACTAAATTGCAAATTTTAGACAGAGGCCATTCTTTTGGGTCATGGATTTTTGGTACGATTTTCCAGGTCGGTGGAAATTTTGGGTCTCGTTGCAGATCTGTCTCATGGATTATAGAAGTCAGCAAATTTAAGCTAAGAATGTTTTCAAGAAACCAAAGAGCCTGACGGATTAGCATGATATACACTCGGTCTCACAGAGGCACTAAAAGTGATGCTTGATGAAAATCATCTGATTTTGATTCACTGCAATGGTGAGCAGCCCTTATGTACAACCGAGAGAAAATAGAATTGAAATAGTTGAACTTGAGACTCTCAAGTTGAGAGAGCTTATTACAAGGATGATTTACATTGAAAAAGAGAACAATTATACAGAAAATGATGCTTTGCTGAAGTTTGAGAGAATCCGGCCGCAGTCCTGGCATGGTCCATAGTAATGCAATTATCATGGAAATATACACTGTAAAAATTATAGTAGTGGACTATTTTGTAGGCGTACAAATCAAAAGATAAATAGTTTATCCAAATACTGAATGCAAAGGGTCTAGCCTAGCTAGTCGATTACTTCAATGTAACTTCCTAGGAGATGAAGTAATTCCTAGGATGTAGTTCTGTATGCTTTATATTGCGCAATTCATGCTGCACATCAACTAGAGTTCCTTAATTTCCCTCTGCGTCCGTGTTCTCAGAGACCTGTTCTGCAATGATAGCGTTACTATAAAAAAATCTCTCTAAAAGGAACTGGCACCCAAAGAGTATCCGTAATTGAATAATCAAACCTGATAGCTTGTTTCGGCTCCATAAATTTGAGCCAAAAACATGAATGACACTGAATTGGGTGCATATCTACACAAACCTTAATTCCAGTAAGCTATTTGTAGGAAAAGCACATTATACAAGGTTCATAAGAGGCATGTATTTGACATGTGGACAGCTCAAGCAAGTTCAGCTTCTCACAGGCCTAAAATCCCTAAAAAATTAGGTGTCTAGTCCTCTAATTAGCAAGTGAAATAATCGAAATATCAGAATGAGCAACACTGGCAACATAACCATGACCCTAAAGCCTGTTAACACAGTGTATAATTTGTAAATACATAATGGGTTCAGTTCAGTATCCCTTTACAAAATATTTCAGAAACCACAGATAAGAGGGTTTTTGTTGTTTTATAACTGCCGATTTTGTTGTCATGTCTGACCTGGATTATCTTATGTCAAACTCAACAGTCATTCGGTTTGGTTACTCATTTAACTTGGTTGGCATCATACTACTAAAATGTTAAAAAACAAGTCAGATAAGTCAGACTCAGCTAGTCAGTAGTGCCCAATGAGAACCCATCAGGGTATACACTCTAGGATGGTGCTCATCAGAAATGTCTATGGATCCCTAGACTGCGCAACAAGATCTTACATGAAACTTCCAGGGGCTACATTATTGAGTTAACATACCTGATTGGTGTCTAACTACATTTCTAAATCCATATATTTCAAAAAATGAGGTAAAGAACAGGAAGGCATAATGTAATACAGAAAACAAATATAGACACAACTAGAAAAGTTCGGGAGGAGCAAACAATTGGCATCTTCCATGGCTAACACATAAAGACTGGGAACTTGAATCAGATGACTGAACTTCTCATGGCAAATGACTAGTGACCCAATTCAGGCGAGAATCTAGCAAAAGATTGTTCCTCTAACACTAACCAAGTATCAAACTTCTCATTTGCAGTCTACAACAATGAGATCAAGATTTATTTATTATTCAAGAAACAAATAAAGTTTTAATAGGCTACCTTTGCAATTTACCCAGCATCCCAGTTGTACATGATAGTACCTCCGTTTCTGGAAAAGAGATACTATCACTTTTTTGTTTTGGCCTATTTTTAGGCTGAAGTAAAAAAGTGATAGTATCTCTTTTGTAGCAACGGAGGGAATATGAAATTAGCACATTGATTCGTATCTGATCAACTGCAAAGCAAAGTCTCTTTTGTAGCAACGGAGGGAATATGAAATTAGCACATTGATTCGTATCTGATCAACTGCAAAGCAAAGTCCACTCTTATTGCGTTGGAATAATACAAAAAACCAAAAATCTAACAAAAATATCGGGTTGCATACCATGGCCCAAACAATGACAGATCAGAACATGAGAATTATATTGAATCAGTTCAAAACCATGATAGAAGTTTTCGTCGCCCAACAGATAAGAATCTATGCTAAGTTGTGCATGAAATTTTACACTAGCATTTCATAAAACTGTTTAATCATCAGCATCTCAGGAGTGCACATCACAAGGCTCATTTAGGCAGCATATACGAAGATGTAACAATCATATTTCAAACAACTTAAATGCGGACATTAATAATAAGACTGCACCTTATGTTATTGCTTTATCCAAACAGATGCCACTCACTTGGATGGAGGTGCCACCTGCAAATCTTACATGGATCAAAAGTTCATAATATAAAGAAATAACTACATATAGAAACAGAAAGAGATCATACATGAACCCAGAGGATGATCATTGCTTTTCATTGTCATGCATTTCACAAAAGTGTTCACGTAACTACATTCAACATACATATATATCTCTGCAAGCACAAGTGTAACTTCACAAAAAACGAAAACTTTCAGGCCTAAATAAAAAAAGATACTATACTGACGCCAAAATAACTTCACATAAGAACTGCTCATCTTCAGTTTGTCAAATATCAATGAACTGCCAATGCTCTAGGATCAAGCTCCCAGCAGCCACGCAAGTTGCCATACTTTGCTCTTGACAACATGAAAGTAGGAACTTGATGAGAAAATCTATACAAATCAATCCAAGGAATAGCCGAAGTGGCATCAAGTCCCTCTTTTTCTTTAGCTTTGAATACCGACTTAAAACCAGTAACTCTTTCCAGAACTGATACGATTATCCAATGAGCATCAATCACCTCCAAAATTTCAACAATGTCATACTCACATTTCTTCAGGTCCGTATGCTTCAAGTCAAAGTGAAATTTACTGTATAGTGCCCACACTTCCCCTGCCCTTGGATAGATTGTGTACATGTTATTAATGGCTGGAACTTTACTTAATAGATGAGAGAAAGAACTGGAAGCATTAAAGAAAAAAACTTCACTAGATGTGACCTTAAATCTTCCACAGCTTACTGGCATTTCCTTGTCAGACCATGGAATAATACCTCTTGGTGGATCGCAAGACTTAAGCCACTTTACAGCCAGTTTAAAAACAGGAAATGATTCAATACTCTCTATCCGAGCATAGACTTTGGGCAACTTATCCAATTTGCAATACAGAGCCCATACCTGGCCAGTCTGAAACTTTTCACGGGATCGCTCGCTGATAAAGTTGTAGAATTCTGTGTTTAGCATTTCAAAAGTCTTCAAATAAGAAGGTGAGGAAGGGATGTCCTTATCTACACGGCCAGGTATGGTATTAACACCATCTGGGCTCATTTCCTTAGTGTGAGCAGCAGCGTTTTTCTCGCCTGCTGAAACACTGGTAGCCTTACTCTCATCCAGAAGTTGATCAGAAGCTTCTGCTGCTCGCTTTCCTTCATTTGGGTTCTTATTGCATCTGTTTGGCATCCTCGCAGACTTAATTCCACCTAGGGAATTCCCATCCAGGGTACTCTCTGCATCAGGAGTTTTTCTCTTCTGCAGCATTGGTTGCTTCTCCTTTGATACAGATTTTAACGAACTGTTAGTGCTACCATCAACAGTTTCAGATATTTCTTCAAGGTTACTTGGCAGGGAACAAGGATCAAGTTCAAAATAACCTTCGGGAATGTCTTTTCGTTCTTTACCGTTCATTCTAAATGAAGGAACCCTGTGAGAGAACCTTAACATTTCATTTGATGGTATTTGAAAGGAAGCCATACCATTGTTTTTGGTTGGCTTGAACAGGCTTACAAAACCTTTTAACTTTACCAAATGGGAAACTGAAATGCCTCTAATGTAGGTGTAACCTGATAGGACTTCAACAAATTCATACTCGTACTCTCTGTGGTTGTCCGGATCCGAGCTCCATTTAATGTCCCAGTTCTTGTAGAGAGCCCAAGTTTCCCCTTTCTGTGGATAAATGTTGTAACTCCTATCAACACTTATTTTCCAGAAAATTTTATGGGAGAATGCACGAGTATCATCAATCGTAATAGTCTTGCCGAGTTTGAACTTCCCACAAGCAACAGGTAACCCACTTCTCTTCCAAGCAGTCTCATCCATATCCCCAGCAACATACTCCAACCATGTGACATCCACCTTGAATGGTGAATAAACTTCATTGATCCTAGCATACCTTTTGGGCATACCTTCGACATAGTAATAAATTGCCCATATCTGATCAACTGCAAAGCATTCTTCAGTCTTATCCCAGTAGAAATCATAAAGATCTGAAATGGCAACTGCTTCGGCCACCGGTTTAACATCTCGGTCATAGTTGTCCGCATCTTCAGCTGCTACTTCCTCTGCATCACTGTTAGAGCTGTCAGACATTTTATCTTCCATACTAAGGCTTGCATCTTGTTTCCCTTTGTCTGTCAATGGCTCTGATTCTGTATTTGCAAGTCCTTTTCTTTGATACCCCTTTGGTGTTGGGAGCTGCATTTGCAAGTCTTTTTCTATTTTGATTTGGGTAATAACATTCATGGTTTGTGAAGTTTGAATAACAAAATCAATCAAATCAAACTCAGATTTCACTCAAGACCTGCAAAAAGGAATGATTTTTAACATCTTCTTCTTGTGAAAAACCTAGGGGGGGTTTCTTTTTTTTAACTGATTCATAAACCCTAACACAGCTAGCTAAACCCCAGTTCTAGCAACACACAAAAAGTAGAAAAAAAAAATGCAAAATTGCTAAAAGATAAATGAGATTAACTTACTTGTTTATAGCAAGAAGAGCGAGGAGAACAAAGATACAGAGTATGAAGGACTTGGATTTGTGATTACAGCTAGCTTTTGAGAAAGAGAACTGAGACGCCTCCTGAAGTTTGCTACAGTAACATGTTTTTGGAAACTGAACCGCTCTTTTCAGACTCCACCATTTTCTTCACCCGGGAATCATATTTAATATCGACATTGGGCACGGTTATATCGACATTGGGCACGGTTGTACTAATATGGACATTGGGCACGGTTGTGAAATCCTAAACAAATCTCACAACAAAATTTGCAGTACCAAAATTTTTACCCAACCCAGCATGGCTGCACATATGTCACGCCACCTACAATCTCCGCTCCAAATTTGCTAATAAAGGACCCTTCTCTGGGGGATGTTCGGGCAATGATTTTTTTTTTTTTTTTCTTGGAACGAGCAATGATATAAATTCTATAAATTCTATAATGTTCCTTACCCAAAATTGGTTTATTTATTTATTTATTTTCGAAAAAGGGGATAACCTCATTGTATTGATAGAAAAGAACCGTATTTTCCGTATGGAGAGTTACGATAAATCATTACATCTTCATTCCAATTTTGAATTTTAAAAAAAGATAAAATAGCCCATAGGCTTTGATCTAACCAATTGTGCTTAATGGCATATTTGTTACAAAATACAGCTATCTTTCCATCCCAAATAATCTGAGATCGCATAACTAAAACGAAGTCCTTAACTATGAAATTTATGTCAAATTTAGTGTTGTTGCCAAAGTCTGCACTGATCTTGTATCTTTGTTGTCTGGCTTCCACATACTTTCCAATTAGCAGCAATAGAGTTGGCTGAGAATCACTTCTGAAAGAGATGACGTGTCCACTCCATTTCATTGCCCATTTGAAAGCCGCATCCCCTCCAACCTTTTCTAGCTCATCTCTGGTAGTACGATCAAGCGTGCGATCCTGGGCTTCTTTGATTCTCCCTGTATGATCAAATAAAGTTAGACCGATTCCAGCCTTAGCTGTTGAGTTCATCATTGTTAGCGCAATATTAATTTTCAGGTTCATGGATCCAGTACATTCACCCAACTGATCATTAGTGACCTTAAGCACCTCATCATTCTTGGGGTTATAGTACAATGATTGCATAACGTTTATAACCAGTTTGATTTACAGACTTATATCCATTAATGAATTTAATTATGTTGTTTGCAGTAATGGCACTGTTTTGGCTTTTCTTTTGGAAGGTAATATCACACCTAGCCTTCCATATATGCCAAATGATAACACTGCACAAAACCTGCCAATCTATATCATACCCTCCTCTATCTGGATTTTCAAAACAGTTGTTTAACCAATCATGGAAATTTGTTGTTCCATTTGTAACATAATGCATATCATAGTTAAAATGCATCCAAACTTGCTGAGCATAATTACATTGCAGAAACAAGTGAGTGAGAGTTTCTTGACCTTCATTACATAAATTGCACTTGGTGTTTATATTTGGGATGATAGCTTCCACCCTCATACTATTGGGAAGTATGGAGTGAGCAGTTTTCCAAATAAAATTCTTAACAGATGGTGATGTTTTCATCTACCAAATTTTTTTCCAGCTGTTGTTTGAAGTACCACTAGAATTTATATGACTATATATGGAGTTCACAGTGAATGTACCTTTCTTGTTTAAAGTCCAGTGAGGTATATCTTCTTTATCATCTGCAAAAATACTTATATTCCTAACTTTCTCTACAATTTGACTATCAAAACAGTTAACCAATTTTTCTATATCCTAAGTTTTGTGAGGAGTGAACAAATCGCTAACCTTGTTTAGTCCCTGGATTTGTATTTCTGGTTTACGAAGAGGTGGCTCTGTTTCTGGGATCCAAAAATCATCCCATATGTCAATACTATAGCCATTCCCAACTTCCTAGAAGCAATATTTTTTTATTTGATTAATGCCAGTTAACAGGCCTTTCCATATCCAACTATCTCTGCTATTAGGGGTATTATTTATGTGGAGAATATCAGTGTTTGGGTAATATTTTGCTTTGAGAACGGAGGCACAAAAAGAATCAGGATTCTCTTGCAATCTCCATCCCATCTTAGCAATCATAGCTAAATTAAAGTTCTGCACATTTTTTATCCCTAGCCCCCCTTCCTCAAGAGATCTACTAATATAGTCCCAGTTTTTAAGCAAACACCCTTCTTACCTTTCTCGTTTAGTCCGTTTTCATCCTTTCCCCACCAATAATCTCTCTGCAACTTTGTTAGTTTATTACATATCTTTACTGGTAACTTAAAATAATTCATTTGGTATACATACAAAGAGGTAGTTATGTTTTTGATCATTACGGTCTTGCTAGCATTATTCAAGTCAATTCCTTTCCAGGTAACCAATCTAGATTTCATTTTTTCTACCAATGGTTCAAAACATTCAATCTTTGATCTATTTGTAAACAAAGGAGATCCTAAATACGTATCTTTTAAAGGTATAGCAGCAACTCCTAAAATTTCTTTAACTTTGTTTCTTATGCTTGTTTCAGTTTTAGGGCTAAAAAAAACTCTCGATTTACTTAAATTGATAAGCTGCCCTGAAGCTAAACCGAAGTTCTTGAACAGGTCGACTAAGTTATAACAAGTTTTTTCATTTATCTTACAAAACAAAAGACAGTCGTCTGCAAACAATAAGTGACTTATAGAGGGAGCTTGGTGAACTATTTTGATACCTTTTATCAGTCCTGAATTTTCAGCATGCATTATAGTTCTAGAAAGCGCTTCCATACAGAAAGTAAACAAATAATGAGACATTGGGTCACCCTGTCTCAAACCTCTAGAAGGTTTAAAGAACTTAGTGGGGGACCCATTTAGTAAAACAGAAAGAGAAGTTGTTGAAATACATTGGTACACAAGTTTACACCATTTGTTGTTGAATCCTAGTTTGGTCATAATTTGCATCAGGAAGTCCCATTCGACCCTGTCGAATGCTTTGGACATATCTATTTTTAGTCCCTTAAATACCTTTTTTGATATAGAGTTTTTCATCTTGTGAATGATTTCATGCGCAAGCGTAATATTTTCAGAGATCTGCCTTCTAGGAATGAATGCAGATTGATATGGTGAAATAATTTTCCCAAGAGCCTTTCATTCTTCCTGTCATTAGTTTTGATATTATTTTGTAGGACATGTTTGCTAGGGCTATTGGCCTAAAATCGGCAAGAGTAGTGGGGTTAAGAGTTTTGGGGATTAAGGAGATGAATGAGGCATTTATTTCCTTAGAGAGATTTTCAGAAACGAAGAAAGTTTGAACCATGTTGATCAAGTCAGGCCCTACAGTTTCCCATTTTTGTTGGAAAAAATTAGGCGGAAAACCATCTGGGCCTGGACTTTTATCAGGTTCAATCGAAAATAGAATGTTTTTTATTTCAGTTTCCGAGGGAGTACAACAAAGCATTTCATTATCTAATTCAGTTATGCTACTAGGAATAAGGTCTATCATGCTTTGGTCAATGATGGGATTAACAGTGGTAGCAATGTTTTGAAAGTGGCCAGTTATGCAGTCTGCGATTTCCTTACGATTATCTAACCATTCATTCCTCTCATTCTTAAGGATTTCGAATCTATTCCTCATAAATCTTTGTTTCGCTTTATTTTGAAAATACCTTGTATTTCTATCGCCTAGAGCTAGGTTTTGATCTCTGCTTTTATACTTATAAAATTTCTCTTTTATAGCGTACCAAGTTGCTAGGTCTTTTCTGAGATTAAGAAGGTTGGTTGATTTATTAACATAGCTTGGCTTATTATTAGTTCTTTCCAAGTCTTTTTTAATACTATCAATGTTATACTGGATGTTCCCGAAACTTGATTTATTCCAGAGTCTCAATATATGTTTGACAGTTGCTAGTTTTTTATTAACTTTATGAGCTGGAGAACCCTTGACATGTGTTTCCAAAGATTAGCTATGAGAGGTTTACACTCTTCATGCTTGATCCATTCACCAAAGTATTTAAATGGGTAGCCCCATCATTCCAATGATTGTAAGTATTGAGTTTGATTGGCACATGATCAGAAGCAAGAGGACCAAGATGTTTTATGCTAGAATTTGGAAATTTCCTATTCCATTTAGAGTTTACTAGGACTCTGTCTAACCTTTGCTCTATGTTATGACTATCAGTTCTATGATTATTCCAGGTAAACGTTTATCCTGAGAAACCCAAGTCCATTAAACCACATTTGTTTATCAAATCATTAAAGATTTTAGCCTCATATTTCTTGAAAGGAAAAATATTGTTCTTTTCTTCTTCATGTAGAACCACATTTAAGTCTCCTATAATTATCCAAGGTTTATCCATTGTTGCTGCCATATCTTTTATGATTTTTCAAGAGTCCTTTTTTAGTTTTCTATAAGGACTCCCATAAAAACAGGTGAGAATCCAACTACTGTCATTAAAATGATTAACGACAGTGGCGTTTATATAATTATAATCATAGTCAATTATTCTAATGTTAACATTATTCTTCCAAATAAGACATAATCCACCAGAAATACCTCTTGGTGGAACAAGGTGGTAGTTAGCGACATTTACTTGTTTTAGTATTTTATGCATTTCGACGTTCTGTTGTTTGGTTTCGGATAAAAATAAGATGTCGGGATTTTCCTTATTTAGAGTATCTAAGAGACTATTTCTAGCATCGAGTTTTCCTAAGCCCTGGCAGTTCCAGGCTATCATACTTATAAACTGCCAGAAATAAGAGATTACATGGTATCGAAATTCAACTAGCAGAAAGCAAGAATAATTTCCACATTGCAAACTTAAAGAAGCAAATGTTTTTCTATCGTAGTAATAAGCAGGGAGGATATAGAAATTGAGATGTTCAACATTATTGCATTCAAATATGGTTAAGACACAATATTCAAGAGATATGTGAAGGACAACCAAAACAATGCAGGATTTACTCACAACATTCCTAGATTTAATAGGCAACAGAGTGGAGGTTAGGTTTACTTCATTGAAGCATTGCAAGGTTATCTTAGTATGGATTTGAATCATTTTATTAGAGCAGTACAAGACTGGTTCTATCTTCTCTAAACTTATAAGATTCACCTTAGAGAGGGTCAGCAACATGATCTGTGTGTTTCCTTGAATCCCTGGTTTTCTCAGGTGTTTCCTTTTTTTTCCAATTATAGCACATGATACCTGTAATCAGACTAGAAAGCATTAGTTTTGGCAATGATTTTATTTTTCCTTTACATAATTTAAGTAACTTCATAATCTACTAAGAAAAACCAGATAAAAAACAATGGGAAAATATCAAAGATTAAGAACTAAAGGAAAAAACTTGATCAAATTTGTTAGTAACTATCAAGATAACAACTTAGCAAGTAGATTTAAGATACGGAAAATTGAAAACAAAATTAGATAATTAACAGCTAGGGTAAGATTAAATTAGGAGAAAAAGTATTAGATTAAAGAAATCCTAATAAACAGAAATTAAAAAATAGATTGTGAAGATTGAAATTGAAGCTGGAAAATTCCAGTAAGATGGAAATATCCTGGATTAAACTTGAAACTTGAAAACTGGGTGTCTTTGTATCTTTGTGATTCTGTGACTTTGCTTCTCTAAATCTTAGTAGCTCGGATTTGCTGGTGTCTTAGTAACTTGGAGTCTTCTGGTGCCTTAGAACAATCGTGATAATCAAGGTCTTAGGAACATAAAGTAGTTGATGAAATAATTTTAGGATTAAAAGGTTTGGGAAGGCTTTTGAGATTCTGAAATTGATTAAGAAATGTCTTCTCAGAAAAAGGGCTTGGGCGTTGATTGCTAAAGCAAATCTGTAAAATATTTCATCATCCAGTGAGATTCCGTCAATCACCGATCATCGTTTTTTATCTAACGGTCGAATAACGGCTAATTTTATGGGATTGGGGATGGTAATGGAGGGTGGTATTGAGGTTTACCACCCCTGTGGGTGGTAAAGCAGTTAGGGATTTAGAAATAGGTGAGAGAGAGAGTCGTACAGAAAAGGGATTTAGAATCAGGAGCTTATCCAAAATTGGTTTAGCCCAGCCGTGTTGTGCATAAGAAAAATATACAATTTGCTATGTAGAATGTTGGATCTAGCCGATTTTTAGCAATTTTTGTGCAAAATCTGATTTTAATATCCTTGTCGATTTTAATTTCCAACCGACTGTGGAGAAGTGGTTAACTGGGTAACCTAGGCGGCTAGCCAAATTTTGTTAAATACATCTAAATATTGAGTGAGTCACTGCGTCGCATTCCAGATCAGGGTTGCTCACAAATTTTCCATTAGCAAACAAAATGTATAAAATAAAAGATGTCATTTCGAAAGTAATTTTTCTTAAAACAAAATAGTTTTACTTAGTCTTTTCTCGGATATTGAAACACCTATCTGAAAGAACGCGAAATTGGGGATATAAGAAAAGGACAAAAACTGGATCCAGATATCAATTCGGGGTCACCCCTTATCTAAGTATTTTTTTAAATCCTAATCTACCCCTCACTAATCAGGTTTAGTGGTTAATAATAATTAGTAAAAATCTTAAGTATTTGTTAAATGATTAGTGTGTATTTGTATTTGGGTGAATGAGATGAGAGTAGAAAGATGGAAAAAAAATTTGAGAGGGAACTTTTTGTTGTGAAAGCGGAGGATGATTGTGAAGAGAGAATTGCTGCTAAGAGGTTGAAAATTTGATTTTTTTTTCTTTGAATCCACCATTGTTGCAAATTGAAATAGCTCGGTCTTATCATTGTATTCAACCTAAAAAACCATGCCTAGGCATTTGTTGGAAATTTTCCTGGGGTCCTGGGGAGAGGGGGGGTGGCCAGTACAAAGTCTCGTAACAAAATTTTAAGGTTTTGATCTTCAAAAACTATTTATTTTGGTTTTAATCAGTCCACTGCCGGCACAGTCGGTTAATTCTCGAGCATGCCGGGTACCTATGCCTAAGCATAGTATGTTGTTTAAATTTCTATGCTTAGGCACATGATGAAAAGTATCGAGGAAACTTCAATTTTTTTCAATTGACTACCTAGCATTGATAGATTTCTATCGAGCATGCCGGCACTTAGTTACGGCATTGAATGTTAGTTACCAAGCATGCCGACACCATTTTCCGGCATGGTTCTTCACCAATTCCGGCATGGTTCTTCACCAATTCCGGTATGGTCTTCATCACTTCCTGCGATGTAAAAAAATATTTCGTTTTGAATTTTTTCTGGTTTTAATCAGTCCACTTCCGGCACAATTAGTTAATTCTCGAGCATGCCGGTACCGGTTTCCGGCATAGTATGTTGCTTTAATTTTTATGCCTAACATGATGTAAAGTATCCGGAAAGTTAATTTTTTTTTCTTGACTACCTAAGCATTGATAGATTTCTATTGAGCATGCCAGTACTTAGTTACGGCATTGAATGTTAGTTACCAAGCATGCCGGCACCAGTTTCTGGCATGGTCTTCATCAATTCCGGCATGGTCTTCATCACTTGAAGCATGATCTTCATCACTTCCGAATTAAAAAAAATAATAATTCGTTTCCAAAGTGAGGAGCCGACAGAGAAGGAGAAGAGAATTTGAAAGAGAGTGGGGAGAGTTTAGAATTTGAAAGGGAATGGGGAATATTTGGGTTTCAAAGCTCTAACCCTGAAAGAGATTAATAAGAAGTAGAGATAGAAATGGGGGATATGATTTTGTTTTTTGATTTTAAGTTTTTTAATTTTATTTTGAGGGAAGGGTATTTTAGTATTTTCATACCCAAAAGTCACCCCTTAGCAGACACCATGAGCTGGGAGAAGTAATCAATATCCCCCAATTCCTTTTTATATCCCCCAATTTCGCGTTCATCTGAAATGGGTATAGTTCAAGCCGTCCAAAAAAAGAAAACAATTGATTAGGTCCCAAAAATGCAATCATAATCAAATCCCTTACTATCGGATGATCTACATTAAAGAAAATTGGGCCCCAAATATCATAAGCCCAATAACTCCGGGAGTCGGAAGGATTTTCTCCTCGTACAGCTGGCTTTTTGAACAAAACTAACTGAGGTGACCGAAGACGGAAGTAGTCGACCTTGAGTAGTTCTTATTATGTGATTGTGTTTTGCATCTGTTTAAATCACAACAAGAAAAACATATTTGTATATTGCGACAACTTGATGAGGATACAGATGAAGATAGAACTAAACAACACTATGAGGTTGATACATTCCGCCCAAGTATTTAGAGCTCCAGAGACAAAAGAAGTATCAAGGGAGGAAACAGTTCCACCATAAGCAGATGCACGATTATTTTCTTCCCAATTGTGTGTACTCTAATTAAGTTTTCAAACATCGATTTCATATTGTGTTGACACTTGGTGATAAAGATTATTTCTTAGCTTTGTCATGTAGAAGCTCAATTTAATTATTAGTTTGATGCACTCAATATTATAAGTCATAGTTTTGAACGAAAGGTTACTTCGGCTCTAAGAATTCTAGGTTACAGGTGTCCGGCGGATTCGAGCGATGAATACCTTCGTATGGAAAAACAACCTCATACAAGAAACTTGATTGTTTTTCGAAGTAATAATTAATCATTTTGGTCCAACGTATTTAAAAAAACCAACTGAAGAACATGTTAGAGAAATATTAAAGCAAAACGAGGATATGAGATTCTCAGGAATACTAGGTAGTCTCGACTGTATACATTGGGTATGGCTGGGATGTCGTATTTATTGGACCGGTCAATATAACGGTCATTAACCAGACCAACTATTATCCGTGAAGTTGTTTCTTATAATGTTTGTTGGATATAACACGTTTTTTTGGTCTTCCCGGTTCGCAAATGACGTTAATGTTCTGCACAAATCACCTCAGTTTGAAGATTTAAAGTATGGAATTTGTCCCCAAGTCCATCTCACGTTCGACGACCGTCAATGCACTCATGGGTATTATCATGCGAATAAGATCCATCCAAAATGGTAAACCTTAGTTCGATGTTATCGTCATCCCATGACAGGCGGATCGGGTTCCTCACACCGGTATCTTAGCAGTAGACAAATAAAGTTGAGGAAGGATGTGGAACGGGCTTTTAGAATACCGAAATGGAAGTTCGTTGTCATTTGTGGGACATATCGGGGTTTAAGTGCTCGTGAAATGCACAATATTATACTCACTTGCATAATTATGCATAACATGGTAATTCGGTAAACTTGTCTTTGTAAGGATTGGACTGACCATAATGATGTATATTTGAGGACCAATAAACTATATAGAATATATGAGAAGGAGAATTAAATAGAATTAGGGTTCTTGAGAAGAAGCCTTATTGGATAAAATAGAGGATTAATGAAACTGAGGTAAAATGGTTAGAGGTGCAAATGGACCCGTCCAAACCTCATAAACTGCTCAACCCGACCTAAAAATGACCGAACCAAACTAAACCTGAAGCACTCTAAGGCTGATACGCATTGATCTCTATACCTTGGTAACTATTACTATAAATGAGGAATTCAGAATAATAATAGACGAGAAACTTAGAAAACAGAACACAAGTAGTAATTCGAAGAAAATATCTTCTCTTAGATTATGAACAAGAAAGCGATTACAATTCTATCTTTGTTACGCGCACAATCTCTCTAAACAGTGGATTAACCTTAAACTGTTTGCTAAGCTTGCACAAGTATTGTTGTAAGCTTTCTCTAGGTTTTCTGTGCCTTCTCTATATCCTTATCTATTAGCCAACGCCCTCTATTTATAGCCTTCATCGTACTCAGCCGATCAAGGACTTTTATTAGGAATCTATTTCCTAAACTAAGAGTATTGCCTAAAACAAAACTCTTCCCTAACTAAGAATTCTGCCTAAACAAGGATTCATGGCTAGAATAGGTTTCTTCCCTCAACTTAGCTTGAGGTTAACTAAGTTCCCTAAAGGAGTACGGATACACCTGTATCATGGGTTCCCCTTTTAAGAACTTGAACTCCTGTGAGAGTTAAAAATGAAGGTTAGGGAACTCGAGAGTTCCTTTTTCCTTGTTAAACCACTTATCCTTGCTAGGAACTTGACCTTTACATCCAATTAGAAAATCTTCTTTCTCTCCTTGTCGTGTTTTAGTCACTCTTCGCTCCAATATGCAGTCTTCCTTGAGTGGTTCCTCTCTATCAAACCATAAGTCTTCTACTCGTGGTAAGATCATAGTTTCGTCGCCGTCATCATCAAGTAATGGTGGTTCAAACAACTTCAAGTATTCGGCATTTATGACCGAGTACATTCCTAGATAAGGTGGCAGATCTAGACGAAAGGCATTGTCACCAATCTGATCGAGAATACGAAATGGTCCATACCTCAATGGTTTCAACTTCTTACCTTCCCCCTTCAGTCGTTCCTTACCTAATTTTAACCATACCAAGTCACCAATACCGAAATTACAAGGTACAAGATGCTTGTCATGCTTTGCTTTGTATTTGGCTTGTGACTTCTTTAGTTGTGCTTCAATAGTCGCATGAATCTGAGATATCTTCTCCAAGAACTTTTGTGCCTTTTGCCGTTCACTTCCTTCCTTCCCCCCATTGAGGTGTCACTAGAAAATACTAGATCGAAATGACTAGGTGGTAAGTAACCATAGCACGTCTCGAAAGGAGATTTCCCCGAAGAACTATGAACTGCTCTATTGAAAGCAAACTGTAGATACGGTAAACTCTCATCCCAATTTTAGGATGCTTAGAATTATAACCCCTTAACATGTGAACCATAGTCCTATTGACCACTTCTGTTTGTCCGTCTGTTTGTGGATGAAAAGTTGTACTCTTCTTCAACCTAGTGTCCATCATCTTCCATAAAGAATCCCAAAAGTGACTAAGGAATCGACAATCCCTATCGGAAATAATCGAAGTAGGTAAACCAAAATGCTTCCACATGTGCTCAAAGAAGAGCTTTGCTGCACCGGCTCCCGTTGCCGTCTTTGTACATGGAATTAATGCAATCATCTTGCTGAATCGGTCGACCACAACGAACAAGTAATCATGACCAGACTTGGTCTTTGGTAACCCACCAAGAAAATCCATAGAAATACTCTCCCAAGGCATTGATGGTACCGGTAATGGTAGATATAACCCACGTTTTCTGTTGGAAGGTTTAGATGTGCTGCACAACTTACACCCTCTAACTAACTTAGCCACATCATCTTGCATCTTTGGCCAAAAGACATAACGTCGGAGGTTAAGTAGAGTTTTATTCATACCAAAGTGTCCAGCAACTCGGTAAGTGTGTACCTCTCTCAACCACTGTAAACGATCTCCATCTTCCGGTATGCAAAGTAACTGACCTTTGTATAACAATCCATCTCGGAGTTCATACTCGCTTTTCAAACCACTCTTTACACCTTCTAATACCTTCTTGAAGTCTTTGCTGGATGCGTATGACTCTGCATACTCTTGAGGAACAATTGGCTGAATTCTCATGGCCACCATTAGTGATCGAACTGGAGGTCGAGATAACATATCTGCCAACTTGTTTGTTACTCCCTTCTAGTACCTAATGAGAATATTGAAAGTCATCAAGTAAGACATCCACTTCATTGCCGGGCTTGTTGTAGTTTCGTTTGAACGTGTAGATACTCCAATGGTTTGTGATCTGAATGTACCACTACTTCTTTACCTAAGAGATACACTCGCCAATGCTTGATACATTGATATAAAGCATAAAATTCTTTTCTTAAGGTGCGTAGTTCTTAATAGCACCTGAGAACAATTCTGAATGGTACTCCACTGGTTTACCATCCTGTAACAACACTCCTCCCAATGCATAGTTAGAAGCGTCGGTCTCAACTTCAAAAGTACGATGTAGGTTAGGCAATGCCAACACTGGTGCTTCTGAAATCTTTCTTTTTAGTAACTGAAAAGCGTCTTCATGAGTTTGCTGCCATTCAAACTTTGCCTTAGCTCCCGTTAAACCATGTAATGGTCCTGCAATATTTGAAAAATGCCGGATAAACTTACGCAAGTAGGTGCAAGCCCCTAAGAAACTCCTGATTTTAGTTACAGTACTAGGTCTAGGCCACTTAGTGATCACTTCAACCTTCCTTGGATCAATCTTCCGTTGTCCACCACCAACAATAAATCCGAGATACACTAACTCCTCCTTCCCAAACTCACACTTATTTACGTTCAACTTCAGTTGGCCTTCATGTAACACTTTAAACACCTTCTCAACGTGAACGAGATGCTCTTCCCAAGTTCTGCTGTATATTAGGATATCATCCAAGTAAACAATCATAAAATCTTTTATAAAAAGTTGTAACAAATCATTCATCAAACGCATAAACGTCGCTGGAGCATTACACAAACCAAAAGGCATCACCAACCATTCGAACAAGCCTTGTTTGGTTTTGAAAGCAGTTTTCCATGTGTCATCTTCTTGAACTCTCATCTGGTGATATCCGAATTTGAAATCTAACTTTGTAAAGACTCGAGCTTTTTCCAACTGATCCATCATGTCGTCTATCCTAGGTAAAGGGTAACGATTCTTGATTGTGATCTTGTTCAACGCTATATAATCAATACACATGCGCCAGCCTCTATCTTTATTTGGAACCAACAACGCCGCTGATCCACAAAGTGAAGCACTTGGCACTATCATTCCTAATTCTAAAAGTTCCTGGACTTGTTTCTTGATCTCATTAGATTCCTCTATGGTCGTGCGATAAATACCTACATTAGGAAGAGAACTCTCTCCGGTCAACATGATCTCATGCTCCACACTCCTCTTTGGCGGTAATCTCGTGACATCCGAAAATAAATCCTTGTACTTCAACTTCAACCTTTCTAGGTTATCTTCTTGTTGTGCAGTCAAGGCTGCCAAACAAACTATACTCGGCTTCTCCTCAAGAGAACGGATCACAAGGAGAATGAACTTTGTGCTAGCATTCACCAACCGCTTAGCCCGAGTGGCTGTGATCAAACTTGCTCCCTCAAGAGGAGAATCAATAGCCCGAATCACAAAATTTTCTCCATCTTTGGTAAAGGTGTACTTTTGTTCCCTCCTGTGTAGAGTTGCATCTCTATCCCATGGGTAAGGACTACCTAGTACCACCTGACAGATATCCAAAGGAACTACGTCGCATGTAACTTCGTCAATATATGACTCATCTAGAGCAAATTTGAACGTGCACTGCTGTAAAACTTGTAAGCCCTCTTCCTTTTGAAGCCATCCTAAAGGGTATGGTTTTGGATGTTTGAAAGTCTTCAAACCTAACTTCTGCACCAAAGAATTTGAAAGCAAATTCTTCTGACTTCCCGGGTCAATAACAGCATCAACTAGTGAAGTTTTGACTTGCATCTTCACTGTGAAGAGTTGCTCCCTAAGATCATCTTTTGAAGGTCTTTCTTTTGCCCCTGTCATAAGAGAAAGCTTTGAATTGGGTTCCGTTAGTCCGTGGACTTCTTTTGGAGTTTGAGCGACTAGTGCTGCCTTCTTGGCTTCTTTCCTATGCAACCCTTTAGGCTTTAGATGAGGGTTCTTAACCCAACACTTGTCGACAATGTGACCTGTTTGCTTGCAATGGGTACAAGACAAACCTTCCTTGTCACTAGACTTCCCTTCTTCTTTGCTCCTTTCACCTCCTTTCACAGTGGTACCTCCAGATTTCACCTTAGTATTTCCCTTTGAATCAGATTTCTTAAGCCTGCCCTCAATGGCATTAGCTTTTATACTTGCTTCGGAGATAGTATCCACCGAAAACATCTTCAACTCATTCCGTATATACTCATGGAACCCGGAAATATATTTCATGTAGATAACATAATCCCCAAGTCTAATTCCAAAATCATAGCTTTTTTCTGAAATTCCGAAGTATATTCTTGTATGGTCTGGTTGTAAGTCTGGTTCAAGTTGTACCACTTGAACCATCTCTCCTCAAGGTAGCCAACCGGATAAAACTGTTTCCTTACAACTGCCTTGAATCTTTTCCACGACAATACTCCTTTACCTAGGTTTTGTCTTTGATAAGCTTTCCACCAGGTTAGAGCATGCTTTTGTAGCTTCAATGCCGCGAAAGCGATCTTTTCCTTTGAACCATATTCAAAGAAAGAGAAATACGTCTCTAGACGTTCAATCCAATCATCTAATTTTTCTACATCGACACTCCCATCGTAAAGTGGAATATCAACACGAAAATCAATTTTCGGATTCTTACCATAAGGTTTAGTTGATGTAGGACTTTTAAGAAACTCTTTCTCCTTTTCTTCATCCTCATTTTCTTCCTCCTCTTCTTCTTCTTCTTCTGAATCGTCTTCTTCAGAATCAAATTTTTCTGAAGCTTCAGGTGAAGGTGTAACCTTTTTCTTTGTCTTCTTCTTAGGTGTATGAGAACGAATACATTCACTCAATTCCTGAAGGGTAACTTGAATAGACTTCATGTCTGCATCATGCAGCGTAGCCACCTTTTATTCCATAGTTTGTGGTTCGCCTTCCTTAGGATCACCATCTGACTTTGTCATCCTTGATCCCCTTATTTTCTTAACGTCTTCCAACTTCTCGAGTACCTCACCAAGCTTTATGTAGATAGATCTAGTGAAAACCATAAACCACTGGGATTTACCCTAAAAACTAACCTTGCTCGTGATGCCAACTTGATACGTATTGATCTCTATACCTTGGTAACTATTACTATAAAGGCGGAATTCAGAATAATAATAGACGGGAAACTTAGAAAACATGACACAAGTAGTAATTCGAAGAAAATATCTTCTCTTAGATTATGAACAAGAAAACGATTACAATTCTCTCTTTGTTACGCTCACAATCTCTCTAAACAGTGGATTAACCTTAAACTGTTTGCTAAGCTTGCACAAGTATTGTCGTAAGCTTTCTATAGGTTTTCTGTGCCTTCTCTATTTCCTTAGCTATTAGCCAAAGCCCTCTATTTATATCCTTCATCGTACTCAGCCGACCAAGGACTTCTATTAGGAATCTATTTCCTAAACTAAGGGTATTGCCTAAAACAAAACTCTTCCCTAACTAAGAATTCTGCCTAAACAAGGATTCATAGCTAGAATAGGTTTCTTCCCTCAACTTAACTTGAGGTTAACTAAGTTCCCTAAAGGAGTACGGATACACCTGTATCAAAGGCTTTGTACGGTAAATTTTGTCCAAACCCGAGCTATCTATGGTGCTACTCGGTTGTATACAGATACTGACCGACCTCACCCAAAAGGGCCAAAACCGGCTGATCTAAGAGATCAATTGTAAATAAAACCCTAGTACCCACATATAAATATTTTTCTTAGATACTCCCGTCCAGCAACCAATGACCAACCCTTCTTTTTCTTCCCATTTTCCTCTCAATCAAAACTAGGGCGACTCCAATATCGTCCATTATCGTCTCATCTTCAACCTTCTTCAATCTTCTCTATTAACTACAACCCCCACCTACATCACCACCATCATCTCCAAGAGTTGCTGATTTTTGTTGATAATCAAATGGAGTTTACAAGTAATGGAAAAGTTTGTTAATTGATTTTTATAAGTAGGATTTGGTTTCGATTTGTTGATTGATTCTTGTTAATTAAGGCACTGCTATTAATGGGGTTTAGTTTGATTTCGATTTTTTGATTGATGTTTTAATTAATTGAGGTACTATAAGTCAATTAAACAAAGGTGTTAGTTTGCTTTGGATTCTTTTGATTGTTTTCAGTAATTGAGGTGTTCTTATTAGCTAGTTGTAGTTTGATTATTTTAATTATTATTTTTTGATTTTGTGTTTTGATTGTCTCTAATCTCTTATGGGCGGATTCTTATTTATTTGTCTTTTTTTATTTCTTTGAAGGAGGAGAAACATCAATAGAAAGTGTTGATTTGAATATGTATGGTATATGAGATCATGTTATTGATCGGTAAACCGGGAACCGGTCCAAACATATCCGATCTGAATCAAAGGTTTACAACCGATCCAACCAAAAACTTCAGTACTAATTGGGGCAGATAAAAAGTTAACCGACCTTTACGGTTCTCTGGTTGGTAGTGTTGAACACCGATCCGAACCGACCGTTGTGCACCCTTAAGAATGCTAGATCCTTTCTCTATTTTTTTTATATTTTTTTTGGTGTTTATATCGTATAAATATGTATTGTTATGTTTTAGCAAAGTATTCGCATAAATATTATCTCTTATGATAATCGGGATTCTCTTATTAATAGATAACATGATTAGGTATCTATGGTTAGATTTTGAGAATAATAAACCATAAATTCACCATTTTTTTTAGTTTGGATGATAGCTTTGCTATGGTTTTTATGTGTTTAGGAAATCTTAATAACGTTGTAATGATTTGAAATCTTAACAAAAGTTGTAGCTATGTATGATATCTTTTCATTGTGCTTTAGATTTGCTCAATTTCATGAAGAGCATTGCTCGGTCGAACACACAAGTGTTGCTATCTCAAGATTGTTGTCAAAACTATATCTTGATTTATAGTCTATATTTAGTCAGGTCTCGAATTAGGATAGAAGTGTGTAGTTGAGATTCAGATATCATTGCGTTCTACCGTTTGAAGAAGATCAACAGGAGCTTTGGAGAATTTCAACATCAAAAGTTAAGTGAAGACTGAACCACCTTTTTCTCAAGTTTTCACCTTTCTATCTTTGAGACATTATCGCATGACTATATTAGACAATACATGCATAATAGAAATTTCGAGTCAAGTTTATCTTGAACATCGTTCTCGAAATATGACTAAGCTTAAGAACATTTGTTCATACTTGATGAATTTGGTTTAGATCAATTTATTGTTTATAACCTAATCATGATTCAAGATTTAATCATTTGAAAATAGCCTGGAACAGTGATATGTGTCATTGATGTTATTCGAGAATGTTTCAGTTTGATTATTAGAGATATATAAAACTATTGTTAATCTGGATACTGGACAGTATGCATACCAGTTCACAAACTGGGAGAACTGTTATAAGTCCAGAGTCGTAGTACGTGTACCCAGTACACATACTAGCGTAGCTATAGTTCGGCAGCTATTTTTTTTGGTATGCATACCCAGTATCCATACCCTAAAAAGTATGTTGATCGTGAACCAGGAAATATACGCATACCTAGTATGCAAACCAGAAAAAGATCTGTTGGTTTCAAAACCGGAAATGTACGCATACCATAAAAAATATATGAGTTCCTGAATTTGTATTTGTCTTAAGGGTACACATACCCGGTACACGTACTATGACAAGAATATTCATGAACATGTATAGTACACATACTTACGCTGTCGAATATTTTCAGATGCATCAGAATTATTTCTATGAGCTAATCGGCATTTGAACAACTCTCTAAAAACACTATCTAGACATTTTTGATCATATATGTGATTTAAGAAAAGTCTTAAAGTGTTATATGAAAATGGTTAAGCTTATCGTTCGATTGGCTAGTTTCGGATAACCTTCATGAACATGTCATTGTACACGGTTCGGTTACAGTTCATCCTAACCAGAGTGTATATTATACTATGTTAATCTCTAGTCAAGTTTTTAATCTAACGATGATTATTGATTGATTGGTTCCAAAGCTGTCTTAGCTTAAACCTAAAACAACCTTGATCTTGAGAGTCTACATATGGAGAACCTCAAACAACTGGGATATTTAAATCCCTGATACTATTCTTGTGTGTCCTAGTTTTAAACTAGAGTCCTCCTCTCCTTAAAACCCTTATAGGGTTTAGAAACTAAAGAGACTTCACGTAGTGTTAGATCATTTCTCGGTCGAACTCACAAGTGTTGTTATCTCAAGCTTGTTGTTAAATATATATCTTGATTTCTAGTCTACAATTAGTTAAGTCTCGAACTAGGATAAAAGTGTAGTTGAGAAACGAACATCACGGCAGTCATCATTGCGTTTGACCGTTTGAAGGCGAAGATCAACCGAAGCTTTTGGAGAACTTCTTCAATAAAATGTAAGTGAAGACCGAACCATCTATTTCTCAAGTTATATTCATCCTTTTATCTATGAGACGATGTCGCGTAACTAATTAGACTAACATAAGCATATCAATAATTTCGAGTTAAGTTTATCTTGTAATTAGCTCTCGAAATATGACTAAGCTTAATGAACATTTATTTATACTTGATGAATTTTGGTTAAGGAAAATTTATTGTTCGCAATCAAAATCAAGTTTCAAGAATTATCATTCGAAAATAGCCTAAAAACAGTGGTATATGTCATTGATGTTATTCGGGAATGTTTCTAATCGATTTAGATAAATATAGAACTACTATAGATTCAGATATAAGACAGTGTATATCAGTCTTACAAAATAAGAAAACTGCTATAAGTCTGAAGCCGTAATGCATGTACTCAGTACATGAAACGGAGTAGCTATATATCAACAAACATATTTTTTGTATGCATATTCGTATGCACATCTTTAAAAGTTTGGGAAATCGTGAATCCCGATCTGTACGCAAACCAGTGCGCGTACTAAAAAAGAATTGTGGGTTACATAACCGGTTTGGTATCCACACCGGTACACGTACCAGAAAATTTATGTAGACTACCGAACATGGATATGTTTAAATGGTATCCATACGAGTACACGTACCACAAAAGTTCTGTGGACTCCGGAACTCGTTATGCTTGAATGGTATCCATACCAGTATGCATACCGATTTTTTTTTGTGAACTCCTGAACTTGGTTATGTATTAAGGTTTACATACCAATACACGTACTGTGACACAACTATTCACGAACAGGTTAAGTGTTTGTACATTGTACACATACTTACCATGTCGATTAATTTCATATGCACATAAGATTATTTCTTCGAGACAATTAACATTTGAATAATCTCTAAAAACACCATAGACATATTTTATCACATGATTGTGTTTCGAGTTAAGTCTTAAGTGTTTGTGAAAATGCTCAAGCTTATAGTTCAGTTGGATAGCTTCGGCTAATCATTCATGAGCTTGGTCTTATACATGGTTCGATTACTGTTCATCCTAACCAGAGTGTATATCTTGATTATGTTAATCGATTCAAAGATTTGTCTAACGAAGGATATTGTTTGCTTGGTTCCAAAGCTATCTTAGCTTAAACCTAAAGCAACCTATGCTTTGAATATCTATATGAGGGGAACATCAAGCAACTAGTATCTTTGAATCCCGACACTACTTTTGGTGTGTCCTAGTTGTAACAAGAGTCATCCTCTTCCTGAAACCCTTTTAGGGTTTAGCGACTACAAAGACTTCATAGGGATTCGTGAAGCCAGGTCCAGTTATCTTTTATCTTGATAACTCGAGTATCCTGATCTTGTTCAATTATTGAGTTTATCACTTGAACAAGATAGATATAAATCATCAAAGTTATCTTCGTCTCAGACTTTATTGATTCCAAAATTTTTATACTTGTGAGGTGAATAACAATCTAGGCTTTGTCTATTGCTATCGATTTCCATTACCTTGATCTACGATCAAAAAGGAGATCGCACATATATGCTTATTTATGGGAGGAAGATTGGTTTTAAAATCTTCAATTTAGTTGAAGCAACTCTTAGTTGGTGTGACGTCAGCTAAGTGAGTTAATTGCGCGGAGTCCTGCTGGGATTCAAGAGGCCTAAGGAGCGCGACTGTAACTGAATTGATGGGAGGGTTTAATTCGGTCTCAACTACATTCCAGTCCGAAGTTAATTTGTAATAGGCTAGTGTCTGTAGCGGCTTAATACAGTTTGGTATTCAATCTGGACTATCCTCGTTAACAAAACTTCTGGTGTCTGTGTTATTTCTTTTTCCGCATTATATTTTTTATCTTTATAATTGAAATATTACAGGTTGTACGTTAATCATTCTAAGTAGATACATCCATCCTTGTTTTTTGGATACGACTTGACTGATTCTTGGACATTGGTCTTTGGTACCGTTTAAGTAATCTCTTGGTAATTAGGTTCACGGAGTTGAATCTGTAAACATTCAAATCACAAGAGTTAAGAGATATAAGCTCGCCATATAATTCCTTAATTGAGATTCATTAAGTTGAACTCTCGGAATTGTATTGGGTTTAGTCCATACAGATTGCCTAAGAAAAAGTTGGTGGTGTATTTTGGAACCCCAGTATTTTCAATTGGTATCAGAGCAGGCAAACACGCTAAGACATAACAAGTCTGTGTTTGAAGCAGTCTGACTATATGGACATGAGTAAAATCTCTGATAAACATTGTACCAGTTTAAAAGAAATTGTTTTTATGGATTCTGTGGAAGATTCTGAATTTTGAAACTCTCATAGAGACGAATATTTTGTTTCCATAAAACAATTGGATGTTGATAAGTGTTATCCCTATTATCTTACCGATGAGTATGACTCAGAAGTAGAACGGAAATCAACCAAGAAAAGCTCTGAAATTTTCAAGTGTATAGAATTTCACTCTTCTGAGGTCATTCGGCTGAAACACAAAGTCAATACTCTTATCGGTAGTATTTCTGAATATGATTCCAAAACAAGGATGGTTCTTGAAGAACATGCTAAAGTGAAATCGATTTTTTTTCATTCGAAGTTAAACTTAAAGATAAAGCCTTAGAGATCGAATGATTGTCGAGTAAGAACACTACTCCACGTTGCGATAGTGAATCTAAAGAAACTACCATGAATACGGTCTATGTACAAAGCGATGAGTTGGTAAAAGTAAGAACGCTTGTTGTTCATGATATGCCAACAAAATTGCAGTCAGAAACTAATAAACAAAGTACTATTACTTTGATAGGAGATGATCAGGTAACATTCTCTGGCCAAGAAAAACTGTGTCTCCAAGGAGGAAACGTTCTTTACAAGACGAGTATGGTAAAACTACATATTCTGATTTCATTGAAACTCAGAAAGTGTGCTTTTACTGCAACACTAAAGGACATGTTCAGAGAAAGTGTAAGTTGAGGTTGGAAAACTATCAGTTTGGTTGTCTTCAAAACACCTTGGATTTAATTCTGAAGGGTGTGACTAATATTCGGATGTCTAAACCTCTTGAGGTGAAATCACATTCAAGCAAATATGCTTCTAGGAATGTCAGTACTTCATGGTCCACGAATATTCGAACAAGTCAAAAAGGTAGTATGCAAGATCGGTTCAAGAAAAACTCAGTGAAACCTTCACAGATATGGGTTCATAAGGATACTCATACGCCTCCTGAGAAAACTGATGTTTTAGTCAATAAAACAATTCAACAAGCTAACATGAATTTGATCGTTACAAGATATAAAGATCTTATTGATAAACTGTCATTCTCTTCGAGGCAAGAAATCTTAGGTAAGGATTCTAATCGTGTCTCTTATTGTGATGACAGTAATTTTTGTGATCATTTTTCACGTTCCAACAAAAAATTCTTAGTAAAAAAAGGAGTTAAAAAAAAGTAAACGACAACATGATCCTTTGGTGAGCGTATGGCTCATCCCTGTGCAAACTAGGCACAAGTTTTGGAACCTTATCCATGAAAATCCTGTTGGATAAGGACGACTGTGTGACAGGTGTACTATTTATCTCAAGTAGTACTTAGATGTGATGATCTATAATCTTTTTCATATTGCAACCTTTACGTATTTTCTATGATAATTTCAACCAGACACGAATGTTAAAAATTCATGTTGAGCCAAGCTCCAAAAAGGTAAAGCATTCTCTGATAAAAATCTTTACATGAATAATAATTTTGTTGTGCTCTAAACTCTCGTGTTTATTGAGCTAAGTAGGCATTGATATTCAAAGAAGAATATTTATCATAGAAAAGGTAAAAAATTACATTATTGAAAAATTATTATGTGATCTCAAAATTGTTTATATCCTTGATAGGTTGAGTCTAAAACTCTTTAGGAACAACCGGTCCCGTACCATAGGAAATTACACGTACTCTTCTTTTGTGGCCGTACGAAAACCCTAATATCTAGTCAGGTTATGAATCGACCGCCATCCCAGAGAAGTCCTTCTTATAAACTCCTTTATATACCTTAACTTGTGATTGAGAAATTCTCATCCAAAGTTCCGTACCCAAGCGTGTCTTTATGCCACGAATCCTCGAAAGTATGGAGAAAACTCTTAATTTGCTATGGTATTGATACAATAGGAAAGAAGAGAACTCTGGTTGATGACGAAGTTATTGACTCATCCGAAAAACCTTCTGATGTGAATTGATATTTTGCATATGATCATCAAGATGTTGAATGTGAAGAGATGATCTCTACTGATGTTGTTTATGATTTTTTTAAACAATTTTAGGAAGAAAAACTATAACTTGTTGAAAAGCTAAAAGGTCTAGACATGTTAAAGAATGAGTTGAAAAAGGTTTCTACTGGCATTATTCTCATAAAATCTCATGTTCGTGAACTTCTCAATGAGGATAGTTCCTCTGAAGAGCTCATGGATACAATTGATGACAAATTCAAGGGTCTCAATACCAATGAAGAGGCTGGAAAAATCTAGTTTGTTTTGTTTTTTTTTTTTTTTTTTTTGCTTCTAGGAAACTTCTTTGTGAGAATTTATTCTTGCTTTTAAGAAGGATAACTAGGGTTTGGTATAGAAAAAATTATGACTACACAAGCTATTTCCAACGCTTTTCATCTTGCATGTTTTTAGATTTATTTATTTAAATTCTTGAGTTTTTGGAAGATGAACTTGTAGTATGTAATCATTATTGGTTTAAGTATTGCAAAAGTCTTATGACATATACGTTCCTTTACGTTTGCGTGAATCGAGCTGATATTTCATATATGCTCAGAAGTTAAGCCTATTATGTTTTTTATAAACTGAAAATAGAACAAACTCTTTGAGAAATATTATCGCAGTATGTATCTATCCTTGTGATCACACTCTCGTGTTATTACTGCGTTATACACTATGTAAGATTTTCTTATGTTGAGTTATACCGGTTAAAATTATCTCTTTGTTCGTAACTGGCATTGAGATTAATTTAAGTCGATATTCTGGATACAAATCCATGTGATTTGTTAATCTCCGACAAAATCCTTCTTTTTCATGAAGTAAGGTCACTCATGTTGTTCTCTTGGGAATGGCATCAAATGGGGGAGAGTTCTTAAATGAACTTGTGCTTAATTGTTATATCTTTGTAGGGTGTGTGGCTGTGGAATTTAAAGGGAATTCTTGTATCTTAAATCTCCTAGATGAGCGCTAAGTATTTTCTTACTACATGATATCATCTAAATAAAGTTGATATGAGGGGTTAATATTAACTATGTTATTATGTATTATCTCTAACCACTTTGGAATCCTGAAGTATCTTTTGGTTGTATTCATTACGATCCCATGATTTTCATACCTTTGCCAATTTTATTGACAAAAAGGGGGAGAATTATTTAGTAGTTTCGCACTACATACATATGGTTTACAGATCATTATGTAGGGGGGGGGGGGGTGAATCAATAATCTATAGGTTTTACCTATTTTGCAAAAGATGCTAGTATTGATTAAGGGGGAGAAACGTATCACCGTAGTATTACTTCAAAGTTGGGATACAATTGAACTTTGGAGAAGATAATAATACTATGTTTCTGTATAACGACGAAATGAGAATATTTGTTTTCAAAGTTATTATTGCTATGGATGCGGTTCTTCAACAACAACGATGCTGAGTTGAACACGTCCAGAATCGTTGTAACTTGAAGTAACAAAGAATTCAAGGAGTTAAAGAAACCAAGGAAATCAAGGCATGATGGATTCGAGGAGTTTTCAAAGCTTATTTTTTATCCATATGTATTTGATAGTTTTGTCACTTAAATTTGATAGTTGTCACAATGAACAAATGTTTAACTAATTTATTTTAGTCATTTGAACTAGTTATGGTTAAGATGAATAAGGTTGATATGAGAGTAATCATATGGCTAACCTCAGTTAACTATTTGTGAGCCAACATGGTGTACACGTCTGGGTACGATTACATAAACCTAAATGAGGGTACATTTCATTTGTGTGTAACAAGCTAAGTTCGATCTAACAGTTGAAAGATATTAGCTTGGTTGAATCAGGTTTTTCATCTAACGGTGAATATTGAATGCTTTGTTACCAAGGTAACTTGGATTGCAAACCCTGATTTGAAAACTATATAAAAGAGAACTCTAGCAACTGGGAAACCTAATCCCCACACCTCCCGTGTGTTACTAGTTGCATAAACTAGAGTCGATTCTGCTTTAACCTTAGGTTTCTTCGAGACCCTGTAGGTTAACGACTTCAAAGACTTCATTGGGATTGTGAAGCCAGACCCAACTACTTTCTTTATAGTTGCGTGTTCCGATCTTGCCCGGTTCTATCGTATTGAGTACAATTGAAATAATTGACTCGAGATTAATTTCTTCGATAAGCAAGATAAAAGTAATCACAAACATCTTCGTCTCATCGTTTGTGATTCCACAATATCTTGTTTCGCTAGTCGATTAAGATTATTGTGAGGTGATTGATAATACTAGGCTGTTCTTCGGGAATATAAGTCCGGATTATCAATTGGTTCCTGTTCACCTTGATTTATCAAAAGACGGAACAAAAAATCTTGGGTATTTCTATGGGAGACAGATTTATTCAATCTATAGACTTTTCTGTGTGAGACAGATTTGTTTATCAAGTCTTCGACTTTGGATCGAGCAACTCTTGGTTGTGGGTGAGATCAACTAAGGGAGTCAAGTGCGTAGTATCCTGCTGGGATCAGAGACGTAAGGAACGCAACTGTACCTTGAATCAGTGTGAGATTGATTAGGGTTCAACTACAGTCAGTCCGAAGTTAATTGGTAGTAGGCTAGAATCAGTGCGGCTTAATACAAAGTGTGGTGTTCAAACTGGACTAGGTCCCGGGTTTTTCTCGCATTTGCGGTTTTCCTCGTTAACAAAATTCTGGTGTCTGTGTTATTTCTTTTCCGCGTTATATTTTGTTATATAATTGAAATATCGCAGGTTGTGCGTTAAGTTCAATCAATTAGAATATCCGATCTTGGGTTGTTGATTTAAATTGATCGACACTTGAACATTGGTCTTTGGTACCGTTCAAGTTACTTCCCTTATATTCAATCAGGCTCGCAGATTTATATTTGATGATTGCGGATTGACTTAAGAGTTAGAGATATTAAACTCTTTGATATACTTTTCTCTAGATTGAGTCAGACTGTCTAGTTGATTCTCTAGAAATTATATTGGAGTAAGTCCTCTCAAATTGCCAAACGAATTGTTGGGTGTGGTTGTTAAACCCCCGCATTTTCAAATGGTATCAGAGCAGGCAAACACATTAAAGACCTTATAAGTCTGTGTTTGTAGCGATCTGATATGGACATAAGTGTTATCTCTATAAATGTACCACCAGTTTTCGATGGCTCAAATTACTTGTGGTGAAAAATTGTTATGCGTTCCTTTCTTCAAGCGCGTGATTTTCAATCATGGGTTTATGTAGTTAATTGGTATGATGCTCCCGTTGTGGCAATAGGAAATGCGACCGTTCCAAAGGATATTGGTGCATATGACGCTGCCGAAATACTTGCTGCAAAGCAAAACTCTGACAGTTTGAATGCCATCATACATGCCATTACCCCAGATTTTCAGCACCATGTGACTATGTGCACTCGGTCTAAAGATGCTTGGGATATCTTAGAAACCGTATTCGAAGGGAATACCAGTGAAAAGGAAGCTAGGCTTCAAAACCTAAATTCCGATCGGGAAAACCTTCGTATGGCATATGAAGATTCATTTGATGAGTTTAATCACAAAAGTGTATGAAATTTTTAATGCATCCTTTGCATTGGGTAAGCATATTCCTGAAAAGGACATTGTAATGAAAATTCTCAGATCGCTGCCATCTAGATACGATTCTAAGAAGCATGCCATCGTTGAAGGAAATAACCTTGATACTCTTTCCAGAAGTACTCTTGTGGGAAAGATTAAATTACTTGATCTTGATCGTAATACAGTCAGAACTTTTGCGTTCAATGCTGTGACCATTGCAAGTGAAGCTTCTAGCTTGTCATGGGTTGATGAATGATGTTCTAATCATGTTGATTCTAATAGATCACTTATGACAAAAAAGGTCAAGGATATGGTAAAAAAAAAAGCAAAAGATTCGAGAGATCATCTTCTCTCTCTATTGCTTCTCATGATTCAATTCAAGAAAAAATATCTCAGTGTCCCAACATCTTACATATTGCTGAAGTGTGTACGGAAGGTTCAGCCTTCTCGGCAGAAGTTCCATGTAACTCAAATTCCAGTTTGGAATGCGGGTCTGAGACTGAGATCCTAGAATTTCTGGATAAGTTTGAAGAAATTCACCATGAAAATATTCTACTAAAGGATGTGTTGAATAAACTTGAATCATCACTACAGGTGAAAACTCTTGAGTTTGACTGTCTTAATGATGAATTCACCAGAACCCTATTTCTAAAAGAAAAGGAGATCATTTCTCTTAAGTGTGACCTGCAAAGGTTGTTGATAGGCACATTTTTGTGTCTGAATTGTCCTCAGTGTCTCTATTGTTAGTGCTTGATTTTGTGCTTATTTTGGTATTTTGTGTGTGTAGGTATTTTTTTGGAAATAATCATTGTTGGAAAAATCGCCTTGAAAAATGACCCGGAGCAGCCTCGAAGAACACCTACTATTCGGACTCTCGGTTTGAATAAGGGGCACCCAACTGATAAGGGGTATCCCCATGGTTATTTACACCCAGGGGCGCCAGCTGCTATTTGCACACCCGTACAGGATTAAGGGGAGGACAGCTTCTTCTCAAATTTAAATCAGAAAAATGGCGGGAAAAAGCTAACATGCTACGGCAGATTTAGGGTTGGCATTTTGGACGGGATTGAAGGAGACTCAACGGCTGGTAATTATTGGGAAGACTTGACTAGTCTTAACAGGCAGGGTATGGTTGATTTCGTCAACTAAAATTGGCTAGATAACCTGAAGTGAAGCAAAACAGAGGTGGAGTATTACTCGGACTGTCACGAGTTAGTTAAAGATTTCCTGTGAGAATTAGCTTCTGGTGTGTGTTTATACCGTGTTTTACTCTAACTGAATGGGATTGGAGCGTGCTGGGAGGAAATCAACGCGTCAGGAGTTAAATCTAGGAAGAAAATATTCCCGAGAATATTTTTCTTCACTGCCGATTAATTGAAGAATATATGAAGTTATGACGCATGATTCTGGTGTCTGGAGGAGTATATAATGTGCTGGAGTTGATTAGAATGGGGATGGAGAGATTGGGATACGTTTAGACACTACAGAGCCGGAGAAATTGGAGTTACAGGGAACTTCCATTGCTGCTCCTGTGGAAGACGAAGAACAGACAGCCAAAGACCGTCGTTCTTCAACAGTGAAAACGACTGCCAATCGTGGGTCGCAGAGCTACAACAACAGCCACAGTTCATCCTTATCGCTCTCTGTAACAGTGTTTGCAACAATTAAAAGCGTTGCAAACACCCGGTTCTAATTATTTTCTCCCATTTCATCATTTGTGAACCATTTTTGAGCAATGAAATCAACTTTTGAGCGTGTTTCCAACATGATGAGCTAGACCCCATTACTGGGACGACGGAGGAAGACGAATTTCATACATGGGTAAAATTATTTAATTCTTTTTTAAGACTTTTGCATTAATTTTAATTGAAATATGATTTGAATTAATTGGTTGTCATTTAATTTGATGATGTATGCTTAGCTTAAATGTTTTGATACATCATGCTTAGGATTTACAACCAATCTTTTTAGAATCTATCTTGGCAAAAATAAGAGTCCATGTTTTTATTTGTTGAGCGATAATTGTTAAAAGAATTAATATTTGAACCTTTTGTTATGAGTTTGGCCGAATCCTGAGTCCCAGCACATCTCTTCATCCTGTGAAAATATTTGTATATATTTTTCTTTTATTATTAATTCTTAAAATCAATCTCATCAAGTCCGAGTGAACGATAACCTTTCTTACTACAACATCATTGAAAATAACCATCAGTTGTCAGGAAGCTCAGACAAAATTTCAGCAATGTTGTTTTGCCAAAAGGCTTTTGGAAACACAAGTGGTTTAGGGTTCAAAAGTAAGACAGTGAGCAAAACGAACTCTTTTGTTCCAACCGGCTCTGGACCAATCAATTCTGTGTGTTGTGATAAATAAGAGTCATCTCTACAAAGCAAATCTTCTTTGCTTTGCTCCTTTTGTGGAACAGTGGAAGTACAAGTCATGTCCAGAGTAAGTGTTGGAGATTCAATAGGAACATCAAAAGAATTACCAAACTTAAAAATGACATGCAAAAGATAAACCTGACTATGGAAAAGTAGTCAGTGATGCATGTGTACAAGAAGAAGTCCAAGAGATTCAGAGACAGACAAGGTAAGTCTGTTCATTCAACAAACCTTGAAATGTCACCTTGTGACACAAGAAGTGAACATTCTGTTCACTCCATTACTATCTAAATCATAGTAATGAGCGGTATCCTTATTTTATTTGGACTTGAAAAATAAGGATTACCTCAAGGTTGTTCAAGTCTTGTAAATCTTTTGTTGATTTTCTGTTCCATTTTGAGCAAGTAAATATTTTATTGTTAAAATAGATAACGGACCATGAACCGTGGAGACTTTTTCAAAGTCCTTTAGGGTTTTACTATCCTAGGAGTCTATTTATGTTCATTTTTGAACATCATTGTCCTCTACCTTTTCTATTTTCAAAAGATACAGTCTCATGGCTCCTACAACAAGAGGTACCACAAAAAGAGATGTTATAGAAGCAGTCAATGTGTATCTATGTGAAGGTATATTCAGTCCTCAAGGAAAAGAAAGGTAAAGGATATGACTAATGATCCAGGATCTTCCCCCAACTGCCTATTGTCTGTTTGTCATTCTGATAATAACTTTAGGATTATGGTGAAGGATTCATCAGAAAAAAGAAATAATTTAAAATCTCAAATCGTTTCATCTTTAGAAGATATTTCTCATTATGAACAAATGTTGTCCCTAACAAAGAACACTCTGCGTGAACTGAAAAGATAACTTAGTGAGTTAACTGATATTTCAAGATTTGGAGAGAATTAAATGATCCGATTATAAATGGTTTTTTCAATAATGAGAAGGAATTCTCGAATTTCCGAGAAATCTCTACAATGTCTAAGAAACTTCTTATGAGAATTTATTTCTTGTATTTTTAGAAGGATTACTAGGGTTTGGAATAGCCATAATTGTGAGTACACATAGCTGATATGTGTCATAAATACCTGTTGATGGGTGAAAACTGGGGTGTGGATTAAATGATAGCATCCCCGACATGATTGATGTGTCATGGATCCACGAAAGATGGCATGTAACCTTATTCGGAAAGTCGATACTTGTTCGGTGTGGTAAAGTGATGGGTAACGATCCTCACTAACCAATAACTCCTGACCAGGGTTGTATAACCAAGTTATGATGAGATGATGTTTGAGACACTCATTATTTGGGTTTTAAAAGGTGCTCACTCTTGACTTAATTAGAAACCAAGCATGGGAAGGGTTTTGAAGAGGACCGACCATATACCTTGATGATGGAATTGATCGATCCAATCATGCTTGTGGAGTTGGATGACTCTTCATATTTGGCTCATTCATGCTTAGGGTGATGGAATTGATTCATCCAATCATGCTTGTGGAGTTGGATGATCGAATCATATCACTTGGACCGATAGGGCTCGGGCTAGTATAACACACACCGAGAATCGGCCTGTACGGGTATTTCGTACATGGTTTCATTATAGTGCTTGGAGGTTCGTGTTACTCTGTATGAGTAACACTCGGTCTCATGCCACAGGAGCGATAATGAGTACGGAAATTTTTGAATTAAGTGAGGGTATCAACACTTATAAATGGCTTTATCTTTTACAAGATGTCAGCGCATGATTTTTCACAAACTCAACCTTGAACGAAAATCCACCATCAACATTAAGTCCCTGCCTGCTTTGAGTTTACACTATTGTGTGGTAGGCATGGGATGATGACGATTAAAGATAAAACTTATGAGACAATGTTAGATGTTACCGGGAGGCGGGTCATCCTGTCCTTCGAGCATGTCACGTTCAAGAGACGTCCAGAAAAGTGTTCCCCTAGCGTGATGTCGGTCTTGCCTTTCGATCGACCTTGCTTTGTGGCCACTTGATCGGGGATGTGCGCTTTCTTCGTTCATGTGCCTAATCGGTATTTGCGCTGCTTCGTTCGTGGGGTTACTGCGCCGCTATAAATGGTTTTTTCAATAATGAGAAGGAATTCTTGTTGCTCTGGTGACTACCGGAGGGTGTTACATGATGAGATGCCGGGACTTGCAGGCTGCTCGCTCAGGGATGGGAAGTGTTGTAATATCAACTGTGATCACGTTCCCATCCTCTGTACTCACGTGTTACTAGATCTCTCCTTCCTCAAAGCGTTTCTTCACGCGGAGATGTAAATCTAGATTTCTCTGAGAAAGCTCTACAATGTCTAGGAAACTTCTTATGAGAATTTATTCTTGTATTTTAGAAGGATTACTAGGGTTTGGAATAGCCATAATTGTGAGTACACATAGCCAACCATGGTTGGTTTTGGCCAGCCGGGTCCAAGTGTGTGGCGGATATGTGTCATAAATACCTTCATTAATATCTATTGGTTATGCTTTATTTGTTACTTTTCACGTGAATTATGTATTTTATGAGTGTTTTTAGTTATTAGGTACTCTGGAGTTGCACGGAGGAAAAGAAGAAGAAATCACTCAGCAAAAAGGGCGAATACTATCTAGATCCGACCAAAGGTTAAGGGGCTGCCAACAAGGATGACCCTTATCTGGGACTAGGGGTTGGCTGAATCCAATTGTTACAACCCTAGATCGAGATTCTCTTTCTCTCATTCATTTCATTCACCACGTGAATTATGTATTTTATGAAATGGTTGAGAAATAACCACCTCACCTTTCAAAACCGAGAGATATAGAGAAATGGATCGAATCGAGACAAAGAACAAGTTTCAGACAAGAAAGAAAAGGGATCGATTAGGGTTCAATGGAGGAATTTGTGAAGATGAGAGAATGAAGAAGCTTATTATCATAATGATCGATTTGAGAGGTGATTAAGCTTGGGTCGAGGTTGAATTAGCTGGTGGTGTTGTTGATTGTTAAGAAACAGAAACTAGGGTTTCTGTGATGTTTGAATTTGAAGCTCTGATTTGAAGATTTGAGGTGATTGAAGTTAGGAATGAAGGGGTTTTGAATTGAGAATGAATTAGGGCTTCTGGTGTAGAAATTAATGGTGGAGTTGCTGTTAATCAAGAAGATGCTGCTGCTAGGATCTGAGGCCATAAAGGAGATGTGATTTGTGATTTCAATCGAGAATGAGTTCGAGTTTACCTAACAGAAGAAGGGTTTCTGCTGTGGAGATTGAGATGTAACAGGTATGAAGATGAATCTGGTGGTTCAATGGCTTTGGTGGTTTATGAAGTTCAGGTTTTGTATGAAACTGCAAGAAGGAAGCAGATTGTAGGTGGAGTTATAGTGGGATGGCTTTGGTGCTGCACTGGCTAAGCTGAGATGGAATCAAAGCAGTGGCAGATGGAATTGAATCACAGGGAAAGATTGCAGGATTTAGATGTGGTGGTGCTAAGGGTCTGTTGTGAATCTGCAGATGGACTTGCTCTGGTGGTGGCGAAGCAATGGGTAGGAGATACCACTGGTGATGTTGGTTTGAGGAGTTGCAGGTGGTACTGTATTAGTTTGAAGAAGGTAGTGAGGATGGTTTCAAGGAGATGAAGCTGCTATGTGTGCTGCCATGGCTATGGTAATGTGTGTGTTGCAGTGGAGCTATTAATGCCATCGATTGTCTAGAGGTGATGGTGAGGTAGCAATAGAGTTGTGCTGCTACTGACATGGAAGCTATTGAAGATACAGTCAAGCTGTGATGTTGGTTGGTCCGAGTTAAGATGGTTTTTGCTGAGGTTCTAGTTGAGAATACATGGCAGTGGTTTGGCTCTGCTGAGAGCTGTAATGCAGTAGTGATGTGGTGCTTTTGTTGGTTCAGGGTGGCTTGATATGGATATGTGATGAGTGCACTGCAAAAGGGGTTCAGGCGATGGCTGGAGTTGGAACTGAGCTGTTGATATAGCTGGTGCAAACAAGGTGTGTGTTATATGGTTCGGGCTTATGACCAAGAAAATGGGTGATTGCAGGCATGGGAGTTCGGGTGAAGCAATTTGTAATGGCTGGTGCTTGTTGTGGCTTGTAGTGGTGCTGATGGAAGGTTGGAATTGAGCTGAGAATTTGCTGGTGGATGTGGTTACGAAGAAGATGATTCTGGTGCCATTTCAGAGGAAAAGTTGTTGGTGATAACATTGTGTTGATCTGAAGGGGAATGACTCAGGTTGTGGAGCTAGGAAAGCTAAAAAATGGGTCTGTGGAGTTGACAGTGGTGGCTGTAAGCTAAGAGAACTGAGGTTTGAGAAGATATACAGGCTGCAGCTGTTTATGACAAGGACTGAGCTAATGGGTGTCGCAGCTGTGGATTGCTGTAACTGGATGGAGCTGTGTGTTGCAGGCTAGACCAAGTAGTGTGGCTGAATTGAAGTACTGATAAACTGAAGCCAAGAATGCTAAGAGACACAATGGCAGGAAAGAGTGTAAAAGGCTGAGCTGCAGAAATGGAGTTGCAGCTGTGAAGTTGAGCTACATATGGTGCAACAGTAAGGGCCATCATGGCTGGGCTGCACTGCATTGTGCAGCAAAATCTGGCCAGTGCAAATGGCCTAGGCCAAAGTGAATCAGACTGAGCCAGACCTGACTCGTCTGATTAGCCGAACTGACTCATGATCTGACCCGGTTTGACTCAGTGATTTGACTGAGTTGACCCGGCCGAGTTGACTCGTTGACCGGTGACCGGGCGGACTTTGCCGGTCACCTGAGCTATTTTCCGGTGACTTCTCCGGCCAATTTCCGGCCATAATATCAGTTTTCCGGCGACGGTTTTTTGGGCATATTTTCTACATGGGTTTTTCTCACATATGGGCTTGGTGGACTTCTATCTTTTGGACCTTTGAGACTTGACCTAATTTTGGAAATCAAAGCTATTTAAAGGAAAGACTTCTACAACTTTTAGGACCTTTTTTATTCTTGGAGTTTTGGGAGAGAGCCGCTTTTGTTTACGCTACTAGGGTTTGCTTTTGTTCATCTTCTTCTTTATTCAATTGATATTTTTGTGATGAACTCCATAGCTATGAGTAGCTAAATTCTATATTATTGGTTAAGGATGTAGTCCTATTTCTAAAACTTGTGCTTGATTTATGTATTAGTTTTCTCTCTTGATTATCGTTCACATCTCTACTGTTTTAATATCACATGATTGAAGTATTGTGATAGGATTAGATGTTTGTTTAGTTGAGTGGCCAATCAATTCAACTTGCATCCTATTCCATAGCTATTGTAGGGTATTTCATCGAGCGATAACCCTGAATACAAGTAGCATAATATTTTTACGGTTTGTAGTGATACACTCTCGTAATCATATGTAGAGTTTGACCATTGCCCGAATTGTTATGCGCAATGTATGACAATTGCATTGATTAGCCTTTTTCTGAAACTTAATGCTCCTAGGAATTGAACTTAATTAGCGCAAGGCGTTAGGTTATTCTTTAGGTAGAATTCACATACGCAGCTCTAATGTGTGTGTTGATGAACTTAGGAAATTAATAGATTATCTTGCTCTCTTGATTCTCTAGGCTTTTGATAATATAAGAGATTAAATTGTAATTCTAATCATACATGCAAACACATGTCTAAGATTGAAGATGAATTCCTTGACCAATATCTTTCTCTATTGATTACTTCCTACAATTTACTTTGCTTTTGATTTACTTTTATTTCTTACATAAAAAGCAGAAAACCCCCCCAATTGGTTACTTTAGAAATTGATTACATAATAACTACAATTGCCTCTCTGTGGAAACGAACTCTTTCTTATCATATACTTTAGGAAAGTGAAATTATTTTTGACGCATATGACAGCGATCAATAGCTATGTCCAACATTTTCATCTTCATGTTTTTAGATTTATTTATTTAAATTCTAAGTTTTTTGGAAGATGATTTTTGCAATTTTAATCTTTATGATTTTATATATTGCAAATTGTTATGTGATATGTTGTTTACGTTCGTGAACCTGTGACTGTCCCATACTTTTTCAAAAGTTATCTCTATTATGTCGGTATAAAAATATTGATAAAAGATAGAATGAACTTTTGACATACAAAAGTAAAATCCTTTTATGTCATTATGCAAATTTTGATGGAAGAAAGGATACACTTTTGTTTACAGGGATTAAGTCTATTATATGTCATTGTGTAAATAGTGATGAAAAATAGAATGAATCTTTGTGTATTCCGCAGTATTGGTCGATCTCCGATCTACATTTTTGTGCATATACTGTGTTGCTCCGTAAGTCGAGCATGACCAATTGAATTGATCATTTTTGTTGTTGATTCAATTGAGATTTTTGGATTCAAATCCATGTTTTTCATGTGATTTGGTTATATCCAAAGAAATCCTTCTTTTCTTGTAAAAGCAAGGTCGCCTTTGTTATTCTTTCGGGAATGACATATTATGGGGGGGAGATTTCTTTTTGAACTTGTGCTTTATTGCCAAATCTTTGTGGGGAGTGCGGCTGTGGAATATTATATGGGTTATCTTGTATCTTTATAAACTCCTTGATGAATGCATTTAGCTTCGGCTTTATGATTGCATCTAAATAAGTTGGTATGTTATTCTCTTTTGGTCATGAAGCATCTCTATGAAAATTTCATGAGGATCCCACTAGTTTTCGTACCTTTGCCAATTTATATTGACAAAAAGGGGGAGAATTAATGTGTAGTTTCATACTACAAATACATATGGTTTACGGATCATTATGTAAGGGGGAGTGGTTTTCATGTCGAGATGAAGTATTGACTAAGGGGAGTGATACATATCACCATAGTATTGTTGTCAAAGTTGTGATACAATTGAACTTTGATCTTTGTGTAATAATACTATGACATGACGTATAACAATGATTGGGAGAATTTGTTTTCTCATTGTTATCGCTACGGATCTTAAACAACTATGATGCTGAGTTGAACACGTTTAGAATCATGGAGTACTTAGAAGTGACGAAGTTTTCGAGTCGTGTTGAAGATGCCAAGGAGATCAAGCATTCGGATGAGAAGCTACAATTTTTAATTATTTTGTAATCCATATGTATTGATAGTTTTGTCACTAAAATTGACAAATGGGGAGATTGTTAGAGCACTGCTCGGTCGAACTCGCATGCGTTGCTATCTCAATCATGTTTGTCAATGTTAACTGATCAAAACTATAAGTCTTGATTTCTAGCCTATTTATAGATGTCTCAGACTAGGACATAGATTGTGTAGTTGAGCTTAGTTTTCATAGTGTTCATCATTTGAAGACGAAGAACTACTAAGGGGAGCTTGTGGAACTTCATCGACAAAAGGTATGTGGAGATTGAAACTCATCTATCACTTGGAAAGTCTATTTCTACTGTATCTTCTATATTGAGACATAAGTCGTATTACGATATAGTTTTCTATATACACATTTGAGATTTCGAGCTGAGTTTATCTCGCTTACATATTTCTCGAAATATGTGTTGGCAAGCTTTCGCTTCAACCAAGTTCATCTTATATCATGTGAAAATTGCCGAGTAACATCTTACATGGTTTGTGTGATACAATCATTTGGTGTAGTCTTGGAATGTTTCGTAATTATTATTTCAATATCTTGAAAATTGCTTTGATGCTACTAGTGTGTGAAAACGGCTATTGTCATCCTCTAAGAAAGTTTCGATAATTGAAATAAGAGTTTAGAACACTTAACCATTATTGGATATGTCATGTTGTGCATTCTTGCACATATGTAATCCATGTCCGGGAACCATAGTATGCGCACCCATTTGCGTACCTGTTGGTTTGAGAAATCCAGGAACCTAAGTATGCGTACACGTTTGCGTACTGGCGTACAGCTTCATGTCCGGGAATTTCTGTTGGGATTGAAAGTTCGCGTACCCGTTTGCGTACTGGCGTAACCCAATCTTGGTCCGGGTATTTCAAGTATGCGTACCCGTTTGCATACTTGAAGGTTAAAGTTCTAAAATCGGTTATGAGCATGAACATAAACATTTATATAATAAGGAATGCAATCTTTGCAAACCGTGGCTATAATGTTCATGATTGATTCGAGTGAATCAAACCGATTTTGCTTCAATTGTGTTCTTGTATAATTCTATGAGAATATAGCAATTGAACAACTCTTTAACTAGTTTCATTTGAGTCATTTGAACTAGTTATGGTTAAGATGAATAAGGTTGATATGAGAGTAATCATATGGCTAACCTCAGTTAACTATTTGTGAGCCAACATGGTGTACACGTCTGGGTATGGTTACATAAACCTAAATGAGGGTACATTTCATTTGTGTGTAACAAGCTAAGTTCGATCTAACGGTTGAAAGATATTAGCTTGGTTGAATCAGGTTTTTCATCTAACAGTGAATATTGAATGCTTTATTACCATGGTAACTTGGATTGCAAACCCTGGTTTAAAAACTATATAAAGAACTACTCTAGCAAGTGGGAAACCTAATCCCCACACCTCCTTTGTGTTACTAGTTTCATAGACTAGAGGCGATTCTCTTTTAACCTTAGGTTTCTTCGAGACCCTGTAGGTTAACGACTTCAAAGACTTCATTGGGATTGTGAAGCCAGACCCAACTACTTTCTTTCTAGTTGCGTGTTTTGATCTTGCCCGATTCTATCGTATTGAGTATAATTGAAATAATTGACTCGAGATTAATTTCTCCGATAGGCAAGATAAAAGTAATCACAAACATCTTCGTCTCATCGTTTGTGATTCCACAATATCTTGTTTCGCTAGTCGATTAAGATTATTGTGAGGTGATTGATAATACTAGGCCGTTCTTCGGGAATATAAGTCCGGATTATCAATTGGTTCTTGCTCACCTTGATTTATCAAAAGACGGAACAAAAACTCTTGGGTATTTATGTGGGAGACATATTTATTCAATCTATAGACTTTTCTGAGTGAGACACATTTGTTTATCAATTTTTCGATTTTGGGTCACAGCAACTCTTGGTTGTGGGTGAGATCAACTAAGGGAGTCAAGTGCGTAGTATCCTGCTGGGATCATAGACGTAAGGAACGCAACTGTACCTTGAATCAGTGTGACATTGATTAGGGTTCAACTACAGTCCAGTCCGAAGTTAATTGGTAGTAGGCTAGAGTCTGTAGCGGCTTAATACAGAGTGGTGTTAAAACTGGACTAGGTCCCTTGGTTTTTCTGCATTTGCGGTTTTCCTCGTTAACAAAATTCTGGTGTCTGTGTTATTTCTTTTCCGCATTATATTTTGTTATATAACTGAAATATCACAGGTTGTGCGTTAAGTTCAATCAATTAGAATATCCGACCTTGGGTTGTTGATTTAAATTGATTGACACTTGAACATTGGTCTTTGGTACCGTTCAAGTTACTCCTCTTATATTCAATCAGGCTCGCAGATTTCTATTTACTAATTGCGGATTGAATTAAGAGTTAGAGATATTAAACTCTTTGATATACTTTTCTCTAGATTGAGTCTGACTGTCTAGTTGATTCTCTAGAAAGTATATTGGAGTAAGTCCTCTCAGATTGCCAAACGAATTGTTGGGTGTGGTTGTTAAACCCCCGCATTTTCAGTTATGTCTTAAGGCTTACATACCGTTACATGTACCATGACATAACTGTTTACGAACAAGTTAAGTGTTTGTACCCTTGTACAACTACTTACCATATCGATTAATTTCATATGCACATAAGATTACTTCTTCGAGATAATTAGCATTTGAATAATCTCTAAAAACACCATAAATATATTTTATCACATGATTGTGTTTCGAGTTAAGTCTTAAGTGTTTATGAAAATGCTCAAGCTTATAGTTTAGTTGGATAGCTCCGGCTAACCATTCATGAGCGTGGTCTTGTACACGGTTCGATTACGGTTCATCCTAACCAGAGTGTATATCTTGATTATGTTAATAAGATCCAAAGATTCATCTAACGGTGGATATTGTTTGCTTGGTTCCAAAGCTATCTTAGCTTAAACCTAAAGAAACCTATGCGTTGAATGTCTATATAAGGGGAACTTCAAGCAACTGGTATCTTTGAATTTCGACACTACTTTTTGGCGTGTCCTAGTTGTAACTAGAGTCTTCCTCTTCCTAAAACCCTTTTAGGGTTTAGTGACTACAAAGACTTCATAGGGGTTCGTGAAGCCAGGTCCAGTTATCTTTTATCTTGATAACTCGAGTATCCTGGTCTTGTTCGATTGTTGAGTTTTTTACTTGAACAAGATAGATAGAAATCATCAAAGTTCTCTTCGTCTCAGACTTTGTTGATTCCACAAGTTTTATACCTGTGAAGTGAATAATAATATAGGTTGCACTTCGGGTTGCATAAGTATGGATTTTGAGGTTAGTTAGACTTGGTCTATTGCTATCGATTTTCATTACCTTGATCTACAATCAGAAAGGAGATCACATATAAGCTTATTTGTGGGAGGCAGATTGGTTTAAAATTTTCAATTGAGTTGAAGCAACTCTTAGTTGGTACGTCAGCTAAGAAAATCAATTGCGCGGAGTCCTGCTGGGATTCAAGAGGCATAATGAGCGTGACTGTAACTGAGTTGCTGGGAAGGTTTAATTCGGTCTCAACTACATTCTAGTCTGAAGTTAATTTGTAGTAGGCTAGTGTTTTAGTGGATTAATAAAGTTTGGTGTTTAATATGGACTAGGTCCCCGGGTTTTTGTACATTTACAGTTTCCCAGTTAACAAAAACTTCTGGTGTTTGTGTTATTTCTTTTTCCGCTTTATATTGTTTATCTTTATAATTGAAATATCACAAGTTGTACGTTAATCAGTTTAAGTAGATACATCCATCCTTGTTTGTTGTATTTGACTTGATTGATTCTAGGACATTGATCTTTGGTACCTTCTAAGTAATCTCTTGGTAATTAGGTTCACATACTTGGTTCTTTAAACATTCTAATCACAAGAGTAAAGAGATATTAGCTCGCTATATAATTCCTTGATTGAGATTCATTAAGTTGAACTCTCGAAATTGTGTTGGGTTTAGTCCTTACATATTGCCTAAGAAAAAGTTGGTGGTGTATTTTGGTACCCAAGTATTTTCACCTAGGGATTCGTGAAGCCAGGTCCAACTATCGTTATCTTGATAGTTTGTGTATCTTGTTTTGATTGTTGAGCTTGCTCCAACAAACAAGATAGATAGAAATCACAAAGTTTCTTCGTCTCAGACTTTGTGATTCCACAAATTTCAAATTATGAGGTGAATAATAATTTAGGCTGCTCTTCGGGAGGCATAAGACCGGATTTTGAGATTTTCTAGACTTTGTCTATTGCAATCGATTTCCTACCTCACCTTGATCTTTGATCAAAACGAAAATCACATATAGGCTTATCTGTGGGAGGCAGATTTGTTTAAAATCTTTAATTGAGTTGAAACAACTCTTAGGCTGTAAAGGACGTTAACTAAGGGAATCAATTGCGCGAAGTCCTGCTGGGATTCAAGAGGCGTAAGGAGCGTTACTGTAACTGAATTGCTGTGACAGTTTAATTCGGTCTCAACTACATTCCAGTCTGAATTTCTGATTGTGCGCTATAGTCTGTAGCGTGTTAATACAGTTTGGTGTTCAAGTCTGGACTAGGTCCCGGTGTTTTTCTGCATTTTCGGTTTCCTCGTTAACAAAATTTCGGGTGTCTGTGTTATTTCTTTTTCCGCATTATATTGTTTATCTTTATAATTGAAATTTCACAGGTTGTACGTAAATCAATCAAATTAGATATATCCATCCTTGTTTGTTGGATACGACTTGATTGATTCTTGGATATTGATCTTTGAAACCCTCCAAGTACTCTCACGATATAATCAGGTTCACCGACTAGTTTCTGTAACATTTTGATTCTGAAAGAAAGAGATACAAACTCTTCATATATTTCTTGATTGAGATTCATTAAGTTGAACTCTCAGAAATATATATGAGTTTAGTCCATACATGTTACCTAAGAAAAAGTTGGTGGTGTGTTTTGGTACCCCTATGTTTTCAAATATGTAATCTAACCAGTTTTTAATATCCAATTGTAAATTCAATATCTTTTGTTTGAACCGTTTATTTGCTGTGAATTTTGGATATGTGGTTGTTGATTTATTCTTATAGGTTCTTGTAGAATTTAAAGACGATCAGATAAATTATCACTATAATATATATATATATATATATATATATATAATATGTGTGAAGTTAGTTTATTTGATTAAATACTTAAAATAAATTCATGTTGTTTGTCCATATGTTGTTAAGCCATGGTTACTTCTAATTTTAAAAATGATTTACAAATTGAGAATGAGTTCATGTTTTTCCGTTAGATGGAACTTGATTCCATGCTAACGGCGGGTAATAATCCATGAGTGTAAAATGGGTAATGGACCCCAAGAGTTAAATGTATAATGATCTCCATGTAGAAACTTATGTTGCTGACTATCGATGGCAGTTGTCCGTGCCGGAGAAACGATATGCGGGTGTACGAACCAAAGTTTTCGTACCGTGAACTCATGTTTTGAAACTTAAATGAATGTATTGTTGGAAAAATTATTGATTTTGTGAGTTGATGCGTTGAATCCTAAATGGATGATTTGTTGACAATAATATTGGTATCGTGAAATCATGAGTGAAAAATTGGATGATTCGTTGAAATATTATTAATATTGTGAAATCTTGTTTTGAAATATTAATTCGATGATTTGTTATATAATTAATTGCTTGAAATTATGGTGTATATATGTTATTTGACTCATTCATATTGTTATGCATGTTTTGAGATTGAGAATGCATTCTACTGAGATGTCATCTCACCCCAATTGAAATTCTTACATATTTCTTGGAAGTTGGAAGTGGAAATAAGAAGTTAGTTTGATTGTTATTTTGTTTTATTGTATTGCTTGAAATGTAAATTTGAACCAAATGTTGTTAAAAATGTTTGATAAATTCGTATATGTCAATTCATGTTTCATAAAGCTTTAACCATATTTGGTATAAAAATTTAAGTAACAGAAATGTATGCATCAGTCTCGTTCCAACCTGCAACAGCCTTGAGTTCATATCTCTATATGGGTTTGACTATGGTCCGGAACTCGGGTTGTTACACTAGATCTATTTTTCTGATGAAGGAGAACTTGATCTTTCCCGCGCCGAATCGCCAATATACTTGTATTCAAGATAACCTATCACGAACAAACATTAGAAAGAAACAAAATAAAAGTGCAAATAAAATCGCCTAATAATGAAGATAAAATAACTCTAATAACGAAGAAATTATTGACGAAACAACGAAAATGACTCCTAAATCAAAATCAACTGATATTACTATAAACTAGAAAATTTTGCTCAAGTTTGTCCCTTAAAAGAGGAAGATATTGATGGGAATTTCTCTAGTTTTTAGGAAGGGGGCATATACACCCCAAATTAAGATGATACAAACTATACAAATTTAAATAGAAAAATGGTATGTCTATGAGCAATCGTAACGACTCATTCTACGTGATTGCTAAAGATGGGTACCCGTATTACTAGGGAGGGTAGCAATCTAGAAATATAGCGGTTATGATTATTTTGTTTTACACGATCCACCTTTTTCTTCTTCTTGAAATATATGGTATCCGCTTTTGAAAATCGTGCCACTCTACTGTAGTGCAACCATGCATAATCATCGAATCTTATTTCTGAAACTTCAATATGATAATTTTTTTGTGATAATCATTGGCGAATAAGAAATTTCTTCAGTACTTGGTACTCTAATTAGGGATTCAAAACCAATACGACTACTATTTTATCATCTTGCTCATGCTGTAACTGGAGGAATCAGATCATACATTAGTCAAGATAGTTATATATGGTTCTCAAAATCCACGCACTTGTCGTGAAAGCAAGATTGGGATAAGAGCATATCCAATAATGGGTGCCAAAAATCCTATGTGGAGGTGTCTTTTAGACCTTTATTTATGAAAGTTCATACATTTTGGAGAATATTACCTTTTGACTTATAAACTGAAAGGATATGGTACCAAGTAAACCACCAACTTTTTCGTTAGGCAACCTTTATAGACAAAACCTAATACAATCTGCAAGTAAACCAACTTAATGATCCTTGACAATATGTATATAGAATTTATATCTCTATCTCTTTACAATCATAAAGTCCGTGAACCTAATTGTTTAGAAGAGTACTTGGGCAATCTTAAAAATCAATATCCAAGATCAATCCATTCGTATCCAAATAATTGAATCCGAATTCTGCTAAATATGAAACTTGTAATCGATTTTTCAACATATGAATTCTACAAAAATAAGTCTCGTAATCAATCACAATTAATATGGACTTATCTACTAAAATTGCTTACGTACTACTTGTGTTATTCCTATTATACATATAAACAATATAATACGGAAAAGGAACCACTCAAGACACCAAAAGTTTTGTTAACGAGGAAAACTGCAACTGCAAAAAAAAAAAAAAAAAAACCCCGGAACCTCGTCCAAATTTGTACACCGAACTATATTAAACCGCTACAGACACTATCCTACTATCAAACTTCGGACTGGAATGTAGTTGATACCGAGTTTACCCTTCAAGCAATTCAGTTGATGTCGTGCTCCTTACGTCTCTTGAGCCTCACAAGGCTCTACGCAATTGATTCTCTTAGCTGACGTCCTTTACAGCCTAAGAGTTGCTTCAGCATGAATACTTTTGACACCAATCCGCCTCTAACAGATAAGCCTATTTGATTCCCCTTTAAATTGAATAAATCAAAGCTTGAAAATCTGTTCGCAATAGACAAAGCTAGCAAACCTCACAATTTCGAAACACTTACACTCAGTTAGTTGAGAATCCTGGATTATTAACCGCCTCTCATGAACAATCTTGAACTAATCAATTTTAGAACAGTTTTCAGATATCTATCTTCAGATTTAACAAAGTCTGAGACGAAGAGGACTTTGCGATATCTATTGATCTCGTTCCTGAAGGAGAATACAGAAAGAACAAGATCAGGATACACGAACTATCAAGGTAAAGATAGTCTGACCTGGCTTCACGAATCCCTAAGTGAAGTCTTTAAGTCGTAGACCTAGTTATGTTTCTCAGAGGAAACTGTTTGTACCCAAAATTACTCTTGGGCACGAAACACGATGAATGGAAGATTTGGTGTGTTTTTAGGGTTAAGAGACGAATTGAAGATAAAAGAAATTGACACAGGTTTTACGTGGTTCGGCACGGTTGCCTACATCCACGGGTGAATCCCCTTGGGGAGTAATTTTTCATTGATGTTTGAATTACAATATCATGTTCTCTCCCTCCTATTGGCTACCACCTATTTCATTTCTGCTCCCCACTATTTATACCATTGTATACACAATTTCAATATAACTTAAATGGCACTAACTGCTCATTTATGCCTCCCTCTTCAATTCCGCATGAAACTGCTGAAATTATTATTGCATGTATGAAACGCTAGAATAAATATTGCATGGCTCCATCTTAAATTCTGCATGACATGCTGGAATTAACTCTGCATGCCTCCATCTTCAATTCTTCATGAAATCTCCCTTGCATGCCTCCTGGCATTAATCCGCATGAAACTTTCCTTGCATGCCTACTGGCATTAATCCTCCCTGCATGCCTCCTTGTATTGATTTTCGGGCCTCCCGTGTATTTTATACACGGCACAAACATCGCCCCCTCTTAACCTCCAACTTGTTGGGGGTTAGGAATTTTATTTTCCTTCGCGTCGATCGTCGATGACGTAACTCGCCAGTCGCCCCCAAGCGTGAGTAGAGACATTACAAAGACGCCCCCAACTGTGATAACATGCAATAAAATTTGTTCACGTGCTAGGTGAGACTTTTTGCCACGTGGTGGACTTGTGATGCTAGATAGCTAGTCGTGTCTTGAGTAGAATGTAGTGTGTGCTTGCGACTGGGGCAAGGCTTTTTGCTCGGAACATAACAAGGCTAGCGCTTGCTGCTCGGGCAGGCTGGCTGTTGCTTGTGTTGAGTACAAGTCTTTGGACCAATATCGGGCATTGGGCTCGTGGTTCAAACGAGACTTTATGCTTGCCAAGATGCAAGTCTTTCATACTCGCGTGCAAGACGAGATTTTATGCTTGCGATAAAAGAAAGACTTATGTGCTCACGTGCAAGGTGAGGCTTTAGGTGCTTGCGAAGTGATGCAAGGCTAAATATTGAAGGGTCTATGCAATCCTCATCTCGAACTCGATCATGTCGCTATCCACGAACCACGAACTCGATCATGTTACTGCCCCAAGTGCATATAAAAGTTTCTCGAACACAGAAATTTTTGCTTCCATGCTGTAGGGAATTGAAAAATGGTTCTAACGAGAAAAAAATCACTTAATTTGGACTTCAAACCAATAAGTTATTGACGAAACAAGATTTGGATGAAGCGGGTGCGTTTGTTGGCGTGGCGTGATGACAGTGCAGAAGCGCTGACGTGTTATTGCTGACTGGGACGACATGGCTGACGTGGCACCCGAACGGTGCTGATTTTGCATGGAAATTCGTGGCATGATTTTTGAGCTTTTGACGCGCCTATCTCAATGATAAAGCATGATCGTTTTACACGAATCCCCTTAGTCGGCGCCAATGTTTGTACCCAAAATTACTCTTGGGAACGAAACACGATGAATGGAAGATTTGGTGTGTTTTTAGGGTTAGGAGACGAATTGAAGATAAAAGAAATTGACACAGGTTTTACGTGGTTCGGCGCGGTTGCCTACATCCACGGGTGAATCCCCTTGGGGAGTAATATTTCATTGATGTTTGAATTACAATCTCATTTTGGCTCCCTCCTATTAGATACCACCTATTTCATTTCTGCTCCTCACTATTTATACCATTGTATACACAATTTCAATATAACTTAAATGGCACTAACTGCTCATTTATGCCTCCCTCTTCAATTCCGCTGCTGAAATTATTGTTGCATGTATGAAACTGCTATAATAAATATTGCATGGCTCCATCTTAAATTCTGCATGACATGCTGGAATTAACTCTGCGTGCCTCCATCTTCAATTCTTCATGAAATCTCCCTTGCATGCCTCCTGGCATTAATCCGCATGAAACTTTCCTTGCATGCCTACTGGCATTGATCCTCCCTGCATGCCTCCTTGTATTGATTTTCGGGCCTCCCGTGTATTTTATACACGGTACAAACAGAAACACTAAGTCAATAGAGGATGACTCTAGCAATCAACTAGGACATAAAAGTGTCAGTGATCTAATTTCAAGACCGAGGGTTTCTTAGAATTCAAGATAAGATAACTTGAGATTTAAGCAAACACTTTCTCTGTTTAGATGAAACACTTGTTAGGATTTCATGTAAGCATGTGGAAAAAATTGTCTAGAAATCACATAGAAGAATATACACTGTGGTCCGGGTACCAGGACCATGTATAATGATAGTTCTTGGCAAATATGCCTTTTGAACTTGTCAGCAATATTGTATTCAAACACTTAAGGCTTGAATCATGATGCACATACATAAGGTGTTTTAGTGATAAAAGATGTATTAGAGGTGTTTATGAGAGTTATAGCAATGCTAAACATATTTATAAAAATAGTCTTTGAGCATCTGTTAACTCGTACCGAGTAGGTATATGAAACGGTTCGTGTACCGTTAGCCAGTTCGTGAATCAAGGGAGCTATGGCTCGCGAACTTTTATGTTATTCCCGAACTCAGATGCCTATGGTTTGTGAACTGGGTTCGGGTACCACTAGGCTATTCACAAATTCAGATCACTACATTTTTTGAACTATCCCATTCTAAACACTACGATTCGCGTACTAGGTACGTGAACCTATCTATATTCCAGAACCTCAGATATCCATGGTATTCAAAATGGTTCGCGTACCGACCCTGGGTCCAGATTTCAGTATTTCTGATAAAATCTCTTTTGATGTTGAAACATTCCCATTTGTCATAGATACAAAATATCATTGCTTAGGAAATTTTCAAATGATCCATATGACACGAAAATAGTTTTTGAACAATAGATTATGTCGAACTAAGATTGTTAAGGACCAATGAACATCCATTGCTTAAATCATATTTCGAGATGTTTAACAAGACAAGCTTGACTCGAAATTTCTTCTTTGCAATGTTAAATCTACTAGAAGTCATACGACATAGTCTCATATGATATAATGGTAATGCATGTGAGTAAATAGAATGGTTCAGTCTTCACATACCTCTTTTGTTTATAAATTTCCCCAAATGTTTTCGTTGATCTTTAGTCTTCGAGAGTTATTTAGTGGTGTATGGTACTCAACTACTAATCTCTATACTTAGTCCGAGATTTGACTTTAGTAGACTAGAAATCAATATATACTTTTGTGCATCTAACATTGACAACAAATTTGAGATAACAAAACTTGCGAGTTCGACCGAGCAGTGCTCTAGCATCTCACAAAGTGTAAGGTTTTAACGTTAAGATTTATAGGTTGTCATACTTGATTTAAAAACAAAACTAATTTTCTTTAAATTAATATATTCCAATCTTTGATTTCGAATTTTCTTTATATTTTATTGGCTTATTTCAATTTTAAACAATGAAAAAGTCAATTTTAAATTGATGACATAGAAGTCATTCTGAAGGCCTTTATATTTATTTTGACATCCCTCCTACTTTATAGGAACCACTATTAAAGATGAAATTATTTCAAATGGGAATCTAAAATTCTATGTATCATGAAAAAATAAAACATCAACCTTCTAATGGAGATGCCCAAGAATAAGGATCAAGTCCACGTATGCAAAAATTTTCTTTTAAGAGGGATGGACCAGGGGCAAGCATGATGCACCAGCGAAGACCGCCTGATGCACCAGTTCGTTTAGGTCGCATGAGGCGCGCCGAAGGAAGGATGAAACGCAGAGGACCGAAGCCGACATGGGACGAGTCCGTAAGGCGGGACATGAATAACCGAAACTTATCGCATGAGCAGGCGTTGGACAAACAAACATGGAGAGCGGCGATCCACGTGGAAGAGGTAGGATTTCGGTACGTAGACTAAACGACCCCTATTTCTCTTGTTAATTTCCTTTGTCCCTCAATAAGCGAACACGTAAATGCAACCCTGCAGAGTGTGAAGGGGGGGGGAATCCCCCGTAGCGCTGCAGTTGGCAAGATTGTGAGGAACCCCCGTAGCTTCTGCAACATGGGTAGGGTGTGAGTATATCCTCATTAATGGTCGAGAATTCGTAATCCCATTAAAACGATGCTCCTCCATCTGGTCCCACTAATAAACACAAAAGCGGCAAAGGTAGCGTCAAGTATGTGCCTGCTGTAGTGTGGGTTGTGCAAGGCTTGACAGGCCGGCGTAAAAACTATGTTATACATTTATGAGATAATCTCTAGCCTACCTGGTACTTGCTACTGGAAAAAGGCTTTGGCTTTGGCTTTGGCTTTGACTTTGGACCAAGGGCCAGCAGTGCTAAAGTACATATTAACCCTCTCATATATTTTTCCCTGACTAGAACGCAATACAGATTAGTAAAATCATTGAGTGATAACAATTGTCTGGGCTTGAAACTCATCAACACCAGATTCAAATTCTTAATAATCGAACAAAATAAAGTACAGAGTGTGGATTCTATTGAGCATAATCAGAGGAACCGTTTTTTGGGGACTACTCAAAAATGGTGGGGGACTACTTTGTGATAGGAATATCTACCCTATAGTTATAAGGGGTGTCCTAAAGTGTAGAAATGACTAACCTACCCTTAACCTAATTCAATTTAAAACCAACCTAATAACCACATACATACATACATATATATATAACCACCTCCTCCCATCACCACCGCCGCTCACCACCAACCACCACCACCTACCACCTTCGCTACCACCACCACCGACCACCTCAAACCACCACCGCCACCTCTATACATAGCTTAATTTAAATCTTTAACAAAACAAAATCTAAATCAAAATTATAACAAACCCATTACTTTTCATTCGTTTTTGGTTGAAAAAATGAGAAGTAATCGTCAAAATGAGTTAAAAATGGAAGTCGCAGAGAGAATTTCGGCTAGGAATTTTGGGAAAAATTTTGTCGCAGAGAGAACTTCGGCTAGGAATTTTGGGAAAATTTTTGTCGAATAGTGGGATATGCAAGACACTATTTCAACATTTGTAATTGTTGATTCTGAAATGTGGATGATGAGGGCAATAAAAAGATAATAGCTGATTCTGTTTAGGTTGACTGGTATGGATAAATTTTTTGGTGGAGGCATTTTGATGGGGGCACGTTCAGACTAAAATAGCACGTTCAAGGGAATTTTAGAAGATAGCACGAAATCCATCCAACTTAAAAGCGTGATTTCTCTTGATGCCAGAGTGTCAAGAGAATTCGTGCTTCAGTGTTGTTAACCTCGTTTTTAAATTAAATTCACTCTTTTTGGCGATTGGGAAGTTTGGGAGATTCTATGGTGGCTTCGGAGTTGGGACATGGCTCCAGGGCGGAAAGGAGGCTGATTGTACCACAAGAACGTTTCCATCAAATTTTGGTCAGATTTTACCAAAAGCATCTGCTGGCTGCTGCATTGTTTTTACCTTTGTGCAATTGAGAAGTTGAATGAGTCATTGTCCACTTGCACATGCTGCAACACCATGGCGCATAACATAATCCATAATTATTGACAGATTAAGACTTTCTAGATTCGCCCACTGTCCAGCCATAGTAATGCCAATTTTCTAATGCCATTGTCATAGCAAAAGCATTATACTCAAATTCAATGTAACAAACCACTTCCCTATTAGCCCTCCAAAACACAAGAGACAGTTTCCTGTGTGTGTAGTTCATCAGTTCAAAATGCAATCAAATGTTTCTTTTGATTTGTCGCCACCTTGTCGATTAATCCATATCGCCCATGGTCCATTTGTGGTCGGCTGACAATTTCAACTCTTGAGATTGAGCTGTAGTCCGGTATTAGGCAAAGTCCTATGGGCTAGATATCTAGCTGCTAGATTGGTCATCCACGTCAGCTAGGGCAACCTCCTAAGTCCTATGGTATGACGAATCTAGCAGCGTAACGCTGAATGGAACAACGCCCAGGGAAAACGCCGAACCGAACAACGTCCAAAAAGTGGTCCAAACGCTGAACCGTTCAGCGTTTGGACCACTTTTTGGACGCTGAATCATTCAGCGTTTCAATCTCGCTGCTAGTTGAACTGCGAGAACTTACTAGGAGAGAGAAGTAGACAGAAGTAGTGTTAACTTTTTTCCCACACTTTTTTCTTGATTTACAACACTTTTTGGCCAATCTAGCAGTTCAATCTAGCCCATAGGACTTAGCCTTAGGACGGGTATAGCTCAAAGTAGGGCACAGCCTAAAAAATTGCTGGCCTCTTTTTTTCGGATTCACAGACAGGAGAAAGGGGAGGCCAGTGCCACCTATTACCTTAAGGCTCAAGGTGGTTCCCAGACCCCGGCAACCAAAAATGTCACGGGGTTCCAACTGATTGGTTCGTAACGCTTCCTGTTCCAGCAGCCTTGGTTAAGCAACAACTGAATTTTCTCCCAAAACTGACTTGGAGTCAAGCACCCCCACTTTAATATGTTGGAAATCGTCACATGGTTAATATTATCATCAGCTCCCAAATTTGACGATGTTAAAAGCTTTTTTGTAAGATAGTATCGAAAGTTCAACCGCATGGATGCTTTGTAAAAGTTTCTTCCACTCAAAAATTTAAAGTTCAATTTGTCATATTGTGTTGTTTTAGGATTCCGGATTCCCTTATGCTTCCGATTCAAACCAAAAAAGGGAAAAGCCACGGCCAAACGCAGATTCTGACTCAATATATATATATAGAGCCAAGCGCAGCACGAGCTTTCAATATCAAACAATCTAGCTGGTGCTTAGTATTTTGGTAGGTATTAGCCAGTTTTTGAGAATACAGAAAGTGCGGATTATGGGAATAGTTAGAGAAAGGGACGATCATCACCAAAATACTCCAGAGAACTTCGCGATTGTTGAGACAGGAATTTATAGGTGCAGTTTTCCAAATTCTTCTAATTTTTCATTCATCGAGACCCTAAACCTTAAATCGATTCTATGTTTGTGTCCCGAACCATACCCCGAAGAGAATATAAAGTTTTTACAGTCTAAGAACATTAAGCTTTTTCAGTTCGGCCTTCAGGGAACTAAAAAGAGTCGGTTTCTGAAGATACGATCACCGAAGCTGTAAAGGTGTTGCTTGATGTTAGAAATCATCCAATTTTGATTCACTGCAAACACGGGAAACATAGGACAGGTTGTGTTGTTGGTTGTTACAGGAAGGTAAAGAACTGGTGTTTGTCTTGTGTGCTAAAAGAATACCAGCGATTTGCTGGTGAGAAAGCTAGGCCAAGCGACATGGAGTTTATTGAGAATTATGATACTAGTTCATGCCTTAGCCAGAGGTTTTACAGTGCAATCAGCTACGGGCAGCAGTGCTTGGTTTACCAAGAAGAGATGGCAAACAATAGTGCGCTTGCAGCAGCAACCGCTGGTGGTGCAAATATAGGCTTGATGTGGCGTGTTTCGGGTTAGGGTATGTGGCATTTGGGGCGCAATTTCGCTTACTTTAACAATGACTTGCAAAAATTTGAGTCGATAAGTAAAAATGTACATATGTGATTTGAATTTTAAGAGGCTTATTTTGTTTAATCATGCACCTTATTTTGTTCGACCTTTACAATGTTAGAAAACCAAAATACATAGGAAATATGAAAAATTTGTAAACAAGTGATAATTCAATAGTTCTACCTGGCCACTAATGAATTGGTTACTTGATTTTCAGAATTTCCTGGATAAGAGTTTGTATGATCGTCTAAGCTTCTTTCGAAAAAGAATCCGGGTTCTTTGGGTTCCAGTAGTAACGGATTTTCACTGCTTAACATGAAAACCACATCTGACATACTTGGTCTGTCTTCAGAAAGTGTTTGAACACATAATAGACCTACTTGAATACATCTCAATACTTTTTGACAAGTTGCAGAATTTGAGTCCTCCAAACCTGGTTCCATTAGTTCACAAGGGGTACCTTCATTCCATAATATCCATGCGTGTCCTAGTAGGTTATGATGGTGGTTGTCATGGTAAAAGTTCCTGTTCCTCTTTCCACTGATTATCTCTAACACTAGTACGCCGAAGCTAAAAACATCCGATTTCACAGAAAAATGTCCATCTGCTGCATACTCTGGAGACATGTAACCATATGTTCCAGCTAGTCTCTCTGTCTTTGCTTCCGTTTGTTCGCCTCCTAACAGTCTTGCCATTCCAAAGTCTGAAAATTTTGGGTTCATATTCCAGTCTAGCAGAATGTTACTGGCTTTGAGATCCCGGTGTACGATTCTCAAACTAGAATCTTGATGAAGATAAAGAAGTCCTTTCGCAATACCCATCACAATGCTCAGACGCGTATCCCAATCCAGCCGTTTGCTTCTCTTTTGATCAAAAATGAAATAGTCCAAGCTTGCATTTGGCATATACTCGTAGACCAATATCTTTTCTTCTCCTTGTATGCAGCAACCTAAAAGCTTAACAAGATTCCGGTGCTGAAGTTTTGCAATCAACATTACCTCATTTTTGAACTGAGTGTTGCCTTGTCCCGAATCCTCGGAGAGCCTCTTCACAGCTATTTCTTGTCCTTCGGATGTCTTACCTTTGTATACAGGACCATAGCCACCTTCTCCAATCTTGTTTGTGTGAGAGAAGTTGTTTGTAGCACTTTGTATAGTAATCAAATCGAACAAAGGTAAGTCCAAATCATTCTGTTTCTCACCATCGTTAAGTACTGCTTTCGTTCTCTTAGTTCTCCAAATGATTAAGAAGATGACCAAACAAAAGAATAACATACCTGAACCAACTGAGACTAGGACTTTCATTAGCACTTGACTGTTCTCTTTTTTCTTCTTCGTGTTATCAGATGAAGGTAATCGTAGAAAGAGATGTTGGTTAAGAGGGACAAAACTAAAATTTCTAACATCGAAAAGATCATCAAACCATAGTATACAACCACTTCCACCTTCACGGATATCTGAGTTAGCATAAGCTGTACAAGAACAGTTCCTCCTACACTCAGATTCACATTCTTTAAGGCTCATACTCTCGTTCACCAAAATTTTTGTCATGTCTGGCAATTTAAGACCTTCAAGTTGTACAAATTTATCGCTTCCGCATTCTAGATTTGTTTTTCGAACGCAACCATCTGTCCAGTTGTTGCTGCTCCATTGCTGTGGTGATATCGCCGTGAAACCTTGCAAACACTCGCACGCAATGTTACAAATACCATTAATACCACAATGATTGTAATTGTCACACTTATCTCTTGGGAGCACCAACATTTCAACCCACTTCATAGTCTGCTTATCCCATCGAAATCGTTGAAGTTTTCCCTGTTCGTTCAATAACTCCCTCGTAATAACAGATGAGTCACTGCCCTGGTTTTCATAGCTGGAAGTTACCTCATTGGCGTTTATGGCATTTATGTTTCTGAATATGTCCATAAGCTTAAAACCTACAAGACCAGTATATAGAACTCCATTCCATACCCCAGACCGAAATTGTTTCGTTGATGCATTCAGAATAACAAATTGAGGTAAGCCAGTAATATCCATGACATAAGAATAGTCTCCTTGAGAAGGGTCGTCGACGTTCTTCCATGATGTCAGATACCGACCGAAGCCATTTGTTAGGTCCAATCCAAGTTTCATTCCAGGCAACCGAGTATCGGTAGGATAATCAAAACTTTGCCATATGTAATTAGCTGAATCATCCTTCAAAACAAGATTTCCAGACTCTAATAGTTGAACAACGATGTTGTTGCCTACTGACCTTGATGATTTAGACGACCAGATAGCAATTTTTGATCCATTGAGAACCGCAATATTTCCCTCATCTGTTATAGTGAAACTTCCAGCTGAATCCGTCAACGGATGATTTCTGTTTGCAACCCATACGACTGTAATTGGTGTTATATTCTTAAACCAAATTCCCAAGTACAAATTCTTGGTATTATTTTTACTGAAGAAGCCAAATTCGAAAGTTTGACCTGATGAAACTAAGGTCTCGCCAACACTAAGATGTTTGTCTTGAACCATGATATCATTTGCACCGGTGATTTTCGAGATTAAGAACAAACAAGTGCACGAGAACAGAAGCAGCGACATGATAGCTTGAATCTCAATAATTCTTATAACAGTGCAAAAAGTCTTTGGTAAATTGATGGAAGATAAAGTAAACTACAAACTAATCTAAACGGAAGTCGTTAAATTCCTTCCACATCAGGATAGCAATTTCTTAGTTAGTTCGAACAAGAGATTGAAGTCAACGACAACAAAAGTTAAATGAAATGAGCACAAATCTGTAAAGAATCCGGTAGCTTCTTAGTTGAAGAATAATTGATAGCTAATTTATGGCTATGTTGAACATTTAGACATAGACTTTAGTAATCAAATGTTTGGTTAGGTAGTGTGAACTACAAGTCATATGAAACTATGACCATAATGAAGGTACCCCAGGAGACTAGACTGAGTCGCAAAATGTCATACATGTGTTGTCAGCTGCAGCTTCGTCTCATGTTATGAATTTCTCCTGGCTAATAGTCATCGGCATCTTCATTTCTCCGAAACTTCCGTTTTCTATAATTTTTACAAGAATTCAAAGACAACCCACTTTGTCAAAACATCACTGACGTCGATGCTTAAACTAAAATTTGACCAAGACTAGGGTAATTTCAAAATTTAGGATTTTCGCCAAGTAACAGTGTACTATAAACTGGATATGCAAATCTGTTTTGCTTAAAACTAAGAATTGAGTTAGTAATTTTGCCGTAGGAAATAAAACATTGCACTGGGCAGCAGTGTTGGGTTTACTAAGAAGAGAGGGTGAACAGCAAACAGTGCACTGACAGCCCTGGTGGTGCAAATATAGGCTTGATATGGGGTGGTCCCGGTTAGGTCGGCAATATCTCTTACTTTAACCATGACTTGCAAAAATTTGAGTCGATGTAACTTCAATTTCAAGAGGCTTATCTTGTATAACAATGCATCTTATTTGCTTTGGCCTATACAATACACTGAGAACTGACACCTTTCATGTCAGAAAACCAATATACAAACGAAATATGAAAATTTACAAAAATTATTTCACTAGTTCTACCTGGCTTCTAATGAGAAAGTTACTTGATTTCCGGAGTTCATAAGATTAGTATTTGCATGACCGTCTAAGCTTCTTTCCACGAAAAACCCTGGTTGCTTGGGTTCGAATAGTGAATTTTTACTACTTAACATGACAACCACATCTAACATGCTTGGTCTGTCTTCAGGAAATTTTTGCACACATAATAAACCCACTTGAATACATCTCAATACTTCAAGAGAAGTTGCAGAGTTTGAGTCCCCCAAACCTGGTTCCATTAGTTCGCAAGGGTTACCTTCATTCCATAATATCCATGCGTGTCCTAGTAGGTTATGATGGTGGTTGTCATGGTAAAAGTTCCTGTTCCTCTTTCCACTCATTATCTCTAACGCTAGTACGCCGAAGCTAAAAACATCGGATTTCACGGAGAAATGGCCATCTAATGCATACTCTGGAGACATATAACCATATGTTCCAGCTAGTCTCTCTGTCTTTGCTTCAGTTTGTTCACCACCTAAAAGTCTTGCCATTCCAAAATCTGAGATTTTCGGGTTCATATTCCAGTCTAGGAGAATGTTACTGGCTTTGAGATCTCGGTGTACGATTCTTAAACTAGAATCTTGATGCAGATAAAGAAGTCCTTTCGCAATACCCATCACAATGCTCAGCCGCTTATCCCAATTCAGCAGTTTGCTTCTTTTCTGGTCAAAAATGAAAAAGTCCAAGCTTGCATTCGGCATATACTCGTAGATCAATATTTTTTCTTCGTCTTGAATGCAGCAACCTAAAAGTTTAACAAGATTTCGGTGTTGAAGTTTTGCAATCAACACTACCTCATTTTTAAACTCAGTGTTGCCTTGTCCAGAATCCTTGGAGAGCCTCTTCACAGCTATTTCTTGTCCTTCTGATGTCTTACCTTTATACACAGGACCATAGCCACCTTCTCCTATCTTGTTTGTGTGAGAGAAATTGTTTGTTGCAGTTTCCACCGTCATCAAATCGAACAAAGGTAATTCTAGATCTTCTTTTTGTCCCTCGCCAGCGTTAAGTACTCCGTCTATTCTCCTAGTCTTCCAAATGACTAAGTATATGACCAAACAAATGAATAGCACAGCAGAGCCAACTGGGAGAAGAACTTTCATTAGTACTTCATTTTTCTTCTTCTTGGCCTTCTCTAATATTGGTTCTCCTTCAGATGACGCTAACCTTAGAATATGTCTTGATCATCACTGGCATCACTAAGATATCTAAAATCGAAAAGATCATCAAACCAGAGTATACAACCACTTCCACCTTCACGAATATCTGAATTAGCGTAAGCTGTACAAGAACAATTGCGCTTACACTCATTTTTACATTCCTCAAGGCTCATACTCTTATTCACCAAATTTTTTACCATATCAGGCAATTTAAGCCCTTTAATCTGTACAAATATATCGCTCCCACATTCCAGACTTGTTTTTCGAACACAACCACCTGTCCAGTTGAAAATGCTCCATTGCTGTTGTGATGTGGGCGTGAAACCTGGCAAACATTCACAAGGTGGAGATATAGCAATGTTACAAATACCATTAACACCACAGTGATTATAATTATCACAATCGTCTCTTGGGAACACAGACATATCTATCCACTTTATACTCTGCTCATCCCATATAAACCGCTGAAGTTTTCCCCATTCATTCAATGACTCCCTCACAATAAAAGAGGGATCACTGCCCTTGTTTGTGAAGGTAGCATATACTTCGTCGGTGTTTATGAAAAATGTGGTATTGAAATTTTCATTAGGCCTCAAATGAACACCAGTAAGTCGAATCCCGTTCCATACCCCGGACCGATGCTTTTTCACTAATCCATCACGTAAAACAAATTGAGGTAATCCAGCAAGCTCAGCACCATAAGAATAATTCCCAATAGAAGGGTCGTTGATGTTCTTCCACGATGTGAAATAACGATTTAGGCCGAGTTTAAGATCCCATCCAAATTTCATGCCAGGTAACCCAGTATTTGTAGGATGATCAAAACTTTGCCATATGTAACTTGACGCATCATTTAAACTCCCATCTTTCAAAACAAGATTTCCAGACTGTAAGAGTTGAACAACGGGGTTGCTTACTGACCTTGTTAAATTGGATGACCAGATAATTTTTGAACCATTGAGAATGATGATATTTCCATCATCCGCTATAGTAAAACCTCCAGCTGAATCTGTCAGTGGATGATTTCTGTTTGCCACCCATACGACTGTAGTAGGTGTTATATTCTTATACCATATTCCCAAGTACAAATTCTTGGTACTATTTGTACTGAAGAAGCCTAATTCGAAGGTTTGACCCGATGAAACTAAGGTCTTGTTAACAGTAAGATATTCATTTCGAACCATGATATCATTAGCAATGGAGCTTTTGGAGTATAAGAGCAAACAAGTGCAGAAGAAAAGAAGCACAGACATGATCACTGGCGATTAACTTGAATCTCAATAATTCTCATTACAATGCAAAAGTGATCATTAACAGATGCGGTCCCCTTGTATTAATGAAAAACAAAAGTTTGATGATATCAGCATTGGTTAGGCAGTGTTGACTAGGAGACTAGTTCAATTGATTGCTATTTCTTAGTATTATATAAAATTGTGACCATTTAAAACAATGCATTTATAATAATCCCCTTGTACTATCAACTGCAGCTTCGTCTCACAGCGTGAATTGCTCCTATTTTGTCATGGCCATCTCTCCATTTCTTTGAAACTAAGTTTAGTCTTCTATAGACTACCACTCGGTTCAAAGTTCATTGGCGATGCAAGAACTAACCAGATGTGAAAGATATGGGCCGTAGTAGAAAATGATGGAGGAGGAGGAGAAGATTTCTTTATTTCATGTGCGCTGCCATAACCAATGTATAATGCATTCTAAAAGTCTTCTCTCTGGCACTGGCAGTATTTTCTCAAGGATGATATAATGCATTTAAATACTAATCCCAAGGAAACTGATTGCTGGATTTGGAAAGGAATAAGAAAAGGGATTAGCATAATTGCTATTGGATCCCAAACAACCAAAAAACGACCCCTTACTGCGCTAGTTTTACGGCCATTAAATCTTGGTTTCAGAATATGAGGGCATCTTAAGCAGGTAGTACTAGTAGTAAAAACAGTTTTCGAAGTACTCTTTAACCAACTCAACTCCCAACAGAAGTTTACATACAAATTTTCGGTGGGGGAAGGGAGGAGGTTGCGAAGGATTTTGCTTGAAGGTCAGATTCACCTTTTGCAAACCTAAACACCTATGTGGATTGTCGTTTTAGAGCCCTCAAAATAAATGCATGCACAACTTTGAAGGGTAGCTTGGAGAATAATACACTTCTGGAACATACTTTGCAGTTCACTTTTCCTCAACGTTACAAATGGAAACGCATACAACAAGGAAATATGTCGAAAATTAAAAAAACAAAAGAAATATGAAAAATTAGAGAAAAAATAATTTACAAGTTCTACCTCGCCTCTAAAGAAATAGTTACTTGATTTTCAGAATTTTTAGGATCGGTAATTGCATGATTATCTAAGCTTCTTTCCACGAAAAAACCTGGTTGTTTGGGTTCGGGTAATAGTGAATTTTTACTCCTTAACATGAAAACCACATCTGACATGCTTGGTCTGTCTTCAGGAAGTTGTTGCACACATAATAAGCCTACTTGAATACATCTCAATACTTCAAGAGAAGATGCAGAATTTGAGTCCGCCAAACCTGGTTCCATTAGTTCACAAGGGTCACCTTCATTCCATAATATCCATGCGTGTCCTAGTAGGTTATGATGGTGGTTGTCATGGTAAAACCCCCTGTTCCTCTTTCCACTTATTATCTCTAACACTAGTACGCCGAAGCTAAAAACATCGGATTTCACAGAGAAATGGCCATCTACGGCATACTCTGGAGACATATAACCATATGTTCCAGCTAGTCTCTCTGTCTTTGCTTCATTTTGTTCGCCTCCTAAAAGTCTTGCCATTCCAAAATCTGAGATTTTCGGGTTCATATTCCAGTCTAAAAGAATGTTACTGGCTTTCAGATCTCGGTGTACAATTCTCAAACTAGAATCTTGATGCAGATAAAGAAGTCCTTTCGCAATACCCATCACAATGCTCAGCCGCTTATCCCAATTCAGCAGTTTGCTTCTCTTCTGGTCAAAAATGAAAAAGTCCAAGCTTGCATTCGGCATATACTCATAGATCAATATTTTTTCTTCGCCTTGAATGCAGCAACCTAAAAGCTTGACAAGATTTCGGTGTTGAAGTTTTGCAATCAATACTACCTCATTTTTAAACTCAGTGTTTCCTTGTCCAGAATCCTTGGAGAGCCTCTTCACAGCTATTTCTTGCCCTTCTAATGTCTTACCCTTATATACAGGACCATAACCACCTTCTCCAATCTTGTTTGTGTGAGAGAAGTTGTTTGTGGCAATCTCTATAGAAATCAAATCGAACAAAGGTAAATCAAGATCTTCTTTCTGTCTCTCGTCAGCGTTAAGTACTCCACCAGTTCTCCTAGTTTTCCAAATGATTAAGAAGATCACCAAACAAAAGAACAGTACAGCTGAACCAAATGAGAGAAGGACTTTCATCAGCACTCGGCTTTTTTCCTTCATGGCTTTATTGATTGGTTTTCCTTCAAATGTTGGTTCTCCTTCCGACGCTGGTTCTCCTGCAGATACCGGTGATTCTGCTTCAGATACCGGTGGTTCTCCTTCAGATAACGCTAACCGTAGAAATAGGCGTTGTTCACCAGCATCACTAAAACTTCTAGAATCGAGAAGATCACCATACCAGAATATACAACCACTTACATCTTCATGAATATCTGAATTAGCATAAGCTGTACAAGAACAGTTCCTCATACATTCCAATTCACATTCCTTGATGCTCATACTCTTGTTCACCAAGAAGTTTACCATATCAGGCATTTTGATCCCTTTGACCGGCTCAAATATATCGCTTCCACATGCTAGACTTGTATTTCGAACACAACCATCTGTCCAGTTTTCGATGCTCCATCGTTGTTGTGATATGGGTTTGAAACCCCGCAAACACTCACAAGGTGGAGATCTAGCAATGTTACAAATACCATTAACACCACAATAATTATAATTATCACACTTGTCTCTCGGGAACACGACCATATCTATCCACTTCATGCTCTGCATATCCCATATGAACCGTTCAAGTATACCCTCTTCATTCATTGACTCCCTCGTAATAACAGAGGGGTCACTGCCCTTGTTTGTGAAGGTAGCATATACTTCGTTGGTATTTATTTCCATGGTGTAATTGAAAATTTCATTAGGCCTTAAATTTAGAATACCATCAAATTGAAGTCCGTTCCATACCCCAGAACGAAACTTTTTCACCGATCCATTACGTACAACTAGTTGAGGTAATCCAGTAAGATCCATGCCATAAGTATAATCCCCAACAGAAGGGTCGTTCACATTCTTCCATGATGTAAAATAACGATTTAAGCCGATTTTTAAGTCCCATCCTAATTTCATTCCAGGTAACCGAGTATTCATAGGATAATCAAAACTTTGCCATATTAAAGTTGCTGAATCATTTTTCAAAACAAGATTTCCGGTCTCTAAGAGTTGAACAACGGGGTTGTCTAATGATCTTGATAAATTAGATGACCAGATAACAATTTTTGACCCATTGACAACAACAATATTTCCATCATCTGTTATTGTAAAACCCCCAGCTGAATCTGTCAACGGATGATTTCTGTTTGCAATCCATACAGCAAAAATAGGTGTTATATTCTTATACCATATCCCCAAGTACAAATTCTTGGTATTATTTGTACTGAAGAAGCCTAATTCGAATGTTTGACCTGATGAAACCAAGGTCTCGTTAACACTAATATATTCCTTTGGAACCATGGTATCCTTTGCATTGGAGGTTTTCGAGAATAAGAACAAACAAGTGCAGAAAAAGAGAAGCAGCAGCGACATGATCGCTGATGATATTTGCAAAAATGTTTTGGTAAATGGATGGAAGATTGAGGAAACTACAAACTAGTCTAAATGGGAATTTGCGAAGAGATATATTCCTTGTATTAAGATATCAATTCTTAGTTATTTCAAGCAAGAAATTGAAGTCGATGACAACCAATGTTAAAAAATGAGCACAAAACTGTAATAGATTGTGATAGCTTCATACTTCATAGTCAAAAGTAATTGACAGCTAACGTACGTGTAAGTTGAACATTTAAACGTAGAATTCAAAACCTTGGTTAGGTAATGTGAACTAGAATTCATATAATGTTATGACCATTTAAAATAGTACAGTAACTATCTAAGCATTTATATAAATCATAAGAGACTAGACCGATTCGCAAAATGTTATACAAGTATTATCAGCTACACCTTCGTCTCCTGAATTTCTCCTAATTTTAATCATTGTAGAATGGCCTTAATCAAATGGTCATCGGCATCTTCATTTCTTTGAAATTTTCGTTTTCAATAATTTTTAATAGGTATACGAATACAAAGACTGCCCACTTTGTTCAAAGGTCATTGACGTCGATGCTCAACTCAAATTTGACCAAGACTAAGGTAGTTTCAAAATTTAGGATTTTTTCACCAAGTAACTGTAACACTGTACTATCAACTGGAGATGCAAATCTGTTTTGCTTAAAACAAAGAATTTCTTAAATCTGTTTTGCTTAAAATCGGGTCCAAGAGCATAGCTCAGTGGTATCCCATCAACTCCAGTAAGGAGGAAGTCAGGTTCAATCTCCTTCGCCATAAAGGTTTGTAATAGATTAGTGTATAACGAGTTTAGCGGTGTTGAGTCTGGCAGTGGGGCCAGTCCAACTGGCTGGGTTCGGGTAGGGGCCTGGGTCCGGCTTTCGCGTATAAAAAGAACAAAGAATTGAGTTAGTAATTTTGCTACTAGTATTTTTCTTTTAAGTGTTTTAATTAGATAATGTAATAGCCAGGCTGACAAACTAACTAAAGAACTGCTTAGTTTTGTAAACATACAGATTACTGCTGAAGGGTGTGCATGCAGCCGGCTAGGAAAGGGAGAAGGTTGCAAAGGACTTTCCCTATATGTCTAATCTGTAGGGAAACGGTGGTTTCCTAGTTTAGGTCAACTTCCATAAATATGGAATACCTAAACCATGGTTTCCTAGTTGGAGATGGTTTCCTAAACCAAGGAGGCTAATACTTGGGAACCAAGTTTGTGACTCCTACATAAGGAGGTCTAGGCTAAATGTTTTAGTTACGGAATCCTCAATGTAAATCTCGTAGAGATGTGAGGGATTCATCCCACCTATTTGAGGTGGTTATGTGAGAGACCTAATGGTGGAAGGAGTACACCATTATGGTGCTTATGGGATACTTATCGATGTTGGAAGATTTGTCGTTATGGAGTATTCATATGGAGATGTTGGTAAGACATCTTGTTGAAGAGAAGATCATCTTGGTGGTGCTAAATTAGATTATTGGTGTTGAGCTAAAGGCATCCATGGTAATCTATATCAGGGTGTGCAGAGAAGATCATCTTGTTGTGGTAGATAATGTGGTAAACGTTATCTCGTATGGGTGAAGACACTACTTTGGATCTTATAGAGTGCTTGTGTTCGGTCACGTTGTGGTGAGTCGATAGATTGATTTATTCAATCAGTTGTGTAATTCTCAGTGGTGATTCTATAATGAATAAAGAGGTCGTAGCCGTTTGGTGGATGTAGACAATATTACACACATTGTGTATATTGTTGAACCACGTTAAATTCGTGAGTACTTTACTTTTGTTTCTTTGTTTATGGCTTGCATCTATGTGGTTGTCTTTCTCTTCTTCTTATCCTAGATCATAGTAAGGTTCATGGAGCAATCCGAGAGATCAAGTGTTTCTTGTTAGCTAATATGTTTCCGCAAGATTAGCACGTAGATGGCTCTGAACCCCAACAATTGGTATCAGAGCTTAGGTTGGATAGAAGATTTGAAGAGAGAAGTTTTGGATTTTTTGGATTTGCAAGAAAATTTTGAAGACGAAGGATTTGGTTTCATCAAGTATGTGAGGACTTGATGTTACAACTTTCAAAGATGTAGAGTTTGATGATATCAAGTATGTGTAGGATTTGATTTCATCAATTTTGGGAACAAAGAAAAGCAAAGTTAAGTGTACTTCTGAAGGAATGGGATTATATCAGGTGATCTGCATTCGATGTGGTCAAGATGTGTGGTCTTGATGTTTTGGTGCTCTATACTGGAGATTTGGAATTGATACTTATTGGAGCAGAAACTCTATGCATGGCTTCAAGTAAGTTATATTTATTCTTTATACTTCGTACCATATTTTTGTGAACTGTTTGAGAGACCTACGTAGATTTGTTTCCAATTAATCAGTGTTTGCTTGGCAAGACACAAGAAGGCAAGAATATTGTGGTTGAGATACAAATATTGGTTTGTATGTTTGTGGAAGTAAAGATGAAATATAAGCATGTCAAAGTCTCATTATTGGTCCATACCATGGGAAACAATAGTTTGGTTATCAATCATCATCAATTAGATCATGTAGCTGATTTTCTTTAACATTAAGTTAAAGAATGTGAAGATGAATTCATACTCGTTCTGCCTTAATTTTTTGTTACAATAAGGATTTGGGAAATCTCTTAGTACGTTTCGTTTTGGAAGTATTGATCGTTAGCCAGGATTTGATATGTTCCGGAAGTGAAGAGTTTGATTTTCAGTCTGAGTATTTGAAGCACGTGGCTACAAATAGTTGCAAGACATTGATCGTTGGATGAGATGTGATATTGGTTGTGGTGGAGCTGTGGTTTCTTATTTTTATATAAGAAGAAGTTTTTCAACACAGTTTGTAGGGTTTGTTTGTCTATGTTGAGTATGGCATTGTGTCGGGTAGAACAATGTTTTCTAGAGTTTCTCTCGTATTGTTTCTGATGGAGAAGCTAGATAGTTTGTGATCTTTTGATTCTTTCCGATGACGTTCAGTCGAAGAGTTATTTTTGGTTGTACACCATTTGAAGTCAATCGGAGCTGGTTGAAGTGCAAGACCATTGGAATAAATAGGTTGGTCTATTTGTGTTGTGGATACGTTCCTACTTTGGTGAAGACCCGTTGTGAGGAATTAAAAAGGTATCGCATGGACACTTCAAGAGTTTAAAGAATAAAGATACAATACTACAATGTGTATGGGGGTGTGGCTATGAGCTAGCGCATATTACTTAGGAGAAAACACGGTGCACGTGTTTTTCCATCAACCTTTTGTTATCCATTGGCTATTTGATTTCCTGATGATCAGTGTGAGACTTTCTATTGGAGAGAGCTACATTATAACGATGATAATATTTGGGGGTTTGCTCATCTGCTATGGTTTTTGAAATTGGTTTCAATATGGACAGAGCCTGTAGAGATGAAGGTAAAGATTTCTTTTGAGAAATTTGGCTCAGCAACGATATAGTTTCCGTCAAGTTATTTTCTCTAAATAGCTTGAGAAAATAAACACATCGGCGTCTTGAATTGCTTGGAGCTTGGGGAAGTCACTGAAGGTTTCAGATTATGGCTGGGTGTGATTGGGTCTTTGTGTAAATGACGGATTATCAGATTTCGAACGTTGGTGTACGTTTGGAACAAGATTGGGAAAGGGATATGCACAAGGAAGAATGTGTGACTTTAATTATGTATTGTTACGACGGTAACAATGAATTCTTCGATATTAGTCACAGTGTTATCCAAGTCTTATTATGTTGTGGTTTGACTGTCGCGAAGTCGAACCTACATGCTTGCTATGAAATTGATAAAAGACTATCTTGACAATTATGTTAAAGCCCGTAAAAAGGACATTGTTGTCAAAGATCGTTGAGGTTGCTGAACTGGTGTAGAAGAAGATTGGTGTGTCAGCTGTCGAAGACTCTGTGAAGTTGGACATAGTTAGTGTGGTATGTATGCATTATAGGTTCAGCTCTCTTGGCCCAAGTTTGTATGGCAAAACTGTATTCATCTCAGCATTGCCAGTAACATATGGAAATTACAGCAAGCAGTTTATGTAGATGATGAGGTCATGAGAAATAATGGCTTTGAAATGGTTTCCATGTGTTGTATGTGTTTGCAAGCTCAGGACAACATGAATCATACTTTGTGGGAATGTGATTTCAGTGTTGCCATTTGGAACTGGCTAAACACAGTTTTCTGCTTTTCCAATCCTACATCTTTTGATGATATTTGTGTAGCAGCCAAGTATAAAAGTCCATTAATCAGACATGTGTGGATGATTGCAGCTTATGCAACTATAAAAGAGCTATGGTTTCAGAAAAATACAAAATTGTTTGAGGAGAAGAAACCTAATTTTAATGGTTTTAAGTGCAGAATCAAGAAAATGGTTCATGAAGGGGGTTATAGGTTGAATGGAATCAGCTGGAATCAATCCTATGATTCTCAGGTGAGGAGTTTCTTCACAGTCTAACATATGCTCAGTTTTTGTGTGTGTAATGATATAAGAGTTGGTTTTAGGTTATGGGCATAGAATGCTTGGGCCTTTTCTATTTTTCTGGTTCTTTGTATTTGCTTTTTATTTGAGTCAGTCCTGTAAGACTTATTTTAGTTTTTTTCATTAATAAAAAATGTGATTCAGCAAAAAAAAAAAAAAAAAAAAAAATATGTATGCTTTAGTCGAAAATATGATGAGCTTTCTGAAGGAGTAAAACTCAATTGGTGATATATTGTTGTAGAATCATGATCCAATCGGAGATAGGCTCGTAAAGCAAGATTCATAAGAGATGAGCTCGAGATTGGCAAGTAGTGGCAATGATCCATGGATTGGTTGTATTTGGTGCGCAGTTAGAGTCATGCTCAATATGCTTTGGTACATACAAGATGGTTAGTTTCTTGTAAGCTAACATGAAGGTTGGTTTATGACAAACTAACGCAAGGTTTCTCGTTAACTCTCTTTGGAGGACATGCTCATGGAAAAGAGCAAGTATGTGATCAGTTGTTTAAATAAGAAATTGACTCTGCTGGAGTTTAGAGATGAAGATGAAGACTATGGTTCTGCTAAGGTAATGCTTAGGCAGACCACAGACGCATGGAGGCTACTGTGGTAGTTTTATTTGTTGATCGATTAGTTATGGATGTCAACCCTCACGAATGTGGTGCGCAACTTGGAGTTAGTGGCTTATAAGAGCGTAACATTAACTCAGGTGGAGAAAGGAAGGCCAAGACGAAGTTGTGTTCATGGTATGGAACACGTTCGAAGGTGGCAAAGGCTCAAGGCCGCATAATGACTATAACTAAATTCGAAGGTGGCATATGGACAACGATCGTGTATGATCTGATTGAGTTGGCATGCAATACACCTAGAATGATGCCAATCAATGTGGAGTTATGAACATAAAGGAGTAAGGTGTTTCTCAAGATGTTGCATAACGGATGATCATATGATGTTAATTTGTTGAGATGGTCAGATTTTTCACCCTTGTGGATATTTGTACAATCACCAGTAGGTTGGATTATTAAGTCTGAGTTGGTAACGTTCAAGTTTGGTTTGCTCTCTTCTGGTGGAGGTTATATGGAACAATTTGGGTGAACTACATTTCGGTTTGATTCCTATTGAGGATATGTAGGCAACCACTGATGGTGCAATCGATGTTCAGAAGATGGAGGGATAACAAGTTGATCGTCTCATGCATGAATGCATGATCCGAGGTGGAGAATTGTAGGGAAACGGTGGTTTCCTAGTCTAGGTCAACTTCCATAAATATGGAATACCTAAATTAACCATGGTTTCCTAGTTGGAGATGGTTTCCTAAACCAAGGAGGCTAATACTTGGGAACCAAGTTTGTGACTCCTATATAAGGAGGTCTAGGCTAAGTGTTTTAGTCATGGAATCCTCAATGTAAATCTCGTAGAGATGTGAGGGGATTCATCCCACCTATTTGAGGTGGTTATGTGAGAGACCTAATGGTGGAAGGAGTACACCATTATGGTGCTTATGGGATATTTATCGATGTTGGAAGATATGTCGTTATGGAGTATTCATATGGAGATGTTGGTAAGACATCTTGTTGAGGAGAAGATCATCTTGGTGGTGCTGGATTAGATTATTGATGTTGAGCTAAAGGCGTCCATGGTAACCTATATCAGGGTGTGCAGAGAAGATCATCTTGTTGTAGTAGATAATGTGGTAAACGTTATCTCGTATGGGTGAAGACACTACTTTGGATCTTATAGAGTGCTTGTGAGAGTTCTTGTGTTCGGTCACGTCGTGGTGAGTCGATGGATTGATTTATTCAATGAGTTGTGTAATTCTATAATGAATAAAGAGGTCGTAGCCGTTTGGTGGATGTAGTCAATATTACACACATTGTGTATATTGTTGAACCACGTTAAATTCGTGAGTACTTTAATTTTGTTGCTTTGTTTATGGCTTGCATCTATGCGGTTCTCTTTCTCTTTTCTTATCCTAGGTCATAGTAAGGTTCATGGAGAAATCCGAGAGATCAAGTGTTTCTTGTTAGATAATATGTTTCCGCAAGATTAGCACGTAGATGGCTCTGAACCCCAACATAATCCACCTTTTGCACAACTTTTAAGGATAGCTTGAAGAATAATGTAAAATTCACATACATAGTTTGAAGTTTACTTATAAAATCAAGGTATGTCCCCACAACCAGAACCATTACAAATGGAAATGCACTCAAATCAACGAGGAAATATTTCGAAAAATCAAAATACAAAGGAAGTGTGAAATACACAAAGTACTCCTAACTAGTTCTACCTGGCCTCTAACGAAATAGTCACTTGATTTTCCGAATATCTCGGATTAGTATTTGCATGATCGTCTAATCCTCTTTCGACGAAAAACCCGGGTTGTTTGGGTTCCAGTAGTAATGAATTTTCACTACTTAGCATGAAAACCACAGATGACATACATGGTCTATCTTCAGGAAGTTTTTGAACACATAACAAACCTACTTGAATACATCTTAATACTTCCTGAAAAGATGCATAACTTGAGTCCCCCAAACCTGGTTCCATAAGTTCAAAAGGGTTACCTTCATTCCATAATATCCACGCATGTCCTAGTAGGTTATGATGGTGGTTGTCATGGTAAAACCCTCTGTTCTTCTTTCCACTGACTATTTCCAACACTAGTACGCCGAAGCTGAAAACATCGGATTTCACAGAAAAATGACCATCTATTGCATACTCTGGAGGCATATAACCATATGTTCCAACTAGTCTCTGTGTCTTTACTTCATTTTGTTCTCCTCCTAGAAGTCTTGCCATTCCAAAATCTGAAATTTTCGGTTTCATATTCTTGTCGAGTAGAATGTTACTGGCTTTGAGATCCCGATGTACAATTCTCAAACTAGAATCTTGATGCAGATAAAGAAGTCCTTTCGCAATCCCCATCACAATGCTCAGCCTTTTTCCCCAATTTAGAAGTTTGCTTCTCTTCTGATCAAAAATGAAATAGTCCAAGCTTGCATTCGGCATATACTCGTAGATCAATATCTTTTCTTCTCCTTGAATGCAACAACCTAAAAGCTTTACAAGATTCCGATGCTGAAGTTTTGCAATCAGTATTACCTCATTTTTGAACTCAGCGTTGCCTTGTCCAGAATCCTTGGAGAGCCTCTTCACAGCTATTTCTTGTCCTTCTGATGTCTTACCCTTATATACGGGCCCATAACCACCTTCTCCAATCTTGTTTGTGTGAGAGAAGTTGTTTGTAGAAGTTTCTAGTGTACTCAAATCGAACAAAGGTAATTCTAACTCTTCCTTTTTCCTCTCATCAGCATTAAGTACTCCGCCTGGTCTCCTAGTTTTCCAGATGATTAAGAAGATGGCAAAAGAAAAGAATAGCACAGCTGAACCAACTGAGAGAAGGACTTTCATCATCAGTCTCCTTTTCTCCTTCATTGCTTTATTGATCGACTCAGCTTCGGATGAAGCTAACCGTAGAAATAGTGGTTGGCCACCAAAGGCCTCACTGAAACGTCTAAAATCGAAAAGATCATCGAACCATAGTATACAACCACTTCCACCTTCACGCACATCAGAATTAGCGTAAGCTGTACAAGAACAGTTCCTCCTACACTCGGAATCACATTCTTTAAGGCTCATACTCTTGTTCACCAAAACGTTTATCATATCAGGTAGTTTAAGCCCTTCAATAGGTACAAATATGTCGCTCACACATTCTAAACTGGTTTTTCGAACACAACCATCTTCCCAGTTGTTAATGCTCCATTGCTGTTGTGATATGGGTTTGAAACCCCGCAAACACTCACATGGTGGAGATATAGCAATGTTACAAATACCGTTAAAACCACAATGATTATAATTGTCACATTGGTCTCTCGGGAGCCCAGACATATCACTCCACTTCATGTTTTGCTTATCCCATATAAACCGTTCAAGTGTTCCCACTTCACTTATTAACTCCCTAATAATAACAGAGGGGTCACCCCCCATGTTTACTAAAGTACCGTATACTTCATTGTTGTTTATGATAACTGTGTAACTGAAGATTTCGTTAGACCTTAAATTTTGAATACCACTGAACTGAACCCCGTTCCATACCCCAGAACGAAACCTTTTCATTGATCCATTACCTAAAATAAATTGAGGTAATCCAACAAGACCAATACCAAAAGAATAATCCCCAATAGAAGGGTCGTTGGCGTTCTTCCATGATGTCAAACTACGATTTAGGCCGAGCTTTAGATCCCATCCAAGTTTCATGCCAGGTAACCGAGTATTTGTAGGATAATCAAAACTTTGCCATAAATAACTTGATGAATCATCCAGCAAAACAAGATTTCCAGATTCCAACAGTTGAACAACGGGGTTTACTGTTGACCTTGTTAAATTGGATGACCAGATAATTTTTGAACCATTGAGAATAACAATATTTCCATCATTTGCTATAGTAAAACCTCCAGCTGAATCTGTCAATGGATGATTTCTGTTTGCAACCCATACAACTACGGTAGGTGTTATATTCTTATACCATATTCCCAAGTACAAATTCTTGGTATTGTTTGTACTGAAGAAGCCAAGCTCGAAGGTTTGACCTGATGAAACTAAGGTCTTGTTAACACTCAGATTATCAGTTTGGACCATGATATCATTTGCGATGGTGCTTTTGGAGAGTATGAACAAACAAATGCTGAAGAACAGAAGCAGCTGAGACATGATTGTCGAGGATTTTTGCAAAAAAAAAAACTGATGGTAAATGGATGGAAGATGGAGAAATTAGACTACAAACTAGTCTTAGTGGGAAGTCGCTAATAAAAGATGCATTCCTTGTTTTAAGATACCAATTTTTTAGTTCGTTCAAACAAGAAACTGAAGTCAAGCAATCGACAGCTAACTTAGGTGTTTTTTTAACATTTAAACATAGAATTTAGCAATCAAATGTTTGGATAGCTAATGTGAACTAGAGAATTCTATGTCCAATTTAAAACAATACAGTATCCATCTATGCATTTTTGTAAATCATAGGAGACTAGACCGAGTCACAAAATGTTATACAAGTATTATCAGTCACACATTCATCCAAATATAGCGCCTATGTGTTCAATCACTGTAGTACTGTCTTAATCAGATGACAATTGCCATCAGCATCTCCATTTCTTTGAAATATTTGTTCTCTATAAGAATACAATGACTTGATTATCACTTGGTTTGACGAAGCTTAAAACTCATTAGACCAAGGCTAGGGTGCTTTCAAAACATTAGGATTTTTCAATTTGGCAAGAACAAACCAGATGTGCTTTCAATTTTTGTTTGAATTTCTACCACTAAAAACTAACGAGCTCATCGACAACCAAAGGTCAGTACATCAAGAAATTGTATTGACCTTAACAGTTTGACGGCCCTAGGCATATCGGACGGTACCGGACTTGGCAACTACGAGATAATGACAAACAAAGACTAAAATCTTCTTTGACTGATGAATCAAATAATCAAACCTAAATTGACTATTTGTATATCCATCCAATATCCAAAATTCTTCAACAAAATCTATTCAATTTGAAAAGTATTTGACTAAGAAATTTAATAATAAAAACAAAGAATTAACAAGCAAAAGTAATTGAATTGAATAATCAGAAAATCAGAATCGGAAACAAAAGATTTCATCATATCTGATATCTTCTTCAAACATAAGATCCATACTGAGCTCTTCGGATATTATCTTGACGTTTCTTATAGACAAATCCTCCCAATCCAACAAGAACCGCACCAATCAACACACCAACTACAATTCCAGCCTTCTTTCCTGAAGAAATTGATGATGATGATGATGATGATGAAGCAGGAGGAGAAGATTTCTTTGTTACATTACCAGCATCACTCTCTGGCGACGGCGAAGGAGAATCCAACGGTGATGGTGATGGAGAAGAAGAGGTGTTTTTAGAGGAAACATCATCTGATGGTGGAGGAGACGGTGGAGATGTCAGAATTGCTGCTGCTGCTGCTGGTGATGGAGATGGAGCTTCAACGTTTTGAATCGGAGGTTGTGAAACTGGAGAATCGTTACGACTTACTGGAGCAATTGTTGGTGGATCTACTACACAAGAAACATCTTTAACAAGAAGAATCCCTAGAACTACTAAGAAGAGACTCAATCTCGCCATTGCCATTACCAGATCTTGATTTTGTTTTCTTTAGAGAGAAAGAAAAAACTGTCAAGAAAATCACTGTAAAACTGAAGAATGAAAAGAAGAAAGAAGATTTTATAAGCAAAAGGCGGTTTATAGAAAAAGGGAATGAAATCGTGGCTTAGAAATCGGAATTTGATATGGAAGCAAAAAACCGTATAAGGGGAATGTGGTGGCGTTGTTTAAAACGGTAGCCCGAGAGAGAATGGAAATCTCGAGGAAACAAGAATTTAGGGAGAAAAACGAGTTTACGGGAAGGGATTTTGGGGGAAGGGATTTTGGGGGTTCGCTTAAAGTTAGTCCAGCAATTCTGGCGAGAATTTCGTTTGTAGGTGTATGTGACGCTGTGTTATTAGGATGCAGGGCAGTTGTCAAACGCCGTTCAATTGGAGCATTTTGTCACACACCCTACCGTAACCGCACTAATGAGTGCTTGCTAAAGTTGCACCAATTGTGCATCATCTTTGTTGATAGTGCGTATGTGGAATTATAGGAGATGACTATACATTTGATGCTAATTTGCGAAACCTATTAAATAGTTTGTATGTTATCTTTAGTCTCAATAACTCTTTTGTGTAGTCATTAACATCCGTTTTATTTCACCTTTGTCAATTTTATTAACAAAAAAAATGGAAGGATATTTATAACATATGGATTTTCGGAACATTATGTAAGGGGGAAGCAATTGCAAGCTGTAAGTTTTACCTATTATTCTAAAGAGACAAGTAAAGACTAATGGGAAGAACACATCACCGTAGTATTAATACAAAGTAGGAGAAAATATGAAAACCAATCTTATTATCCAACCGTTTATCCCCTCAAAAGTAGAACGGTTGAGGGGATTTGGAGGGGGTAGATTTTTTAGTTAGATAGGTGTCAAAAAATAAAGAGGGACCACATACAAAATGTATATGGCCCGACCACATCGTAGCCGGGACGTGTTTGTGCTAACAAAAGTCAGTTTGAATTCCAAGAGTTGTAGATGTTTGCAAACCCGGTTTACGTACCCTTTACTACTGAGTTCAGGAGTTAGATAAATTCGCTAACCGGTTCACAAACCACAATCTACTAACTTCGCGAACTTCCAAGGTTTTCAAACCCTCTGGGTCAGTCGGTCACGAACTTCCAAGGTTTGCAAACCCTTCGGGTCTGTCCCTCACGAACTACCATGGTTTGCGAACCCGATTTGCGAACCTTTTGATTGTGTTTCGCAAACTGACAGAGGTTTGCAGACCCGGTTTGCAAACCTAACATGTTCACTATTAGACAAAGGTCGCAAACTATTTTACATGTAGGTTCGAATTCACTAAGACTCTCGTAACACTTCTAAAACGACTTTATTCACTAGATAACTTTGTGTTAGTGGATCATTGAATAATTTTTGAGTTTTATATTTGAACACCGATATATGCTTGTAAGTACAAAGGCTACTTAGCCGTTATGAGCCATCTTATGCGTGATTCCAGAATCCTAGACCATTATGCATATTCTTTTGTGTAATTTCAAGGCAAACTTTGCACATGCATTACATGAATTCTTAATAAGATATTCATATAAACTGAGAAAGTGTTTGCTTGAATTCCAAGCAAGCCTAGCTTAAATCCAAAGCTACCCGGAGCCTTGAAAATTTATAAATAAAGAGACTCTTGTCACAGGATTTCTCAATCCTAGACACTCGTGTGCCCTAATTTTTAAGATAGAGTTGTCCTCTATAACCTAGATTCTTCTTAGAAATGTATTCTAGGTTACAAATTTGAAAACTTCATTTGGGAATTCTTGAACCCCAGTCAGACTATCTTTTAACTGATGGTTCTTGAATATGTATCTTGTTCTTATTGATCTTTGAGGTTTTTATAATCTTGGATCAGGGACGATATAAATAGAAACCACAAAGTTCTATTTGTCTCAGATTTTGTGATTTCTCAACATGGGTATCTAAATTGTTCTTTGATTTATTTGGATTGCTCGAGTCTTCCTCTATTGACCTAGGTTTCCTCTGAAAAACATAATTAGGTCTATGCCTGAAAGACTTCGCTTTAGGGATTCGTGAAGCCAGGTCCGACTATCTTTACTTTGATAGTTCGTGTGTCATGATCTTGCTTTTATGTTATCGAGGTTCTAGTAATCTCTTTCAGAAAAGAGAGATTGAAATCGCAAAGTTTTATTCGTCTCAGACTTTATGATTCCTCAAGATTGATATCTAAAAACTATTCTTAATTGATAAGTTGAAGATTTTTCTTGAGAGGTGGTAAAATATTCATGCTTTTCATCTAAGTGAGTGTACGTGTTCCGGATTGTGAGGTTTGATGGCTTTGTCTATTGCAAACAAATTTTCAAGCCTTGATCTTTGATTTAAAGGGAAGCCAAATGAGCTTATATGTTAGAGGTAGTTTGGTATCAAGAGTCTTCACTTAGGTTGAAGCAACTCTTAGGTTGTAAAGGACTCCAGCTAAGGGAATCAATTGCGTAGAGCCTTGCGACCTAGGTTCAAGAGATATAAGGAGCGCGACTGTAACTGAATCACTTGGAGGGTGAATTCGATCTCAACTACATTCCAGTCCGAAGTCTGATAGTAGGTTAGTTTCTATAGTTTGGTGTTCAAATATGGACGAGGTCTCGTTTTTTTTTTTTTTTTTTGCAGCTGCAGTTTCCTCGTTAACAAAACTTCTGGTGCCTTGTGTTTTTACTTTTCCTCATTATATTATTTATCTTTATAATAAGATTTACACAAGTAGTACGTATTCAATCTTAGTGGATACGTCCATCTAATTGTGATCGATTGCAAGACTTGTTTCGTGTAGAATTCGTATGTTGAAAGATTGATAACAAGTTTATTACTTGGCAGAATTCCAATTGGATTATTTGGATACGACTAGATTGATCCTGGATATTGATTTTTGAGATCGTCCAAGTACTATTCTTAACAATCAGGTTCACGAACTTCTTTGTATATACATACTGTTTAAGAAGAGGTGGCTAGAGATATAGATAATTGACCGCAGACACTTAACAAAATCCTTCACTGTCATACTTTATTTAGCATTCATCTACAAAAACATAACACCGGGTTTTAATATGTGTGGTCATGATTCATGAACCATATGAGTGCAACTATGCGACATGCATATCAAGATATCTAAAAGTTGAACAATATTTACCTGTGCAGTTATAGTTATAGCAAGAGATGAATCATCAAACGGGATAGCATTTGAACCTATAATAGAAAGATGTAGATTCTCAATCTGTGAAAGTATTTTAACGAACACTCCGGTATTTTTTTGACAGTGAATTCTTATCAAAACATTCTTTTTCGAAACTCTTGCTTCGATCTTAGGTAGTGGTGCATCATTAGCGATTGAGTTTTCACTCGAGGAAGATGAGTCATTATGATCGGCAGAAACTCGAGTTTTCTTCAAAAAGATTACCGATTCTACTATTTTCTTTGTAGTTTGTTCCTCAAGTGTCTTCACTTTCTCTTGAAGATGTTTCAAGTACTTTACGGCATCCCCAAGAACTGAAACCTTGTCCATATGCCAGATAAAGGCATAGATGAGTGATATTATTGAAGGTAATTTCAGTCCATACACGCATTATAAAATCAGGCAAATAAGTGATGATTTAAGAGTACCCTTTTTAGGCCTGGAACAACAACAGATAAAGCTATAAATCTCTGGTTAAGCTTTTCTATTCTCTTCCTATCTGACATTACATGCTCCTTAGTAGAAGACTGTTGGTTATTTTCCATTGCCATATCAGCAGTGCTAGTCCTCTTTAGCCCTTGCTTTTTGGATGCAGAGTTCACGTTCATGTATGAAACATTAGACGGGAGCATCATGTTTTTATTACCAGCTGAAGAAAGCTCTTCTTTAAGGTTTTTGACAGGATCACCTAATTTTCCACAGTCATAGGCCGCCTGACGAGGATTTGTATGATAGTTCCGATTATTTGTACCGAAATAAACAAAGTTGGATTGAGAAGAAGACTCGAGAAGAATCGATATATGCTGATTATTGTGATGGGAACTCCAACTATGAGTAGTTTGGAGTGGATTTGGAGATCTATGGTCAGCAGGAGTTTCCATATATGCTGCTGGGTAAGTTGAAAAGCTATGTCTGGTAGAGGAAAAAGATTGTCTAGTGAAATATTCTCCAAGTAATGCAGCTGCTCCGATCTCATCTATTGTGTTCATATATGAATATTGGTTGATAAATGTTTGATCCTCCATTAATCCCTACACAAAATATAGAACGGAAAAAAACATACATGCATTGATCTTAAAGACGAGGACTAGAAAGAGCGAACCGTATATGAACTAATAAGTAGAGTAATAATGTACCATGTCAGATAAGCACTGGATGGACGAGATCTCCATCGGAACGAATTAGTTGATGATTTTAATCTTCAGAGAGATGTCTGAAAAAGAGGGGGTACAACAACCACACCAAATATTTCGCTTAGCAATCTGTATGGACAAACTCCAATATACTTTCTAGAGAATCAACTAGACAGTCAGACTCAAGCTAGACAAAAAGTATATCAAAGAGTTTATATCTCAATCTCTCGATTTGATATATACTCAAGCAAATAGAAATCTGCGAGTCTTTATCAAATACTAGAGAGATAACTTGGATGGTACCAAAGATCAATATCCAAGTCTCAATCAATTTAAATCAACAACCAAAAGGTAGGATATTCTAATTGATTGAACAAGGCACAACCTGTGATATTTCAATTATATAAATAAATATAATGCGGAAATAGAAATTACACAGAAACCATAATTTTGTTAACGAGGAAACCGCAAATGCAGAAAAACCCCGGGACCTAGTCCAGATTGAACACACACTGTATTAAGCCGCTACAGACACTAGCCTACTCCAAATTAACTTCGATCTGGACTGTAGTTGAACCCCAACCAATCTCACACTGATCCAAGGTACAGTTATGCTCCTACGTCTCTCATCCAAACAGGATGCTACGTACTTGATTCCCTTAGATGATCTCACCCACAACTAAGAGTTGCTACGACCCAAAGTCGAAGACTTTTATAAACAAATCTGTATCACACAGAAAAGTCTACGGTAATATATAAATCCGTCTCCCACGAATATACCTACGAGTTTTGTTCCATCTTTTGATAAATCAAGGCGAACAGGAACCAATCGATAACCCGGACTTACATTCCCGAAGAACAACCTAGTATTATCGATCACCTCACAATAATCTTAATCGACGCAACGAAAAAGGTATTTCGAAATCACAAACGATGAGACGAAGATGTTCGTGACTTCTTTTTATCTCGCCTATCGGAGATAGAAATCTCAAGCCAATTATAACAATTGTAATCGTATGATAGAAACAACAAGATCAGATCACACAACTACGATAAAGTAGTATCGGTCTGGCTTCACAATCCCAATGAAGTCTTTAAGTCGTTAACCTGGTTTAGAGAAGAAAACCCAAGGTTAAAGGAGAATCGACTCTAGCTTATACAACTAGTATCACACGTAAGGTGTGGGGATTAGGTTTCCCAGTTGCTAGAGTTCTCCCTTATATAATCTTTCAAATCAGGGTCTGCAATCAATGTTAGCTTGGTAACAAAGCATTCAATATTCACTATTAGATGAAAACTTGATTAGATTCAAGCTAATATTTCTCAACCGTTAGATCGAAAACTTAACTTGTTATACACACATGAGATGCACGTTTCTATGCTTGTGTAACCGTACCCAAACATGTAAATTTGTTGGTTCAACAATAGTTAACCAAAGGTTAGCCATATGAGCAATTTCATATCAACATATTCTTCTTCACCATAACTAGTCCAAATGACTCAAATGAACTAGTTAGAGAGTTGTTCAATTGCTTAGATCTTTATGTAACTACACAAGACACAATCGAAGCAAAAACGATTTGATTCACTCGAATCGGTTCATGAACTTTACAGCCACGGTTTGCAAAAGCATTCTTAGTTTATTTAAACATGAGTTCAAGAACAATCGTTTTTAGATATAACCAACTCAAGTTCGCAGACTAGGTTCGCGGACTTAAGTTCATGGAAGGAGTTCACAAACTCCAGCAGAAATTCTCTGGTCGAGAACTTCCACCAGTTCGCGGACTTGGCTTCACGCCACCATTCTGGTTCTCTTGATCAACAAAGTTCACAAACTTTGGTTCAAGGAATAAGGACTTATACATATATGTTTTTCCACAACAATGCTTATATCCTACCATGGTTATGTAATCTAAACTCTCATTTCAATCATTGAAACATTCTCAGAGGACGTTATATAGTTGTTATTCACAAGCCATTTTTCGTTAGAGCAATTTTCAAAGTGATTGAAACATAACATGACTTTCGTCAGTAGGTAAAGATGAATTCGGCTAAAGCAAAAGCTTACCAACACATATTTCGAGAAATAGATAGGCGAGATAAACTCGGCTCGAAATACCAAATGTGTATAATCTTAGTCTATATAGAAAAACGACTTTTGTCTCTAGATAGGAGATAAATAGACTTTTGAGTGATAGATAAGTTCAAGTCTCCACATACCTTTTAGTCGATGAAGTTCCACCGGTTGCTTGAGTAGTCCTTCGTCTTGTATGATGATTGTCATGGAGTTCTTGAACTCAACTACACTTTCTATCCTAGTCCGAGACCTTAGCTATAGTAGACTAGAAATCAAGACTTATAGTTTTGATCGCTAACATTGACAAACATGCTTGAGATAGCAACGCATGCGAGTTCGACCGAGCAATGCTCTAACAATGTCAATGATGAAAGAAAAAACCACCTCATTGTTTGCTGTGTTGAAGATATGAGTTCTGTGGATAAAGATCGTCTTTGGAGCTCAAAATTTTGAATTTATTACTTGGCTAGCTTGCTGGGAGCCACACGCTATGGTTCCTATATACACAACCTCCTGGAATTTGGTGACAACCTTATAAGGATAAATCATCCATGTTTTTGATGTGAATTGGGATGGTAATACGATAAGATCGTTTGATTAGTTTATAAATTTCTAGCTCACTATAGTAAATGGCTCGAGTAAATGATTTTCAAATCTTTTATATATTTTTACTCGATATAAGAATAAATAAGTATAATTCTGATCTTTATGATAACTTAAATTAACAAGTAGTGAGCACGTGCGATGCACGTCGGCAACATTAACTTTTTATTTCATTTCTGAAACGTGGTACCTTCATTATATTTTTCAATTTAGCCTAATATTAGGTAAAAACGGAAAAATAAATAAATTAAAGTATCACTTTCAATGAAACACAGGTAATCATTCGTATCGAAACTAAAATCCATAGATTCTTCTAAGTAATTTTATAGTATATCAGGTGAAGTATTTGAGCATTATATATGCAACATATAAAAAGTATATAAGCTCTTTCAATTTACCTTTAAATTATAGCTATTTTTTTTAAGAATTATAAATATATTAAAAAGTAAAAATTTGATATGGTTGTTTATACTCGTTGCGTAGGTGATTGAAAGACCTTTCCAAATATATAAAATTCACAAAAACTCGACGTACCATTTGGAAGATACGAAGTTTTAACATATTTATCTTTATATTTATAAAAATGATATTTCGGTAAATAAACGATTTCATATATTATTATTTTTAAGTCCCTATTCTGTTAAGCATTTTAGTCTTTATTCATATTTCTTAACTAAACAGTCATATTTTATTTAACATTTTAGTCCCTAATCCGTTTAGTTAACCAAAATCCATTTGGTGAATAAAAAAGGTTTTACCTATTTCCCATCCTCACTTTTCCTAAATCCCATCCCAAAAAACAAATCAAATTTTTTGTAACTCTTTTTAGATTGAGTAAACAAAACCCACTATTAATTTCCATAGTTAACCTAAACTCTAACCAGTCCACCACTCCCCCCAAAGTGATCGGGTTTGGAAATTGGTTATCCTTCTTAATCAGGTTTATGATCAAACTTATTTATTTTTATTTTTTGGTTTAATCAATTTCAGTTCTCTTACACTTTTTTAATCGCATCAGATCAAAAGCCCAATGAAGGAAGAAAGAATTAACTACCCAAACTCCCGTTAACTGCATAGTTCCGGTTCTTTTTATTTAGTGTATGAACCATTATTAGATCTCGTCCATGAACCACATGGGGTGTAGTGGCAGTGAGAGTTCAGGCTAGTAGTGGTAGATTACTGGTTTAGGATTATATTAGAGATAGAGGAAGAAGGAAAACGGTGGTAGGGGAAGATGAAAATTTTCCGTAGAGTATAATTGGGTGAGTTTTGTTTACCCAACTTAGAAAGGGTTAAATAAAACCTAATTTGCATAGCTGGGATAGGAATTAGGGAAAGTGGGATGGGAAATAGGTAAAACCATAAAAAAAGAGTAAGAATTTCAATTAAGCTTGTTTGCTTTAAGAGGGGGAGATATACTAAATCACTGTTATAAAAAAAGGTGGTGTTTGACTCTGAGATTTGAGAGTCATTAGATGGTCAGGATTCGCCGGAGAGGGTCATCTCGCGGTCGGGAGCGTCTGGATTTCGTTTGACTTGGACGGCTGTGAATGAAAGGGGGCCACCAGATATTACCCATCTTCTTGGTCGGTGGATGCGAATTATATTTCCATTCTGTAATAAGAACTGAAATTTTCCCACTTTCCCAACGATCCTTCTTCCTCTTCTCCTCCCTGAAATCACATCCAACGCAATACAAATTAATCGAATTTCTGTTTGATTCCTGAATTTTATGAGTTTCAAATGGTTCGATTATTATTATTTTCAGCAGTATTTCTCGCTTTTTCAATTTCTTATGTGATATCTAGGGTTTTTGATTCGTTGTTATTTTAAATTATGGAGTTTCTGTTGTTTATGGGATCTAATAAGATTAGGTTGCAATTTAGGGTGTTGGGTTTAGGAAAAGTTAGCGTTTTCTCCAAATCGGAGGTTTTCCCGGTTTAGAAAATTCTAGGGCTTTTTACCTTTCCGTCCCAGCCATACGTGTTATTAGAGATGATGTTATCTGCTTTTGAGATATTTTGGTTTGTTTTTTCAATTTTTAGTTGAATCTGAATGTGGATAAAAGCTGCTTTGTTTGTAATAGCAGGAAGTGGCAATCCAATGATGCAAGGGGCTTCAATTCAAAAGGAAGAGGCCTTAAAAGTTGTAGTACGTGGGGTTTGGACAGCAAAAATCACCATCTCATCGTGACCAGATGAAGCTTAAGTGGGACTTGCAACATGCTCTGAAAGAATCACATTAATATCCAAAAGGAAAAAAGGTGAATGCGGTTTTCTTCTGTCCATTTACACAAGATTTCTTGGTCCAGTAAATTGATTGATGCTTTATCAGAAATCATATATCCACCAGATATGTTATGCTCGGAATGGGAAGATAGGTTGGTGTATACTTCATTGTTCGGTTTAGTAAATCCAATTATCAAGGGCTTCAAAATCCTTGGGTTTTAGCTGGATTTAAATAATAAATCACCCTGGAAACATGAGCTTGATCTCATGTAGGTGTTTACAGGTTACAAAATCTTAAACTTTTGGAATTATCTGTTGTTGAGATTCTTGAGAACACCTATTGCTCTTATGTAGATCTTTTAACCAAAGATTACAACTTTGATAGAAAGTTTTCTCTAAGAATGTTGCTTCCTTGCATTATTTCAAGATCTAAGATATGCAACATAAGCTTTTGTGTCTGCTGCTAACTTTTTAGATGATTCATAGGTGGTATAGCTGCTGGTGCTAACCCTGTTCAAATTACCATGGTATAGAAGTTCGATCTTAGGACCAAAGAAGCTAAACGCGATATTTGTTACCAATGCAGGGATATTGGTGCCAGTTTCACGGACATGGATTTGTTCAATTACAGAGGAAAGGTCAATTTTATTGTTACTTTTTAAATTATACATTCAATTTTATTGTTACCTTTTAAATTATACATTATTTATCATAATAAGCAGGGGTCTTTGGGTTGAATTGGGTTGTTTTTCTCCTTTGATGCAGGCATGTCCGATACAATGAATGGGAAAAGTTGACCTTGCTGTTGTATGCTCATGGCAGGACGAGATTCATGTCCATTACCACTGGAGCGTAAACCTTCACTTTATTGACACACTAGATTTCGTAGTAGCTATGAACAATGTTGTAGGTTTTTTTGTTTCTCTTTTGTTGCTTAATTTTTTTTATTTTTTTTTTGCAAACTTGCTCTTTTATCTTAATAACCTACAATCGGAGTTTACTACTGCAGTAAAATATTCAGCTACATACTTATCAGTGCTCCGCTTCAGAATGGAAATGTAATTACCACTAATTTAATACTATATTCTGCACCACATGATTTTGAGATAATAAACTCCTTTTCTTAGTTTTGCAGGTCTTGCACCTTCAATCTTTGAGACCAGCTAGAGACAGAGACATTCCTATTGGAGTACGTAATTCTTACAACCTTAAAGCTCCAGGTACACTCATCATGAAATGCAGAGATACGATTGAGGTGAGTAACATTAGAATTAAGTATTTGATGTCACTTGAAAGTTGGAAGTAAATTCTTATACCGTTTGAACGTTTAGCTACCATACTATATTTGTGTTGAAGAGGAATGTTACCATGATTGATGGCAATAAAAAATAAAATACTATATTAAATAAAATTGACCTTTAGTTCGCCACATTTACGTTTTCCAACCACACAAAGTATTTAGATGGCAAGAAAAACCACCGTTAGATGAAATACTAGAAATTCCAACACACTAGCAGTCACTTCCCCCATTCAAATAAGACGGATACTATCTTATTGAAAATTTTAGGAAAATTAAGAGAGTTGACATCTGATATATAATGTGCTATACGTTTAAGCATAAAGCTGTGATTTTCTTTCAATAAACTAACTTTAGATTTTGTTGTCTAATTGAATTTTGTATGACCTACAGAGAAAGAAAAACAACTTATTAAAGCTCATGACCAGGTTAAGGTTATGGTTATGGTTTCTCAAGCCGAACCAAATATAGGTTAAGGTTTGCTTTTTTTTTTTTTTTTTTTTTTCTCTCTGCTCTATTTTGGTTTGATGCGTTTCATGTTTTTGTTTTTGAATTTAGGAAAGAATTTTATGAGTGTTTTGTGTTCTTGGTATTTTAGGTTAAGGTAACTCATTCACATCCGTCCAGTAACTACTGAAAACTCTAATGTCCATCTGTGAATCAAACTATATTAGTAGAAAACACATTTTTCTTTGGTGTCGTTTACCCGACTATTGCTTGCTAATCCTAGCTTTTTAGTTGTTCATGGACATTAGAGTTTGCAGTAGTTGCTATGGAAAGTTGAATCATTGCGGACCAAGATGTAAGCTGACTACAAAATCTTTGGTTTTCTTGAGATTTACTCGGAAAGCGAGAATCAAGACACTATATGATTCTGAAAACTCCAATATGGGATGTGATTTCCGGTCCATTAGAGAGTTTCCATTATCACATCGGATCTTGGTTGCTCATATCAAGTCCATGAGCCTCCCGATGTAATGTTCGTGTACCAGGTTTGCCAATTCAGATCTCTCAGGTAAGATTTTAATCATGAAAGGGTTAGCATTCAATTCCTTTATTCATTCAGTTATGTTCGAATTTCAAGGGAAAGCTTTAGTACAAAAGTAATTTCAGAGGATTAAAGTTGGCCCGGTGACATTTAATAAATTATTGAAATCATCTCATCTACGGAAGTAGAGAGTAGTCAGGTATGGTGGCTTTGCAGGCTTTGATTGTGGATCTTAGGCATGGGCATTGCTCTATGTTATCTGGGGATCTCAATTTTCACGGTTGCTCCTCAACTTCAAGGGCTATGGGGTCATGTCCAGTGGGCAAACTGATGGAGCATTTGAGGGAGACATCTTCAACTTCTTTAGAAGGGGTATGCACTGTGAAATGGGTTGGTTAAGCTGGTGCTTACTTTGCAATGGGTGTATGCATTGTGCCAACCATTTCTGACAAAGAAAGAGCATTGATATATATATTAATTTATTAATCTACATTTTTCAACAGTTGGTTAAGCTGGTGCTTACTTACCTTTTTACTATTATAAGTGTACATGTCTTGCTACGTTGATTATCTTCCTGATGATAAACATATCTGTATAACTACATATGTTAACCCATCCTCCCTGAATGGCACTAATTTTGCGAGCGGTAATTTGTAGTTGGTTGTTAGAGCGTCAGTTTCTTATGAACGCGACGAAAAGGGTCTGTCAGAATCCATAGGGTGTCAGTTTAATACAGAGTAACATTTTAAGTTTGAAAAATTGATAAGTTGATCATTAATTGAGTGGGTGTTTTTTTTTTTGCTATAGGTTTTACATACACATGGGTGAGGGTCCAATACATGGAATAAAGTGGGAAACAAGCCATATTGCATGGGATAATTATCCTGGGATTAAAGTATATGACACAACAAATGATTAGCGCATCCAATTTATGGAAGCATGGTGAGTTAGAGGCAGGCATATAATGAAATACTCTTTTCTCAGGCTCTTCATTAGGGCTGGGTAAGTGTTTCTTTTATCGTTCCTTTTGTTTTTTAAATCTATGATTGCGTTTATATGAGCATTGTGTACCAATACTTAAATTAGATTCTAGATATACTTAGTTTGTAGAGATAAACTTAGGAAGGATGGTAATTTCTAAGCCTTTTTTTATTTATAAGCCTTTTCTTTTGGGTGCAGAAGCGTGGGTTGCTGATTTTTTATTTTTTTTTTAATTGGGAGGGTTCATTTCACACTAAGTTGAGCATTGAATAGTTGCATATGTGCGAATAGATGCATAGCATAATATATTCATGAACATATATTTAGTACGTAATTCCTCAACCCCATATCTCTGTTTCCCAATCCGAACATGGGTTTGTTTTTATAGGATCATGTAAATGTGTGCAATCTTCTGCCCTGCTCATTTGCAGTACGTTCGTGTACACTGTCGAGCCTACGCCAAAATAAAAGTGATTAAAGACAACTCTAACTTTGCTCAAGCCTAAGTTTTGCTATCGGTAAGCTTAGAGTCTGTTATATTTTATTTAGTCTCTGTAAATTCTTAACACAAATTGTGCAATTGTAGAGCTTCTATTTTTTTTCCCACTTAAGCGTGATGCTCGATTAACCTTGCGCCACAATAAAGAAATATTGAAATGTTTGTAACTTTTAGTTGGTTTTTTTTTCCCATCATGAAATGAATGGGTACATTATCTGACCAAGAGTTATAGTGTTTAGATCGAATTATACGATGAAGTTGGCTAAGGTGGCACATCTCAATAGATCAAGTGATAAGGTCTAATTGAACCTTGAGAATGGTTTTATGAGTCTTCCTTAGTTCCTTCGATATGTACCATCTCAACAGATCCTTCCAATACTGTGGCCTACTAATTTTATGTTTTTTTGTTAGAGCGCGGCTAGATATAATAAATATAAACCATAAATGAAAATGGAGGGGTGTGAGTAGGAAAACTAATGATGTTTGAAATTTTCTCATTGATGTGATTTTTGAGTGTTTATGGAATGAATGGTATGCAAGGGCCTTGCTTTACCAATTTTTTGGTGTAAGGATGTGAAGAAGGTCTTTGCATTATTGGTTGCGTATTTACATAAATGTTATAGAGAATTTTATATTATCAGTTTATTTTTTGTGATTGTTTAAGCATTTGATGGATCGTTACTTGCTTTAGTGTGCATGTGGTTGACTCTCCAGTGCATAACAAGCTTTTGTTTGCATTTCTTTTTGCTCAAACTGCTGATTCCATATAGGGAACTTCAATTTTAGGTGCTTTTATTGAACGCGGAGATATAATGCGAGTCCATATATCCTTGATGGCCATGAAGGTATGCTCTAATTTAGGCTCTTTAATTGATGAGGGGATTTCTGGGTCCGTCGAGATATTCCCTGTTATTTCTGGCTGTTGAATATGTATTTGCTTTTTCAATCTGTGTCATGTAAAACCTTCTTTCCACCTTTTTTTATTGGATTCTCTTTCCACCTCTGATTCCTTTTCCTCTACCCCAGATCTTTGCTTCTATCTTTGGTTTGTGTTTGAATGTGTCCTCTTTTTAAATTGTTAATGATTTATTTTAGTTTTGATTATGCAGGTGAAGAGAGGCTGATTGAAATTTTGTTTGGATTCTGTAGGTGAAGAGAGACTCATTCGAAGAATGGGTGATTTTTGGATGGTATCCTTTGCTACAATCTTTCCTTGGTTGCTATCCTTATATGTATTCAGTTCAGATAGTGTTTTATATGTTCGGGATTAACAGCTTGGGTGTTCTGTTGAAATGTAATCTCTCTATTTGTTGATGCCTCTGCGATTCCTTTTCCTCTCCTGCACGAACCCTAGATCTTCGCTTCTCTATTTCATTGTGTTTGATTTTTTTTTTTTTAATGTATAGGTTTATTTATGATTTATTTTTGTTTTTATTTTATAGGTGAAGAGAAACTAATTTCGAAGAACATCTATTATGCTTGGTTATACCACCTTAACTCTTATGTCGCGTGGTTGGCTACATTAGTTAATGATTGCTATGATGAATAACTCTAATGGCTGAGACTGGATCTTACGGCTTGAGGTATGTTTCTTGAGACTTCCTTATTTTGGTGTAAGGGTGGTGGGTCAAAATACCGATTTTTGTCTTTCTTTAATCCAGGTGTCTATGATTTTCGTTATGTTTGATAGATTAACCACTTCACAATAATTAATGGTGTTATTCTTCCTTATTCTTCCCATCATATGATTTTGTATTTGATTAACTAATCCCCTAGCTACTGTGTGTGTACCATGTGCGTATTTTTGGCACTCAAGTTTCAAATGAATTAAGTGCTGGGAAACTGCTTGCTATACTGTTTAGAATCGGGTGTTTGAGATGTGGAGAGAAAAGGGAAAGTTGTGGAGAAGGAAATTAGCGAAGCTGCTTAGAGATATGACAATATATCAGCAAAGGTAACAATTAGTAGTGAATTTCATGAAATTCATCATTCTTGATATTCATGTTAGTTATATAGAATGTAGAACACTAAAGTAAAAAATGGATTCAGAACATATATGTAAGTTGTAGTTCCTACTGCCTAGCATCTCTTTGTCCTAGCTAATTTGTTTGTGACTGAATGCATGGTGACTTGATAGTAGTTAATTCCAATATCCACGAGAAATCTAGGTTCTTAATTATACTTCGTTAGGTTGAGTTTACAGTATAATGAAAAATATATCGAAGTGGTACTAAGTCTCTACGTAAAAAGAATAGTGATTGAAAACTTTGTGCTCTCTATTATTTTTTATGAACGGTCTCACAACTATCTCACTTATTTACATGATACCATTTGGAACTCTAGCTTGGTGGTGTAAGTTTTCCTTTGTGTCCCATTACTCACTGATCTCCTAGCTATTGTCTATGTGTGCGTATACATCAGTACATGTATGTATTTTTACTGATCTCCTGTTATTTTGTGCTCTCTATTATTTTTATAGATATCCTAGGTGCTTGGAAATCGTAAGATGCGTGTTTAACAGGCTTCACCATTTTGATTATTGCAGGAACTGAGATGGTTATATAGTGAGTTCGACACTTTCTGTGTTGTCGCTACATTGTGGGATATGCTTACAGAAATATGAATAATTTGGATGACATAATTCGTTATGCAAGTTTGAATTCATGTGTTGTTCTTACTGTTTTCTAGGGGAATTAGGCTTCTAAGCATGCAGTTCTTATTTTAGTTAGGATAAAAAATTAAGTGAACACCATGATAGATTTTCCTGTCTATGAATTCTGCACAATTCCCTATTTTCCATTCCTAAGTGAACATCTATAGAACCCAGTTCCCTATTTTGCATATTGTGTGAAGTCAGCAAGGTAAAATAAAAATTTGAAAATTCTATCTTCATATCAAGCCTTGCAATTAAGTGATGTTTGCCATTTCATGTTTAATGTTTGGCCAATATCAATAAATGTGTACCAAATAGCAAAATCTAACATACATCGTATTAGTAATTTTCATTATTCCATTGGCATTGCATTCGAATCAGGAGTTTTGATTATAGTGAAGATAATTAGACATTACCTTCAAGATGTTTTATTAACTACAGTGTATATGCGGCCCTTATGTGTATGCCACGCTGCTGAAGTTCTTTGGTAATTCTTTCACTCAGATAAATTAGCTGGGAAACAGTTTTTTTTGGTGTTGCAATACTATTTAGTTGTCTCATCTCTTTACAGTAACCAGAAGAGGAGGTCCTCCACCTGCCTTTTTCTCTACTGCTTAGGCTCAATATCCTTTTTTTGATCATAATGATGTTATTCATGCAAGTGATGGCCTACTATCATAGAAAAAATCTTAATTTTGGAAATGGTTAAATTTAATTTTTGAAACAGTCTTTTGTTTGGTGAATAAGAGCGTGTTATAAGCGAAGAGATGGAAGTTCTAAAAGTTGCCAGTTACATCAATTGAGGATCTCACAGGAACATGGAGTAACTCCCCGGTGGTACGATTCAATGTGTATAATTGGTTAGCAACTTATATGAACCTTCCTCACTGTGATGTAACTAAAGTTGTTATGACCAAGGAGAAGATGGTTCCTAGAAGTTACTAGCCAACTGCATTTTTGTGATACATCGTAATCAATTCCGTAGCTTCCTCTCATTCACTTCAGGTGATAATATGAGTGATAGCTAACTCACACCTTAGGGATGGACTTGAACTTGGGTATTAACAGATTTTGCAATACTATTTTTGTGTTTGGAGTTATGTATAAAAGGTTTGTCAAGAAAATGGTTCATATAATAACTTTAATTAGTCAGAAGCTTATACAGTTATATAAATGAAGGCTGATCTGGGATGATGTTGAACATTATATGTCTCTCAGTAACATCATCGTCTGATTAATACAGTGCAGAAGCATACACTCATTATGGGTTATTTGGTCATTATGTAACATGTTGTTTGTCCGTCAAATTGTTTTTGTGTCGTGGCGAAACAGACAAATCGTATACTCTCCGGATTGAAAGGGGATGTGCATTTTCAAGGGAGATATAAGTTTTATCCCCATCCTTTGTATTCTTCCAAGGCGTATCTTAAAAGTACAAAAATATGAATCACCTTTTTCAAATATTATTTTCCTTATTGATTTTTTTCTTTTTCAATTTTTTTTTCTCCAAAAAACACCATCAACAACCGATAATTGATCAATACCATGATGACGACGTGATGGTATACAGTAAGCATTATATTTTTGTTGAATACTATGCCAAACGTGTATGGTATTCTTCGTTAACAACAATCAACATGGTATTCATTACATAAATATTGTTGACCGACATAGAATCTTTTTTTCAAGCATGCCGATTGCAGCGTTAAAATTTTAGACATAACAGGTATGGTCAACCATGATTCTTTTTACCACATTCGATTAGTATTCATCAGTTATACATGTCAACTGTCTAGAGTTAGCATGGTCGAAAAAAATAAGATTTTTTTATATAAATAACTAAAAAAGAATTATAAATTTTTTAAAAATGAAATTACTTTTATATAAATAACTAAAAAAAATAACTAAAAAAATATATATATAAATAACTAAAAAAAATAACTAAGAGGTTATTTTATATAAATAACTAAAAAAAATAACTAAGAGGTTATTTTATATGAAATTACTTTTATATAAATAACTAAAAAAAATAACTAAAAAAAATATATATGGATAAGAGGTTATGGGAATTACTTCTAAACGCTTAAAAAAAACAAACAAAAAAAACAACAACGTAATTACTTCTAAATATTCTTATTTTGTCTATATCCTCCACATGTGGGTTCTTGAAAATGGTGGGGAAATTGCGGGATATTGCCATTTTCAATACCTCCTACAACAATCTACATTGAAAAAAATGCTAACTGGTTGTGGGGTGTCCCCAAATGTGGGTTCTTGAAAATCTCATTGTCTTGAGGAGTGTTACCGAGAAATTTTAATTGTATTTAACCTTGGATTGACATTGAAGGAAAAGTTGGAGATAATGTGAGTCCTTATTATTTTCAAACTTAACAGTGAATGGTTCTTAATATTGCGAAATTTGTTAAGTGGGTGACCTCTGCCTATTTTTGTGTGTTTTTTTATTTTAGGTTCGATTGTTTCTTTACATCCGTGCTTCCATTGTTTTGTTGTGCTCCTTGCCGTGTGTAGGTATATGTGTGTTCATCCTTATTTTTTTTAATCATTATGCAGATATTGATTTATTTATTATCTGAATTTTATCCCACAATAAAAAAAGCCAATAGGTGTGCTCGGGTGCGTGTTCTCTTCTTTCACTATAATCAAAACTCCTGATTTGAATACAACGCCAATGGAATAATGAAAATTACTAATGCGATGTATGTTAGATTTTGCTATTTGGTACACATTTATTGATATTGGCCAAACATTAAACATGAAGTGGCAAACATCACTTAATTGCAAGGCTTGATATGAAGATAGAATTTTCAAATTTGTATTTTACCTTGCTGACTTCACACAATGTGCAAAATAGGGAACTGGGTTCTATAGGTGTTCACTTAGGAATGGAAAATAGGGAATTGTGCAGAATTCATAGACAGGAAAGCTGTTTATGGGTTCGACTCCCACGGATAGCGCAATTTACTTAGTTGAGAATGCTAAAACCTTACCTGATTCCTATGAAAATATTAGCTATGCAAGACACTTGCATCTGACTCCCAAGAATGACACAGATAACTTAGTTGAGTTGGATAAAACCTTACCTGCTTCGATGTCAATATTAGCTCTGGAATACACATGCATAAATTTAAAGCATGTCACATATCATTGTGGTACCCGTAGCAAAAGAACGCCAACAACCCTAGAATTAGCCAACTTAGGGTTTGTGCATCTATTTTTTAGTAATGGATTGGTAACAATATAATCCCAAATCCAACTCTTTCATGTTGCACTTAGCTAGGTAGTCAAAGATAGATAGACAACACCACTTTCTTCGATAAGTTGTCGCGAAAGATAATTTAAATGGGGAAAATTAGTACTTTTATCCCTTTCCTGAATTTCTATAGTGAGGTCGCTTATGTAGAATACGTATACCAATAATAATTTGTGTTATGTCCTCAAGTGGTAATAAGGTCATTGTATAGGTTAACAAGGTCATGGCTTTTGAGACAGTTAAAAAGTTGAAAATACCAGTTTAAGATAAATATCTCCCGTAGACTTTATATTAAGTACATACTCAACATAAGTATATTTCCCCGACAACATTCAGAACTCACGTGCCATAATTTATGTTGCCATGTAGCATATAAAATGACATACATGATTGTTATATCCTACCGACTTGATTTGGGGTCATTTCGGCCACTCATGGTTTAGATGGAAAAGAGATCCAATTACAACAAGCATCAGGGGTGCTTTGAAGTATATTTATTAGAGGAAATAACCGATCTTTTTTTAATGTTAAGCATGCATAGAGTTGAAAATAATAAAGCTCCTAGGCTGACTTCAGCTTTCCGTTGCCACTTAGGACGGTGATTTCTTCCCGTTAGGTAATGAGTGGAAGATCATCCAGATATGTTCACTGCTTTGTAGGAATTTAAATTTATGCTCTTGACGAGATTATTTGTAGTACATTTTTCATGGACTACTTTAAATGAGATGGTGTAGATGGGTATCGACGCTTTGGGTGGGGTGAATAAAAAACAGAACTTCCAAGGTGTTCCGAGCTAGAAATCTAGAATATAATCATTGTAGGAGTTTGCAAAATAGGGAAGACTTAATATGAAATGACTAGATTAAATTTATCAGAGAGTAGGTTGCTTATTGATGAAATAACACTCATTCTATTGATTCTTGGGTACAATAAGATATGAGATCCATAGAAGGCCTTCTGGTTCCAAATATATGATTTCTTAGTCGTTTAAGCTTGATGTTACTACATTAACATTCTTCTTTATGGAGTGTGCGAAGAGCAAATGTAAGTGGGTTGTAGGAGGAGGCCAAACTGAAACTCAACGTGTCCTGAGAACTGCAAGTCATGGCTCTGATGGATATCGGAATTTTGTTACAAAAAAAATAAAAATAAAAAATCAATGAAAACTTAATGAGCATGACAAATGTATTAGTTGTGAGTCATAAAGATTATCTGAACTATTAATAATTACTTAGATTTGGGACTACCAACATGAGATTATACAAATTATTAATAATTTCCACTTAGGACAGTGATTTCTTCCCGTTAGGTAATGAGTGGAAGATCATCCAGATATGTTCACTGCTTTGTAGGAATTTAAATTTATGCTCTTGACGAGATTATTTGTAGTACATTTTTCATGGACTACTTTAAATGAGATGGTGTAGATGGGTATCGACGCTTTGGGTGCGGTGAATAAAAAACAGAACTTCCAAGGTGTTCCGAGCTAGAAATCTAGAATATAATCATTGTAGGAGTTTGCAAAATAGGGAAGACTTAATATGAAATGACTAGATTAAATTTATCAGAGAGTAGGTTGCTTATTGATGAAATAACACTCATTCTATTGATTCTTGGGTACAATATGATATGAGATCCATAGAAGGCCTTCTGGTTCCAAAATATATATGATTTCTTAGTCGTTTAAGCTTGATGTTACTACATTGACATTCTTCTTTACGGAGTGTGCGAAGAGCAAATGTAAATGGGTTGTAGGAGGAGGCCAAACTGAAACTCAACGTGTCCTGAGAACTGCAAGTCATGGCGCTGATGGATATCAGAATTTTGTTACAAAAAAAAATAAAAATAAAAAATCAATGATAACTTAATTAGCATGACAAATGTATTAGTTGTGAGTCATAAAGATTATCTGAACTATTAATAATTACTTAGATTTGGGACTACCAACATGAGATTATACGAATTATTAATAATCGCTTCTAGAATTTATTTGGGTATTGTTCTACCCTCAGATATTTTTATTCGATGTTATTTTCTACATCTCTCGGTTAACCATTGTTGAATGATTTTATATTATAGGTGATGATTGGGTTGGACTCATTAGAAGCTCTTAGTGGCAGACCTTTGAAAAGGGAAGATGGTCTACTACTCTGTAAGTCATGGTGGTATTATATCCAATTTTTCTTTGTGTATAAGTATGATTCATTCTTTGGTTGGTACAAACAAAGTGGATTATAGTCATGGTGATAGTTGCTCCAACAAATTAACCATTCAAAAATATACAGCTATCCTATGCCCTATTTATGTTCAAATACGAGGAATTGATATTCAGAAACCTAGGGAATTTTTTCCTAAAGTGATCGAGTTTCCAATAAAATATTTGGATTGACTGGGGATTGAAAAACCCCATGAAAAGTGAATTGAACTACAACAGCAATAGTGAGCACGTGCAACCAACCAAGCACATGAAAAGTGAATTGGAGTAGCAAATTTAGAGTTATAAGAAGTGGTGTTACGGTTAAAATATTATTGTAAAATTTAGTTATCGACCAACAATTGTTTATAGTTACATTGATATTATTGTTAACATTTGGGTTGTTATTTTAAAAGTCATTATGATTGATCTTGCTTTTGATATAAGTTTTTATCTGCTCATATGGTTCATCGTCTCAAAGGTTTTCAATGGTAATCCTACTAACACAACAGTGAGATAGACTCTTTTATATGTTAAGAATTCCTACTAAAAAAAAGTAGCTTGATACTTCAAATAATCAACTTTGTTGATTGTTTTATGTGAGAAATTTTTTTGAGCTACTGTGTCTATGCATTGTTTCTCTAACAGCTCCAATGATCGTGATAATCTGATAAGTGTGTACAACAAAGGAAATGTACATGATTCTTCCGTTTCAGTTTCATTATCAATTCTTAGCGATTGACCATTCTTTTTTGTCATTGATGAACAATCCACTTATTGTTTTTGGTCGTTTTCGAATGAAATTAGGACTCAGTTAAGCGTGCCAAGCCCCAAAGCACATGAAATATGAGCCGGGGAAAGCACAAATCTGTTAAAGTTTCACCTTCTCCTCCAATGTTTGATCCTTGACTCAATTACAAAATTTTATTCATGTGCAGATATGTTATGGTGGGCATTTTAACAAAGTACTAAAACATTGTATTACGCAGTCGACCATACAATATGTTCCTTTTTTATTTTTCTACAGTAGAAATACTTGGTAACCTGTAAAAAAAGTTTGAGATTTAGATGCCAGACAATTTACCATATGAATATTTTCCTGTTTTGAAACTGAGAATTTTGTTTCAAGAATTTCTGCTAAACACACGTTTGAGATCTATCGAAGTTGAATGGCAAGAATAACACATTTTAATCATCACCCATATATCTTTCTAATGATGATTTTGAAACCGAATTGGCCGAAAATCGAAGATGAACATCTATGATATGAATATGCTTCAGATCGTCCCAATCCGTGTTTTAAGTTGAAAACATATCTTTTTATGAAATAATATAGGAAGAAACTTTTTTGGGTCATCTTGCATATGTGTACACGAGTTGTCAAGAAAACATATTATCAAGAACCAGATGTCAAGAATTAGATCATCTAACAAATAATTGTACTGTTGATGAATACACATGGGACATAGTTATTTTTCAGGAACCCAACATCGTACCGAGTTACTTAGAATATAATACTAATTTGGTATTATAAGGTTTCACTGTTCATAGATCCCTTGCATGTTCTAATTTGTTAGATAAAAAATATCTGACACGAATGTGACTCTGTTCTAATCAGTTGTTTGTATCCTTTGCAGTTCAAGTTTGTAAATCAAACTATATTAGTAAAAAAAAAATCCCATGAATTGAGGGACGCATGACTGCATTTTTATTTTTATTTACGCCCTATTCACACAGCTTAGATTTGCCACAGACACAAATTTCCTTACCACACAAAAAGACAAAGTCTAATCAGAATCATTGAAAATGCGAATTAAATATTACATCAAAATACTCAGAATATATAAGGATCTAACTGTTCTTCGAATATCTGTACCCAATATCAAGACTTTTTATTTTCATTATTGGAAGAAAGAGAGATTTAATTGCAGAGAAATAATCTAATTACAGGATACAAAAGACTTCATCAGAAGTGGACATGAAAGAAGAAAAACAAAACCGATTAGAAAAAAATTGTATCCCAACTCCATTAGCCAAATCCAACTTTCTATTCTCTTAGAATCGCACATGCCCACGAAACAACCATTAACCTAATCTCAAAAAAAAGTTCTCTTGCTTACCATATTATTAGTATGGACAATTAACTTGATAATAGATAAATGTGTCATGAACATATGCTCACCATATTATTTGTTATCAAATGCAGATTATCAAGGGAGAAAAAGCACATGGGTGGTTCGACAGAATCAAGGACCACACCTTTTTTTATTCAAATTGGTAATCCAGGATTACAATATAAACGACCAATCTGATAATTTTACGGTCCAAAAAGTATTCATGCCAGAAGGAGTATCACGGGATTCAGATGCTGATATGGGATGCCAGGCAGCTCTGCAAGCGATTTGTACTAAAGCATTTTTTTCCCTAAGTATGAATCACTGTTTACATGTGAAGCTCTCTTTCTTCATAGGGTCCAGGTCGCGGAAAGAATGTTACACATACTACCAAAGATAAGGACGAAGAGATGCATAATAGGGGTAGGAAAACTCCATTAAGTAATGACAAGGAAGTAAAGCAGCCAAAAAGACTCTACAAAGACTGCAAAAGAAAATAGACTCATATAGTGAACAATATGCGGCTGATGATTTTTTTTAAAAAAAAAAATGAAGAAATAATGGATTGGTTTAGCTGTATCTATTTCTTCTAAAAATAGGATTCTTAGAAAATTTGATAACTCTTTTCAGTACTAGCTTCTATATTAAGGTTCAGTTACATTGTTTAATATTTTTTTTTTTAAAATAATATTTTGGGTTATTCTTCTATGATTTATTTGGCATACTTAATGGATTATAAATCTATGTTTATCTTTTTTTAAGGATTATTGATGATATTCCCTAAAAATTACCTGAAGTGCAGTATTTATAATAACGTTGCCTACGGAAAATCAAATTAACTTTTTTGGTTTCTTGGGTAGTGCTTATTACAGACTGTTGGGGCAATCAGTTATTTGAAAATTTATTTAGGATAATATTCTATTATTTACCATAGTGTCAGTAGTCTGACGACAGCTTAGACCACAATGTTTTGGAGTTTTTTTCTTAAAAACTATGTTATTAAATGGGTTCAGGTGTGTTCCCAACAGCTTAGAACACCAATCAAAGTTCAATCAAGCTCTAACTGCTCACTGCAACCACCACTTTGTTTGGATACTGATCTTATATCACATTTCATATAAGGTAGGGTAATCGAGTTAATATCTCCAAGTGTAGGTGAACTTGGGATGTAGCAAGGTATTCATCTCCGAGTAACTGTTTATCCTATGGTTTGTGACATTTTTTCAATTTTCATGATTAAGATCGAGTTACTGGGTAAGTACTTCCTACAAGATCAGTACTCCCAACAACAAATCGAACTTACTGAGGTGGAAACACAATGTTCACAATAAATGGGTATAGTTTTTCACGATGCTTGGATATTTAAAAATGCAATAAAGGTTAAGTGCTTGCATTAAACAAAATTCAAGCATAAACATGTAGAGAATCAACAATGAAATAGAGAATAGATGGTTGCACTGACAGTACCTATTACATGTTTGTAATATTTTTTTAAAAAGTTTCGACGCTTCGGGCCACAGGAGTTACAGACTATAAGTAATGAGCTAATTCACAACAAATACAACCAGATCAATCTATGTTTTTTTTAACCCAAGTTAAAAAAAAAATGTCTGGATTTCAATGAATAACTGTTTTAAGAATTGATTAAGTAGTTGCTTACGGTATGATTTTGTGAAATTTTTTAAACTATGATGATTAAAATCAAGTTCTGGTTAGTACTTCCAAATGGAAATCAAGCTAGCCGAGGTGAAAAATCAATGTTCACAATAATATATATACATACCACAAATATACTTACGGGTTTGTCCTCAACTCAAAAATACCAAGAGAAATAGAAAATGTTTCAAACAGTTTACACAGTTTGCTACAACTAGATGAATCAAAAGCCAACATAAAAAATAGGCTACAACAATAATATATATACATACCAAAAATATACTTACGGGTTTGTCCTCAACTCAAAAATACCAAGAGAAATAGAAAATGTTTCAAACAGTTTACACAGTTTGCTACAACTAGATGAATCAAAAGCCAACATAAAAAATAGGCTGTACAAACCAACAGAAGGACAAGATGAACGATATAGCATATAATTTACACCACTTCATTCCTAGATAGAGCTATCATAATTATGTGGAACATTAATTGTGAGATTGTATTGCAAACCGTGATTGCGCCTGACAAAATAAGATGGTTCTATAATGATTGAGTTAATGTAATGTTAGATATGCTCGCAAACACATGTGAAGTATCCAAAATTCTTAGAAAAATAAACATTTCAAACAATCTCCACTGTTTTTTAAACTAAATGAATCAAAAGGCAACATATAAAATAAGGTATATAAATCAACAAAATGAGAAGATGAACGATATAGCATATTATTTACACCACTTTATTCCTAGATAAGGCTACCATAATTATGTGAAACATAAAATGTGAGATTGTATTGCAAACCGTGAGAGGACTGGAAAAATATGTAGAACGGAAATGTGTGCCTAACAAAATTATGTGGTTCTACAATGATTGGATTATTGTAGTGTAAGATATGCTCGCAATCACATGTCAAGTAAACCACATCTGCTTTGCTCAAACAGACTATCATATTGTACTTTCTAAATTTATACGGCACTTTAATAAAGCACCAACAATTTAATTTTTCATGGAGTCTACTCAATTTGAGCACCTTTGATTTGAATTATTTTCCAAGTATATTGAAATATGTTTTGTAAAAATGTCACCTCATTTGTTACTCCAAAATAAATTAATCTTTTATTTTGACTTCTCTATTTCAGTCTTCAGTAATGATGATTGGTTTTAAACTAACCAGGGATAAGTGAGTGATATTTTTTAAGATACATATTTGCTGGAACGATTAACACTGGTGTTATTAGCCGTTTACTGATCCGTTTATATGGAATGGAATTACCTTAAATACCAAAGAAAAACAATTAGATTTTCAAATCCACTCCAAATGGATGGTGCTAAAGCTAATTACAACGTATATATACGGTTTATAAATGCATAATAACGGAAGATAAAGTTAATATGTTATAAATTACCTTCGCAACGTAAGTTGTACTAAAACCTGCTTAAATGCAGATTTAAGCAACAACTTGGGAGGTTGAGCCGGGGCCGTAAGGCCCCGGGGATACCTAGTGTAAGTCAAAATAAGGTTGTACTTTTATTTATAAAATATTTATAGTGCAGCAGGATACGAAAAATGATGGTACTACCACAATTTGTCCTGACAGGAACTCTTTTTCTTTTTGTCGAAGGTTGATGTGGGGTAATAATGCGTTATCATTGTCATTCACAATTTTGTAAGAGGATTTATTGATGGAGTGATACACGAGGATTATGTAATAAACCTGATAATAATGAGATATAGAAAGACTAGATGAAGATTAGATATCTACTAGGAAAATACAATCCCTAGTTAAATGATAAAAAAAGGGAGTCAGAAAAGGGGTTCAAATGGAGTGTGAAAAAACCGGGTTTGTTAAAATGGAATTTCAAAAATGGGTTCTGGTTAAATGATGGAGATAATGAAAATCTTCTTTGAGTTTGGTTCTTATTAGGTTTTGTGTCTTTATTTCAGCTTTTTATTATTCTTATGATCTTATTTTTTTTTATTTTTTTTTTCCCTCCTTTATCCTTCTTCTTCCTTTGATTGACTGGGTTATGTGAAAATGGGGGTTTGAAATGGGAACTAATAGGTGTTTTTTTTTAAATGTGAGACTCCTAAAATGGAGCCTCAAAATGGGGTTTTCTGTATGTGCAGGAAATTGCAATTTTTTATTGTTTTGATATCCAATTTATTGAATATGTGTTCAAGTTGTGTTCTTATGTGCTGATTATTGTCTGTGAGGGTGTTTCTTCTTAATCCTCTGACACTTCTCCTTCGTAGGCTTGGGTCTTCTTCTGTCCCCAATATAGGTTGCTTAGTTTTGATAACCCTTCATTTGTTTGTACCTTGATGTCTCTTCCTTATTTTTCAGTCTTCTCTTTAGTTTTCTGTTAGACTAAGAGTCCTTGTCTTCTTTTATTTGAGTTCCCTCTAATTCTCCCCTATTTGCATCTTGTATTGAGGTTGGTCTGGATTAGAACCTGCGCGGATAATAATTGTCCCTCTAAAAAAAAACCTGATAATAATTTAATTACGTTATTTGCATCAATCATCTCTCTGCATGCGTCCCAGTCCTACCATACAAACAGAAAGAAATCTCCATGTGCGTGAACGACAGGATTAGAACCTGCGCGGGTAGAGCCCATAATGGCAGGATTCGAACCTGCGCTGGTAGAGCCCACATGATTTCTAATCAAGCCCGATAACCACTCTGGCACGTCCACAAGATATAACAAATGTTATTATCAATCTATTAAGAACTCGCACCAGCTACTACTAGGGATGCACAAGGTCCGGTACGGCCCGGTTCTTATATGGAACCGGTCCCTGTACCTGGTGTTGACCGGTTCTCTATTATGAGTACCTGTACCTGTCCCAGTTACACAAGTCCGGTTCCAGTCCGGTACCGGGTTTTTACCCATAACCACTTTCCCTGTCTCAAGATTTCAGTTGTAGAAATTACACTTTCCTGCATAAATCGATCTCAACATTTCATCTTGCTGCTACTGTGAAAATTAACTCAAACCCATGGCAGTAAATCAAATGTTGGCACAACTTCGCATCAGATCACATCCATTACAGTTTAACATTCACCATCCAACTAATTTTGTAGGATCAGAATATCGCAACAGCAATACTTCGCGAGATTAATAAACGACCGCGTCGCGAAGGAGTCGCATGGAGGTAAATAAATGACGTAATAGATGACGACGGTTAGAACATGAGGAAAGTGTGAAGACTTGGCAAGATTTAAGAGTGACGCGAAGGCAAACAGTTGTACATTTGCGAGCATTCGCGAGACGTTTCCGAAAATAAGGGACAGTATAGCTGTCATCCACTATGTAATACCCTATATAAAGGGTCGAGTAAGTCTGTTGAGAGGGAGGTCTTTTGAATGGTGAAACAAGTCATTAGGAGAGAGAAAGTTAAGGGTGATTGTAATTTCTTTAGCTTTGTTCTATATTTCTTTGTAAATCTTTCAAGAAAACAATTAATAAACATATCATTCTTCATCTTCAAATGAGTTGATTTAGCGATTTGAGTGAGGGGTGTAGTGTGGGAAATCCTGCAACTACATATGCGCCTAGAAAGCAGGGATTGAAGAAGATCAACCTTGTGAATTATTAGGGATAACAAAAAGAAATCTTGAATAATTTTTAACAAATTACCAAAATTGAGAAATGGCTAGGAGAAAGAATGCATCGAGAACTACCAACGATCGTAAGGAGAAGTGGAAGATTAGTGGAAGAAAGAAGAAATGAAGTAGGTGAACCATCAAGGATAGATGCAAGAAATGGAGAAGAAGATCCAATTCAACCATCAACACAACCACTAATTCAACCATCAACACAACCACCAATTCAACCATCAACACAACCACCAATTCAACCAAAGACTAAACATGAGTAATCGATTATGATAGAGTGAGCGTGCATACATGGAGATCGAGATTCTACGGAAGAAAGAGAAGAAATACAACAATTGATGAATGATAGACAGGGAAGAGAAATCGAGAAGAGATGGGAGAAACAATTCGTGGAAACGAAGAAATCGCGGCATTAGAAGCGCTGAGACAGACAATACACGAAGAAAGGCGGTTAGAAGCAGAAGAACGCGCGAACCTGACAAGGCAAAACCACGAGTTGAGGATGGAAAATAGGAGGCTGCAAAATAGAAGTTCGAGAAGTAGTAACAGATCGAGATCAGTATCGAATAGAGAAAATGAGAGAAGAGTATTACCTGCAGAAAACATTAATGAGGAAAATTTGGAAAGAGAGTTAAATCAGGGCGAAGAAGGTCGCGAAGAGAGAGAATTGATAGAAAATCGTTATATTTTGGTGAACAATCACGATGATGGAAATCAAGAAGATAGATAGCCTCGAAGACAGGGTAACCCAATTAATGAAGAAAATCAGGAAGAAAGAAGAAGAACTCTACATGGGAGAGAAACACAAAGGAAACAAAAGGAAATTGAAGATGATATTGAAAAGCATTATACCGAACAAGCACGTCTAACCCGCGAGAGAGAAAGATTGAGAGCAGAAATGGAAAATCGAGAATTGGAAGAGGCGATTCAGCAGAATAATCATGACAATAGAGAGAGGAGGCGCGAGAGAGATCGCAACAATGGAGATATCGATAAAGAATATGAAAGAATACAAAAAAGTAGACACGAACGGATGTAGGATCATAATATCGCAACGGACAAAGTTCGCGGGATTAATAAACAACGGGGTCGCGAGGGAGTCGCAGGGAGTTAAAATAAACGACGCGATGAATAACGACAAACAAAACAATTGGAAGACATGAAACCTGGCGAGGGTTAAGAAGTGTCGCGAGAATGAATATTCGTACACTTGCGACACTTCGCGAGACATTCCCAATAAAGGATAGCTTAGTGTCATCCACTATGTATTACCCTATATAAAGGGCTAAATGAGTCTGTTGAGGGGGAGATCTTTTTTGAAATTGTGAAGCAAGTCATTAGGAGAGAGAAAGTTTAAGAGCGCCTTAATTTCCAAGTGTAATTCTATTGTACTGTGTAAACATTTCATGGAATCAATTAATAAATATTCTTGATCATACATCTTTCAATGGATTAGTCAAGCAAAACTGAGTAAGGGGTGTAGTGTGGGATTTCCCGCAACTACATATGCGCTAGAAATAGGGAGAGAGCAGAGATTGACGTAGAAATTGGAAAGAATTTGTATTAACAGAGAAAAGGTTTGGAGAGATACTCAAGAATTCATTGAAAAAGAGAAATGGCTAGAAGAAGTAACGTACAAGGGCAACCAACGATTGTAAGAAGAAGTGGGAGACTTGCTGGAGAAAGGAGGAATGAAACAGGAGAATCGTCAAGGATGAATATGAGAAATGATGGAGAAAATCAAAATCAGCCACCGATCTCCCCAGTAGCAAACGCGGCTGTGGATTATGATAGAGTAAGTGTACATACTTGGAGGTCCATTAAAGACGAGAGGGAAGAGGAGCAGCGAGATGGTGAACAATGGACAAGGAGGAGGAGAGCAAGGAATGAATGGAGAAATGAATCCGAAAACGAAGAAATCGCAGCGTTAGAAAGATTGAGACAAACAATACACGAAGAGAGACGACTAGAGGCAGAGGAACGAGCAAACTTGACAAGACAGAATCATGAATTGAGGATGGAAAATATGAGATTGCAAAATAGGAGATCAAGAAGTAGTGTGAGATCAAGTTCAAGATCGATTAGGGAAGAAAGAAGGAGAGTTTTACCAACAGAAAGTACAAGAAGAAAACCAACAAGAAACACAAAATCCAAGCACAGTATGGCGAGAGAAGAGGGAAATGGAAGATCGTTATATTCCTCGGCCGAAAATCTTCGAGATGAGCGGAATAGGGAAAATCAAGGAAACATGCAACTCCAAGGGCCGAATGACCCAGTTGCTGTAGGGAGAATAATCTTGCACGGGAGAGAAGAATTGAGAAGAAACCGAGAGATTGAGAATGACATTGAGAGGCACTACATTGAACAAGCACGGCTAGCTCGCGAGAGAGAAAGGATAAGAGCAGAAATGGAAAATCAAGAGATGGAAGAGGCAATCCGGCAGAATAACCATGACAACCGGGAAAGAAGGAGGCGTACCAATAGAAATATTAATGAAGAATATGAGAGGGTGCAGATGAGAGCTGAGAGACAGCCAAGAAGAGAGAATAACCGATATAATGGTGTGCGAATTGAAGAAAGAAACGAAGAAGAGCGTCGCGGGGAAAGGAGAGAAGAAAATAACGAGCAAGAAGGTCAAAACAGGCACGAGCGTAGAAGGAGAGAGGCAGAGCTAAAAAGACCAGTAGAATCAAATTAAGGCAAATGAACAAATCTTGAGAGAACCCATGGCTGAAATGAGAGGATTCTTGAACAATAGAAGGGAAGGAGGAAGGAAACAATTGGGCGAAGCCATCGCGAGAAGCTGAAGAATCCCTTCACGCTAGAAGTACAGATGGGAGGAATACCTCCTAAGTGCAATCTACCCGCATTAACCAACATCTTTGATGGAACAACTTTGTGCGGTACAACATATCAAGGCTTATATGAGATGTATGTTGCGGTGGGAGAATCATGATGCTATCTTGTGCAAATATTTCGCATCAAGCCTAATAGGAGAAGCAATAAAATGGTTTGAAGGTCTGCCAAGGAACACAATCACATCATTTAACCATTTACAAGCCACATTCATTGGAGCATACATAAGTAACAACTCTTCACGACCAGGTATTGAAGATGTATTCGGGTTGAAGCAAAGGGTTGGCGAGAGCTTAAGGAAGTTGACAATAAGATGGAGGACCATGTGTAGCGAAATGGCAGGACGGGTTGAGGAAAGATATCTCATCCTCTCATTTGTGAATGCTCTCTTCGCGACTAACTTGTTATACATTCAAATTTTTAGAATCAAAAATACAATCACGATGGCGAAGCTGCGAGAGTTACAGGAAGAATATATTGCCTTAGAAGAAAGACAGAATGAAATGAACTCTTATCCAATCGAGAACACAAGCTCGAATGCTGCGAACGCAAGCTTGTTGCCTCAATTCATAAATACAGTGGCGAGCACTTCGCAAGGACAGCAAGCAAGGAAGGCTGATGAGGGACAGCGTAAGATAGTAGCCATGGGAAGCCACGACCAAGAAGAGTTTGAACGAGAAAGGAACTACTACAACCGTAACAGCAATAATAAGATTCGAGGCTAGATCATGTACAAGAAACTTACGGTGGACGAAGGCAAAATAATCATGCAAGGAAGAGAAGTCGCGAGAATAGTGTGGGAAGAGATTAAGATGCCTCCACCGAATGCTAGTGTGGAAAAGATCCGGGAAGCTATACTTGTAATGGAAGATGTACCAGACCTTGGAACGTGGGAATGGAACCACCACCGGGCGATAGAAGTCATGAGTTTTGCTCTTACCATCGCTTCCATGGGCACCAAACAAACGATTGTAGAAACATAAAGAGAATTATTCTCAGGATGATTGATCGGGGGAAGCTGAATCACTTTCTAAAGGGAGAAGAAAAAGGCCAGGACATTACCGCCACCACCGGAGAGATGCACAGAATGTGTCAGCGAAAGGAAAGGAAACATTTGTGATAGAAGTTGGAACAAAAGACAAAAATTTGAATTGCAACTCTATCGTCCACTCCTATCGCACAATCGAAGATTTTCGACGGCGTGCTCGGTAGAGTCTTTGCGAGAGATGCTAATGATAAAGAAATAATGAGTCTGGCGAGAACGACGCAGATTAGAAAAGTGGCGATTGAAGACTATTTCTTTCTCTGCAGATGAAGTGCCAAAAGGAAGAGAAACACATGATAGCCCGTTGGTTGTGAAACTAGAGATTAACCCAAAACCAGTTGATGGAGAAGATGATGAAGCAGAAGATTGTTGGGCGATCAACCGAATCCTAATCGATACCGGGAGTTCGGTGAATGTTCTTTTTTACCATACTTACAAGACGATGGGAGGAAAGGATGAGGATTTGATCCCCTCGACATACAAGATATATGGCTTTAATGGCACTGCAAACAAGCCAAAGGGAGAGGTTCACATGAGAATATCTCTACAAGGATTATCAAGCGATGTTTTATTCTCAGGTGGTTGACGTGGAATCTCCGTATAATGCGCTGATTGGGAGGCCATGGCTTCATGAAATCTTGGGGTCGCATCAACATACCACCAATGTATAAAATTTCCACATCCAAATGGCATTGGTATTATACAGGTAGATTGGAAGGAGTCGCAACAATGTCACGAGGTTGATGTAGAAAGCTGCGAAGAAAGAAATGCCAAAAGAAAGGGTTGGAAGCAACATGTGAGAGATGAGCAGAGAAAGGAAAAACTGATGGTGGATGCTATAGAAGTAAGGACTGAACATACCTCGCGAGGTGAATGCTTAGAGACAGGCGAATATTATGATAATAAAGAAGCGAAGGATATGAGGAACAAAAGGCATAAGAAGTGAATAATCAACAAAAACAGGAGAAAAAGTAGTAATTGAAGTAATGATGTGCGAGAATCTCGCAGCCAAGAGTACATGAGAATTCGGTAAAGAAAGCAAAATGAAAATACAACAAATGAAATGGAATTTTGCGAATACTTCGTAAACAAATATCGGCAAATAATGAAACATGAATAATTGAATGATTTAACAAAGATGAATGAATAAAAGAATGGGACGAACCTTTATGGCGTACACCCTAGTTCGCGAATAACATTTCGTAAGAGGCAAATGTAAGACCTAAAGTGCGTCATATAAGGGGGTATCTCTCGACATGGCTCAGGGGGAAGGTTACACCGCTCCTGAAGCCTGAGTCATGAAAATTTGGGGCCCATGAAAGCCTACTCGGAAGAGGTACCTTGGATTCCCAACTATATATATAAGGTTATACCCTGGTTGGGCGACCGAGGGTCTCTTCCAAGGAGTCGATGTATGCTCAAGGCGCCGAGGTACAGTTGAGCTTGAGTGCCCGGATGGATGAACCTACCACCGGCCATTCTTGGCAAGTCTTGGCATATGTTGCACTCGCCCGAAGAAAACTCCACTTAGGGTGCAGCCTCGTAACCATAAACCCTATAGGTATAAGGGATAAGAGGCTGCGAAAACAACTGGTTGTTGTTAAGACCGGATGGGAGGAGCTAGTCTTGTATGGCCGATGTTTCGCCTCCTTGAAGGGGCAACCAGGGAGATGATAAGGGCGACGCTCTCCATTAGGGGGAGTGTCAAAACAGACACAAATGTCATAAGGCTATGTTTTCGCAAGAGAATTTAGGCTTGTCATATTTGTGCAATGATCCTGCAGAGGCAATAATACTAACGCGAGGGTAAGGCGAGATCAATGGGTCTTTACACGACAGTGTACGGACGTCCTGCGATTTCTTCGCAAGACGGCAATGTCATGGGGCTTCATGTTCGCAAGAATATCTAGACCTGTCATATTGTCGCAAATAAAACATCCTGCAGAGGCAAAAATACTTGGAAAATGATAAGGCAAGATCAATGGGTCTTTACATGCAAGTGTAAAGACGTCCTGCGATTTTGTCGCGATGAAAGGTGGCAGGGGAAGACCTCTAATTAGGGAGGTCTAACTTGGAAGACCACACAAAAATGATAAGGCAAGGTCAATGGGCCATTGCATGAAAATGTAAAGGCGGCCTGCGACCTCGTCGCAACGATACATTTCAATAACGATAAAATTATTATCCAACCAAATACATGATGACAACTAAAATCTTCCATCTGAAGATAAATAACAGAGGCAAGTATGGGAATGGAAAAGATGGAATATTGTTATTCATCTTCTGATGAAAGAGTTATACATCAATAATGTTAGCCAATTATATTACAAAGAAGAACTATCAAAAAAGGGGGAGTGAAGATTGAATTTAGGGGGGAACAATCCAAGAAGTACACTATAATAAAGAGATACAGAAATGTACAGATATTAGAGGCAGCGAAAGAAAACAAAAAGAATTATTTCTTTGGTGATTCTTCTCCTTCATCTGATTCTTCAGTCCTATTATTCTCATCGCCAGAATTTTCTTCTTCGCTAGCCTCACTATCAGAAACGTCTGAGACAGGCAGATTCTCAGGAACCTTTTCAGAAAGCCAGGGATATGAATGCAGAGGGATATTGTGGTCCTTACAAACATACTCCATGGCTCCATTGCGAAAACGAATGGCATCATTATTAAAATTCGCCACTGTCGTTAGAAATTGTTTCCTCAACTTGAAATATTTATTCTCGCGAAGGGAGAGACTCTTTCTGTTGTTCTTTTCGCTTTCAAGTTCTTCAATCCTCGTTGGAAAATTCCTGGCGAGTTGTTCTTTTTCAGATTCAAGCTCTCTAATTCTAACTTGAAGTCTCTTCTCGGACTCTACAAATAAGTAACAACAAGTTAATAATTTACAAGCAATACTACGAAGTAAGAAGCGAAGAAGGTATAATAAGTAACCTTCTCTATCGGATATCATATCTTTAATCAAGGAAGTATGCTCGGCACGAAGACTAACATCAACACCTAGGTTATTCCCGGCATTATCTAAAACTTTCGCAGCCCAGTGCGAATTCATCATCACTATTAATAACAAGAAGAGAACGAACTTGCTCTTCTCGCCGCTTAAGTATGGTATTCGATGAAGGAGTTCATCTCGTTCAACTTGCACACCTAGAAGAGATTTGTGGAATTACGCTAACGCCTGTGCACCTCACATTAGTAATGCGATCGTTCTCATCTATGAGATCACCGATTTTCTTCCTTAAAGTCTTGATTTTCTTCTCGGAATCAAGGTACATTCGTTTAAAGCGATTAGTTAAATTTAAACTGCTCGATCTCTAAGAGATGATATTTGGATTGAAGATCCTTTAATGAAAGGAGGTTAGTTTTATTTGAGAAACTACTTAGAGATTGATTGAGGTGAGTAAGAAGGACATCATCATTCATAGGCTCGGAAATGAATGGAGAAGGATGGATTCTTCGGAGAGATTATATACGTCTGCATGAGAATAATAGTCGAGACAAAGAAAAATAAAGGATAGCATGAAAAAGATCTCGAGAATTGAAAATTACTATACCATAAAGTCATTGATTTGAATTCTGAAGAGTGATTACTCTATCCTTTTGGGAGTCCAGATCGACTTCTAATTTTTGAATCTTATCGCGAGATGACGCGACTTCAACTTCCAGCTCTTGGGTCTTCTTGTTTAATTTGTAAATTTCTCTTTTCAAGATTATTGCGTCTTCTCTCGAGATCTGAGGCAACTACAAAAGAAGTTTTTCCAACCTATGAAAGAAGATAGAAAAACCGTTAATACATATATATTTAAAAATTTAAAATTAACGGGGAAATATGACTACATGCATACCAAAGACCCAAGTGCGTTCAAGAAGTCGGAGACACAATTCTAGAGGCTCCATTGAAAGAATTATTGCCCTCTAGTAAAGCAAAGAGCATTACACACATTTGCGAGAACCCCGCAAAGGGAAGCTAGGGAGCATCTCCCATTCCTTGGAAAGAGTCCGAGAAGATGCTAGATAACCGATCCATAGGAGAACCGCCAATGGAATCTCTTTAGTGAGAGAGGGATTCGAATCATGGTTATCCTCGTCGGAAGATTCGGAGCTTGAACTAAGGCGAGAAGAAGACGAGTCTTTCGCTTCTTAGTTAATGGAGCAGAGGATTTATCTTTGCGAACAGCGGTTTTACCCTTACTTCTAATCTTCGCTCTGATTTCTTCAACTCCAACCTTCGCATACGGTTAAAGATAAGAAACAGAGGCAACAATATTGTTTCAAATAACAAAGGAAATGTTTCTTACTTCACCCGTAAGCGATCGAAGTATCGTCAGTACTCTCCAACGGATTATCCTTGTAGCTTCTTCTCAATTTGGCGATCTGAAAAATTCCACAAACTCAGCAAATATAAAAAGAAAGTTGCGAAGGCAAGGATTGAAGTGGAAAACATACCTCTTTTGCCTTATCGTGGCCATTTGAATTCCCAAGGATGATATCCTGCGAGATTCGCAGAAAGAATATGCGAGCCCGCGATGTAAGGGCCATTTAAAATCAAGGGTACAACCCACCACTTCTCATCCTTGGAGTGGCGAGAGTAGTATTATTGCCGGGTGCCGTCAATATCTTGCATAAGTAATTTATCCTCGGGGACATTATCCTTCTTTTTCGTGCGAATGCCCCAAATGAGATTTTGCATTCCTCATCTTTATCACCGAATAATTTTCAAAAAGTTCTCTGAGTGTATTTCTCAGCCAGCTATTTCCAAGTTTTCAAATCGGGGTGTCTAACGGTATTAGGGTATAAAGATCCTTTGCCAAAGCACCACGGTTCGCGAACTCAAGCATTAGGCGAATGCAATCGCCACTTAATTGATAAACAGCCCGAGAGAATTTTTCATGGGCCAAGATTTCATAAAATAAAGGCATCTCGGGATTGTATAAGGGAATGGGAAGTCCTCATGCGAGAAGTTGACCTAGCGAGACTATAATTTTTGATCATCACATTGATGATCGAAAACAACTTTGCGAAAGAATAGATGAAGATTCTTGATCAGGAATGGTTGATAGAGTAAAACCCTTCTCGAGCAACTTCTGTTGAACTTCATTAAAAGAGGATTTGTATGCACGACTAATGAAAGCCATTATCAGTATGGGAATGGATGGGAGGTTGGAGATTAGGATCAGCGTTAGAAAGGATGAAGAAAAGAGTTACAGAGAGCGGGAGCGCAAATTGCGGAAGGAGAGAGTCAAGAAAAGTTGCAGAGAGAAATTAAAGGAAGAAAAGAGGAGGAAAAGAAAGCTATATATAGAAAAATCAAAAAGATTCTTGAGAAAAACGAGGGCATTTAATGCGACAAGAGACATGAACGGTCGAGAATAAACAGTTGGAAGAGACGTGTCAAGAAAAGACTTTAATGGTCAAAATCTGTGTAATAGTACGGAGCTGAAACAGATAAAGATAAGTAGTTGCGGCAAATCAAAATATTGATTCTCATGACATTCTCTCTCTCGCAGAGGAGATGTAAAGAGAGACAGGAGACGCAACTTCATATATATACTACAAAGAAGCTTCGGAACTTCGCTAAAAGAATAGAGGCAAGTACGTACTTTTCAAGAAAAGTATTCTTTCGCTCGTTCCTTCACCAATTGAAACCGGGGATTATTACAACAATGAATTTTTCCTTCAAATCGCTCTTCAAGCGATATTCAAGGAAAAAGAGGCAAGATGTAGGATCATAATATCGCAACGGACAAAGTTCGCGGGATTAATAAACAACGGGGTCGCGAGGGAGTCGCAGGGAGTTAAAATAAACGACGCGATGAATAACGACAAACAAAACAATTGGAAGACATGAAACCCAGGCGAGGGTTAAGAAGTGTCGCGAGAATGAATATTCGTACACTTGCGACACTTCGCGAGACATCCCCGAAAATAAAGGATAGCTTAGCTGTCATCCACTATGTATTACCCTATATAAAGGGCTAAATGAGTCTGTTGAGGGGGAGATCTTTTTTGAAATTGTGAAGCAAGTCATTAGGAGAGAGAAAGTTTAAGAGCGCCTTAATTTCCAAGTGTAATTCTATTGTACTGTGTAAACATTTCATGGAATCAATTAATAAATATTCTTGATCATACATCTTTCAATGGATTAGTCAAGCAAAACTGAGTAAGGGGTGTAGTGTGGGATTTCCCGCAACTACAACGGAGAAGGAGGGAAGCAGAGTTAAAGCGACCAGTAGATTCAAATTCTGAGGCAAACGAACAAATTCTGCGAGAATTGGCAGAGATGAGAGGAATATTGAACAGTAGAAGAGAAGGGGGAAGAAGACAGTTAGATGAAGCTATCGCTGAGGCTGCGAAAAATCCTTTTACATTAGAAGTGCAATTAGGAGGAATACCCCCAAAATGCAACTTACCAATAAGTTAACCAACATTTTGATGGATCCACTTGTGCAAAGACAACACATCAAGGCTTATGTGAGATGTATGCTACAATGGGAAAACCATGACGCTATATTATGCAAATACTTTGCGTCAAGTTTAACAGAGAAGCATTGAAATGGTTTGAGGGTTTACCAAGGAATACGATTACATCATTCAATCATTTACGAGCTATATTCTTAGGGGGCGTATATAAGTAACAACTCTTCGCGACACGGCATTGAAGATGTATTTGGACTAAAACAAAGAGTGGGCGAGAGTTTGAGACATTTAACTGTCAGATGGAAGACGATGTGCAGCGAGATGGCCAGTAGAGTAGATGAAAGATACCTCATACTGTCATTCATAAATGCTATGTTCGCAACCAATCTACTGTATGTTCAGGTTTTCAGAGTCAAGAATACAATTACAATGACTGAATTACGAGAACTCCAGAAGAATATATCGCTTTAGAAGAAAGACAGACGTAGAGATGGAATCTTATCCAGTAGCGAACACAAATTCTAGCGTCGCGAATGGAAGTTTATTACCTCAATTAGTACACACAGTGGCGAGCACATCGCAAGGTCAACAAGAAAGAAAAGCAGTTGATATAGAACCAAAGTTAGTAGCTATGGGAAGTCGTGATCAAGAAGAGTTTGAAAGAGAAAGAAATTTCTACAACCGTGGCGGAAACAATAAAATTCAAAGACTTGATCAACCACAAGAAACCTATGGAGGTCAAAGGTATAATTCGCAAGAGACTTATGGAGGCCGAGGCGGACTTATCATAGAGGACAGCGAAGTCGCAGTAGTGTGGGGGAAAATTAAAATGCCGCCATTGAATGCCGGTGTGGAAAAGATATGGGAAGCAATACTTTGATGGAAAATATACCAAGACCATGGAACATGGGAAGTGAGCCACCACACTGGAGATAGAAGTCATGAGTTCTGTTCTTACCATCGCTTTCATGGGAACCTAACAAATGACTGCAGAAACATCAAGAGAATTATCCTAAGAATGATTGATCATGGAAAGTTAAATCACTTTTTAAAGGAAGAAGAGAAAGTTCAACATTACCACCCCCACCTATGAAGGGAAAAGAAACATTTGTTATAGAAGTTGGGACAAAGGCTAAAAATTTGTTTTGCAACTCCATTGTCCACTCATACCGCACTATTGAAGATTTTCATGACACTTGTACTTAGTAGAGTTTTCGCGAGGGATGCCGATGATAAAGAAGTGATGAGTGTTGCGAAGACATCGCAGCTAAAAGAGTGGCAATTGCAGATTATTTCTTTCTCGGCTGAAGAAGTACCCAAAGGAAGAGAAGTACATGATAGTCCACTGGTTGTGAAGCTGGAAATTAATCCAAAACCTATTGATGGCGAAGATGATGAAGCGGAAACTTGTTGGGCAATCAATAGAATATTGATCGATACTGGCGGTTCGATCAACATTCTTTTCTACCATACTTACAAAACTATGGGAGGGAGAGATGAAGACTTGATTCCTTTAACATACAAAATATATGGCTTCAATGGTACCGCGAACAAGCCCAAAGGAGAAGTGCACATGAGGATACCCTTGCAGAGGTTATCAACTGATATTTTGTTTTGTGTAGTTGATGTGGAATCTCCCTACAATGTATTGATTGGAAGACCATGGCTTCATGAAATTCTGGGTATAGCTTCGACATACCATCAGTGCATAAAATTTACACATCCTAGCGGTGTTGGGATTATAAAAGGAGATTGGACAGAGGGGCAAAAGTGTTATGAGGTGGATGTAGAAAACTGCAAGAGAGAACAACAGAAAAAGAAAGGTTGGAGGAAGAATGTACAGGATGAACAAAGAAAAGAAAGATTAATGGTAGATGCCATAGAAACAAAAGAAGAAGAGATCTTTGCAAGTGACCGCACAAAAATAATCGAGTATCATGATCCAAAGGAGACATTGAAATGGTGGAATGATGCGGAAGGCGAAGGAAGTAAGAATAAAAAGTGTAAAAATGAATAATTGTGAGAAAAGATAACAATTTAGTGATGAAAGCATGATAAGGATGAGAAGCGAGAGATGATGGTTGTGGAAACATTGTGCGAGAATCTCGCCATGAAGAATGTATTCAAATCTATTGGAAATGAGATTTTGCGATACCTTCATGAGACAAATGATTGAATAAATTGATAAAATGAATGAATGAGTGAATGGGACAAACCTTTATGGCGTACACCCTAGTTCGCGAATGATATTTCGCAAGAGGCAAATGTAAGACCTAAAGTACGTCATATAAGGGGTATCTCTTAACATGGCTCGGTGGAAGGTTACACCGCTCCAGAAACTGGGTCATGGAAATTTGGGGCCCATGAAAGCCTATCCGGGGAGATACCTTGGATTTCCAACTATATATATAAGGTTATACCCTGGTTGGGCCCGAGGGTCTTTCCCAAGGAGTCGAGTGTATGACCAAGGCGCCGAGGTACACGGTTGAGTCAAGAGTGCGGGGAGCATGGAACTTCCTTACCACTCTTGACAAGTCTTGGCACATCTTTTCCACTCGGCGCGAAGAAAACTCCACTTAGGGTGCAGTCTCATAACCATAAACCATATAGGTATAAGGGATAAGAGGCTGCGAAAACAAGCAGTTTGTTGTTAAGACCGGATGGGAGGAGCTAGTCTTGTATGGCGATGTACGCCTCCTTGAAGGGGCAACCAGGGAGAAGATAAGGGCGCACCCTCCATTAGGGAGCTGATAGTGTCAAAAGACGCAAATGTCATGAGGCTTTATTCTCGCAAGAGAATTTAGGCTTGTAATATTTGTGCAATGATCCTGCAGAGACAATAATATTAACGCGAGGGTAAGACGAGATCAATGGGTTTTTACATGAAAGTGTAAGAACGTCCTGCGATTTCGTCGCAAAGACGACAATATCATGGGGTTTTATGTTCGTAAGAATATTTAGGCCTATCATATTGTCGCAAGAAAAATATCCTGCAGAGGCAAAAATACTAAAAAAATGATAAGACGAGATCAATGGGTTTTTACATGAAAATGTAACGACGTCCTGCGATTTTGTCGCACGACGGTAATGTCATGGGGCTTTATGTTCGCAAGAATATTTAGGCCTGTCATATTGTCGCAATGAGGGGTGGCATAATAAGACCTTTACTTAGGAAGGCAAAATAAGACCACATAAATAATGATAAGGCAAGACCAAGGGGTCATTACATGAAAATGTAAAGACATCCTGCGATCTTGTCGCAATAACGGCATTCAAGAAAGATCTTTAAACATTTTGAATATAGACAATCAAGATTTTTCCATTGCGAGAAAGATTACAACAAAAGATTCAATGGAAAATAAAGGGATTACTTGATAAGATGGCGACATGAGTTCTTATAATCAAACATAAAGAGAAATTAATTCATCCAACACCAGACTTAGTACTTTGCAATCAAAAAGAAAAATTCAATAAAGTTATGAAGAAACTTAATTTTCTATATCAACTTGCTCAACTAAAGGATGTGGTAAAGGTTCTTCGACAATCTTATCAGCTTCATCCTCGCCAGTTGGAGGGTTTTCACCAGAAGTTCTTTCGCAAGGTTCCTTATTGATAACTTCATTATTAGCGAGGTCTTCGCAGCTTTCATAATCATAATCACTATCAGGAGGATTGGGTACTTCATCATCTTCAACATCCAATGGTTCAACATAGACAGGATCAAGGGATTTAGAAAGTAAAATATTATTCACAAGAACTTCTGCTTTGGGAGGAAACTGGCGAAGAAGCGCTTTCTGTTGATTTCTGCTCTGGATGTCTTTAAGATGATTAAGGTAATTAAACCTCCTTCTGGCTCGATCGCGAGATTGTGCAAGAGAAGCAACTAGCGTTGCATTTTCCTTACAAATTTTAGCATGCGCCGCCTCCAAAGTAGATAGAGAAGAGTGAAGATCTTTCTCAGATTCTGCAAGAGTAAAGGAAGATATTAAAATTAAAAGATGAAAGATGGTATATAATGGAAAAGAAAAATAATGGAAAAGGCAACAAATCTTATGACTACCTTCCTTCTCGCGAGACAAGATATTGAGTAAGAGCCAAGCAATTATTCCCCAAGTTTTCCATGGCATTATCAAAACCATCACCGACAAGACCTTTTAACCGCGACCGCAAACTCTTTTCGTTAGAAATCAATAACTTATTTTGTTTCGCAAGGGAAGAATGGGATTCTTTTAACTTGGTATAATCATCCTTGAGTTGGTTGGCTTTCACACTTAGATTTATTCTATTCTGAATAAGTTTATCTCTTTCAGTGGTAGTATCTTCAAGTTTATTTTTCAATAGGCAGATAGACTGTTCTTGCTCATTCAATGCTTTTTTACAAGCATCAAGTTGTTGCGAGGATATTGCCACCTTATCCAATAAAGCTCGCCTCTCAAAAGATAAAGTTCCATTTTCATCTGATAAGGTTTCCAACTACAAATTATATTTATTCAAAGAATATGAGAGACGCGACACTTCATTACTTAATGATTCTTGATTTTGAACTAAGCAGATGTTTTCTTGGGAAAGATTATTTATTTGATCCATAGAAAACGTATGAAGATTATCTAAACGATTATACTGTTCCATCCAGGCATCTCTTTCAGTTCGGGTCTCTTCCACAATAGATTCCAGTTGATATATCTCCATCTTACGTTTCTGGTGCAAATCTTGAGAGGCGAACCAAATTTAAAAAAAAAAAAAAAAAAAAAAAGGGACAGGAGGAGAGATACCTTTTAATTCTTCATTCTTCTTGCGAAGGTTATCACGATCCAAGAAGTATTATGAAGGCTATTTTTCAAGGTCTTAATTTCTTGTTCCATGGATGCTCGCGATATAGTATCGGAACCAAAATGTTTGCCCAAAGACTCAAAAACACTAGATTTGGTGGGATCAGTGGAGGCTTTCTTAACATCATTCATAGTATCTCGATAAAATTTTAAAAGCTATATCCATCCCTTCTAAATGTTCTTTGCTAAGAGAAATAGATTTTGAGGAGAAGAAATAGTAGAGGAAGAAGGAAAAGTTGAGTCGCCCATAGTTATAAGACCGCCAATGGGAGGAATTTGATCAGTAGGTGGAGGCGAGGTAAAAGTAAAAGTAGGAATAGGCATGACCTGAAGAATTTCATTCGCAGAAAATTCAGGGATTAATTTATCCTGTGATGACGTTGTAGGGAATGGTACAGTATCTTGAGAAGAAGGAATGGGATTATCTTGTGAAGAGGTCGCTGTAATAGGAGACTTGCCTTGCGAAGACATCGTGGGGAAAGAAGAATGCTTGAATCCCGAGAAAGGAACAGTTGAAGCGAAGAAATGAGGCATCAAATGTATTATGGCGAGATCTTTTGGGAGATCTATCACTCTTATCATCCTGCGAATAATAAATCAACTAAGAAACAGAGGCAATAAAACCGCTATTAAAGGAGTAAATATTTCCAAAAATACCTTACTACTCGTAGGTTGTTTTTAGAAGCCGAGAGACTTCACTTGCGAAGAAGGTTTTGGTTGCGAAACCAACGGGAATGTTAGGTTCACCACAAGATATCTAGAGCTGGACTTGTTCTTGCTGAAACAAAAATGGCGATATCAAAAGAAGAAATGTAATCAAGATGAAATAATTTCAATAAGGAAGATCAATCAAGAGAATAATCAAAATCAAAGAAAAACCTGGATGCCATGAAAATGATAACAGAAAAGATAATGAAAAGAAGATGATGAAGATGAATAGCAGAAATAGTTGCAGACGATGAAGAAGATAGAGAAGAAGAGAAAGAATGTTTTTCACAAAAACTTTCCTTTAAATAGAAGAAAAAGGGTGACCGGATAACATTAAATATACCCTGGAAAAGAGTAATTTTAGACACGTGTAAACGGTCATCCCAAGATTCAAGGAATCAAATTTCTGTGGGGAATAGAAGATATATTACTTCTTGTTTACTTCGCAAAGCTTCGGAACATCGCAAAAGAATAGAGGCAAGTACGTACTTTTCAAGTCCAAAGTATTCTTTCGCTCGTTCCTTCATCAACAAAGATCAAAGACTACTACAACAATGATTTTTCCTTAAAGATCGCTCTTCAAGCAATTTTCAAGGAAAAAGAGGCAAGATGTAGGATCGAATATCGCAACAAAAGAATACTTCGCGAGATTAATAAACGACACAAGCGTCGCGAAGGAGTCGCATGGAGGTAAATAAATGACGTAATAGATGACGACGGTTAGAACATGAGGAAAGTGTGAAGACTTGGCGAGATTTAAGAGTGACGCGAAGGCAAACAGTTGTACATTCGCGAGCATTCGCGAGACGTTTCCGAAAATAAGGGACAGTATAGCTGTCATCCACTATGTAATACCCTATATAAAGGGTCGAGTAAGTCTGTTGAGGGAGAGGTCTTTTTGAATGGTGAAACAAGTCATTAGGAGAGAGAAAGTTAAGGGTGATTGTAATTTCTTTAGCTTTGTTCTATATTTCTTTGTAAATCTTTCAAGAAAACAATTAATAAACATATCATTCTTCATCTTCAAATGAGTGATTTAGCAGATTTGAGTGAGGGGTGTAGTGTGGGAAATCCTGCAACTACAAATTTAACATCCAAAAAACCCAAATCCACAAAAAAAAAAACTCAAACAAAAAAAAAACATAAAACACTTTGAACAAGCAGTATAACAAGCATTATACACATACAAAGATACGATTTTTACCAACAAAAAACACAAAATCAACATTATATATAGAAGAAGAAGAAACATTTATTTCAGAACCCTAAATAAGTTAATCATATTCATGAATCAACCGAGCCAGTAATTCTTTCAATTGCATCAAGAAATAAATCCAATCAAAAGTTTTGATTCAAAACCCTAACTTCAATTCTTCTTCTCTGATTTCTCAAATCATCTATAAGACAGTTTCATCTTTGATTCGTCACCAACCCATTAATCAATTGGCATAAACAATCAACTCTTCTTCCTTTACAAACCCTAATTCTCTGTTATCTTCACCAATTTCAGATCCATTTTTCTTCATTAGCATAATCATCTTCATTTAATCTCCATCTTCAACGGAGAACAATCGCCACCTCTGATTTCATTAAAAAAAAAAATCTCATCTTCAATCTTCAGTGCCGCACTGCCTCCATATCCTCTCCTCTTGGGTGTAGTTTTTAAGAAGAAAAGATACTTCGATAGATAATATGTCTCAAATACCTAGGATGGACGATCAATATTAAATACTAAATAAAAAATCTAACGACTTATATCAACCGGTACTTATGGTCCGGTTCTAGTCCGGTCCCCCCCAAGAACTGGTCCCTGTACCGGTCTATCCCGGTTCTCAACTTCCGATACCGGCTACACCGGTTCCGGTCCGGGATTTCCGGTTCCAGACCGGTCCAGGTCATCTTAACCGGTTCTTGTGCATCCCTAGCTACTACCATAGAAACGTAAGCAGGAATCGGCTACGAGAGTCGAAAGACTCGAGTAAATATCGCCTCCCCCACTGCGATAAATAAAATTCAATAACAAGAATAGGGTAGGGGAATTACTGGCAAATCCTTTTTTCCAATTATTTTCACTGTAATACCAAGCGCCGGAAAACATTATGGGAGCACCCATTTATTTAAAAAAAATTATCAAGAGCCCCATTTTTTTAAAATTAAATTTTGTCGTGAAAAAGAAAGGGAGAGACATTTTGATAAGTTCTGGAAAAGGAGACGGAGGAGTGAAAAGAAGTTGTTGATTTTCTTTTAAAAGCAAAAAAAGTAATTAAGATTCTCTCCTAGTTCCATCGATTCGACTCTTAATTCTTATTATCTTTTCTCTTTTTCGATCGGCTTTGTTTTTAGGTTTTAGATCTCAGTCATAAATCGAGGAAGGGGAATTTTGAAGAAGCAGCAACAAATGAATTGAGCATATACTCTTCCAAGGGTGAGTAAGGATCTAGTAATCATACAATCCTCTTGAATTTCAGGAGATCGAATCAAAAAATCAATTTCATTTTTTAAACCAACTTCAAAAATACCCTTCTTCTTTCTCCATATCTGCCATTGAATACAACAATCTCATAAATGTTTTCCAAATTTATCTATGCTAGATGACCCACTGATTCACTCCGGTATGCCCGAGGACAGTGAATCAAATTGTAAATCATTCTGAATAGATTACGGGTTTATTCTAGGTATTGAATCTCCTATTTGCACCAACTTCAAACAGTAATTCATATCAATTATCATGGTATGGTAACAAATCCACATATCTCAGAGGATTGGGAGAAAACGGGTTAACTCAGTCTTTCTTTTTTCCTTAAGTATTTGAATGATTAAATTTAACGTTTACAATTTCTAATCATAGGTTTTTATATTCATGTTTATGGAATCTCTATTTTAATCTTACTGCACTATCTTCTCTGCAATGTTCATATTTATACATTCTTCCTTGTATTTAATGGATTTTTAATCTTCTTCTGTTTCCCCTTATATGTGATTGATTTGATTTTCTGATTTTTTTCTAATGGCTTTTGCCACTTTTGTTGTTGTGATCATAGATTTTGCTGAGTATTTAATCAAGCTTTTGCTTAGGGGCTCAATCATGATTGGAATCATCGCTTTTGCTGATGGTGTTGTGTTGAAGAAATCTTGGATTGGGTTCAACTCATTAGAATTAGGCACTAACTCATCCCGCCTTCCAAATTTTTCAAAAAATTTCAAAACCCGTAGAGTCAACTGTTTGCAATTATTCTGTTCTCCTTCACTGTTGTCAGCTTTCAACCTTCCATATCTAGAAAAGATCCTAAATATCTCAATTTCCTTTCTTATTAGTCTAAAAATACTCCGCAATTACATAACAATATTGACCATATCCAATTATACACCAATAGCAACATTATTGGATATTATCATAATCCTAGACTTAACACTAAAACTTTTTACAAAGTTCTTTTCTGGGAGAGTTATTATTCTTGTTGTGTAAACTATTCTCACCAAGCGCATCACCTTATGGAGGAATCTCAATCTAGTCAAGTTATGGATCTAGTCAACAAGTTCAAGCAAGCTACACTGGATTTGGGTGATGTTAATGAACTGGAAGTTACCAAAAATGATAATAAGGAAGAAGAAGATAAAGATGAATAGGAAGCAAGGGCGATAGGAAAGGTTATTATTGAAGGTCGAATGAAATATGATATGGTAGAAAAAGGCATCACCTATACTTGGCCTTTTCTCACTCTGGAGAACCTAAGAATCATAGAGGTGGAACCGAATGTTTTCATATTCAAGTTCAATCAATGGAGCTGCTCAAAAAAGTTATTGATGAACGTCCATGGAGCATTAACAAAGTTATACATGATTATATTCCGGGAATGGTTTACACAGAAAAACATTGGGTTTTCAACTATTTTGGATACAACTCAAATACTTATTGCCAGAACACATGAATGTCACATCTGTCACTAAAATTGGGCAAGTAATGGGTGAAGTTGTGGCTATATAGCCAAAAGATGCAATCTCTATTGGTGGGATTCCTGTGAAAGTTTGCGTTAATGTGGATCTTTATATGCCTATGAGAAGAGGTGTTAAGTGCTCTACCAATGCAGGTGTTACTAAGTGGCAACAATACTTCTTTGAGCGACAACCCAAGAACATATGCACTGAGTGTTACATTGTGAATCACTCAAAGGATGTTTGTAAGGATGCTGCAATTTTTTTGAAGAAAGCTCACGAGAAACCTTACTTTGTTGGAAACATTAACAACATTCGTAAAAAAATCTCAATTGTAGCTGCAACTAAGGAATCTGCCTCTATCAAAACTCATGCAGTTAAAAAGACTCAGAAAAAATTTGTCAATCAAATGTGTCCATCCCCCCAAAAGATGGTGACCTTATCAATTTAGATTCTTTACTCAAAGGTGAAGAGATTTTATCTGAAGAAGACAGTCGACTTGGCAAACGTCAAAGAGCTGGTGAAGCTGCATCTCATATTCCTCCTACTTCTGAGATTTCCTAACATATCAAAATTATGATTCCAATCTATGCCCCTACAACTAATCAAGTGATCACTACTGGAAAGAGTCAGATAACGCAATCACTCAAGGGGGATCAGGTTTCACACTTTCTTTTCACTTTTATTGTTCTTATACTTAATTTGCAATTTTGTTTTCTTTGCTCACGTAAACTATTAGTTATTCTACCCGCATTTAATCCTCAGTCATTACTTAGTAACCCTAAGTGCATTAAATTTTTCCATGCAAACCCTACGTTAGTTAATAAGTTTTCATGCATCTATTGTTTTAGGTTTTTTAAGCGCACTTTTACTTTGCTTTGCATAATTCAGTTGATAAATTATTTTTTCAACATGAAAGTAGTTTCCTGGAATGTACAAGGACTCAACACCCCTTCTACCAGAGATCATCTTAGGGATTTAATTATATCCCAAGACCCTGATATCATCTTTTTATGTGAAACTAAAATCCAAGAAGACAAGATGAAAATGTTGTTAGCTCCACTTAAATTTCCTAATATGAAATTTCTTCAACCCATTGGCTTGTCTGGGGGATTACCTTTTTATGGAAGAATGATTTCATTTGTGATGTAGTTAGCTGTGAAGATAATATGATTCATGCCGCAGTTCAATGTAATCCTAGTCAACCTGAATTATTATTATCATGTTGTTTGAGGGTGAAAATGGTTTCCGCTGATTACGGTAATTTCGCGTGAGTGGGTGAGAAACGAGTCTAAACCCTAAACAATGTACTGCACAAGAGTACTTTAGATTCGAGAGATCAATCTGTACAAATCCAGCCTAAACCAAGAAATGGACGTTCCAGACTTGCTTCGGTCACAAAGTGAAGGAGAAGGGTTGGTTTTGGGGAGGGAAGCAAAGAAAGTGTTGAGACCAGAATAGTTGATTCTGGAAGAGTAGTTTTTTGACCACTTGTATCAGAAAGTGAAACACTAGCAATGTGGAAGCTAACAGATGATTTCTGAGTGTTGTATGTTCCTGACCAAAACTTGTCATTTGGTGGAAATAGGTAAGACCTATTTATACAAGTCGTAACAAAACGTACTCTGGCCTCGTAAGAAATGGGAACGACTGAGTAAAGTGGAAGGAGGTGGTAATGGGTAACGCCTGGAATTGATGTTCTATAATGAAAGAAACATTTAACCATTACTCCTTGTATTTACTAACCGGCTCATTCTTATAACACTTTCTTGTAACGGGCGTAGTGTACGCCGCACGCTGTAAACCGCCAAACCAATACCCTAATGCTCATCCCCCAGTTTGTGACATGTGTTGATGTCTCGAGTGTTTTCGTGGAAAACGTGTAGCATGTTGTTGTTTCTTGGCAAGTTGAGCTTGGGAGACTTGCCGGCTAGGTGGTGACCCTCGACGGTCAAGATTTTGCATCTTGAGGGGAAGGGTAGCCGTCGATTATTGCAACCCTTCGTTTTGGCAGCCAGCGTCGTGCATGGCTTTGGCATGTGTTAGGCGCGACCAAAATTAGGGTTTAGAACAAACCGTGATGTTTGGCTTTGGGCCGCAAGTTGCCATGCGTTAGGTGGCGAACTTGTGTGGCTGAGATTTGTATCTCGGATGGAAGGGCAGCCGTTGATTATTGCAACCATTCCTTTGGCAGCCAGCGGCATGACCGGTCTGGTTTTGGCATGCTCGTGCATGTTTTAGGCGCGGCCGAAATTTAGGGTTTGGTACAAACTGTGTATTTTTGGCATTGGGCCAGAAGTTTCCACGCGTAGGGTGGCGAACTTGGACGGCTGAGATTTGCATCTTAGGAGAATGGGCAGCCGTTGATCGTGGCTACCTTCCCTTTGTAGCCTGGTAACTTTGTCTAAATTAGGGTTTGGCATGTTAAAACCCTAATTAGCGCCCTTTACTAGAATCGCTGTAGAATTCTCGTACGAACTCGGATTTTGACGTTCCACCCTTCCATTCGAACGGAAGAGAGTTTCCTATTTCTGTTAGAGGGGATATTTAGGTGTCGATCTCGTTCGGTAGGTGAAAACAACCCGACAATAAAACTCAGGAAGAATTCAGGAGGGATGTTGCGGGCCCGAAGTGGCATAATCGCGCCTGTGTCATGGCGGCATGGAAGGCATGGCTTTTTGGTATGTGCGTGCTGCATGTTGGTGCGGTTTGGGAAGCTAGCGCGTTTTGGGAAGCTAGCTTATTTTGGTAAGCCAGCGTGTTTTGGGAAGCTAGCCTCTTTTGAGACTGTGGCAGGTTTGGAGCAACCTGATTAGTCAATGAAAGTAGGGGACTAGCAATCTTTGACATAGTTTAGGCACGACCAAATTAGGGTTTAGGTGCAAACCGTGGGTTTTGGCTTTGGGCCGCAAGTTGCCATGCGTCAGGTGGCGAATTTGTGTGGTCGAGATCTGCATCTCAAAGAGAAGGGTAGCCTTTGATTATTGCAACCCTTCGTTTTAGCAGCCAGCATTGAGCATGGCTTTGCCATAGAGTAGACGCGGCCAAATTAGGGTTAGGTACAAACCGTGTATTTTGGCTTTGGGCCGCAAGTTGCCATGCGCCAGGTAGCGAACTTGTGTGGTCGAGATCTGCATATCAAAGAGAAGGGTAGCCGTTGATTATTGCAACCCTTCATTTGTAGCAGCCATCGTTGAGTTATAGCCTTGTCAAAGAATATGCGCGGCCAAATTAGGGTTTAGGTGCAAACCGTGTGTTTTGGCTTTAGGACTCAAGTAGCCATGCGTCACCTGGTGAATTTGGATGGCTAAGATCTGCATCTTAGATGGAAGGGTGGTCGTTGATCGTTGCAACATTCGTTTTGGCATCCAATGATGTGAAGGAGAGGCTGGCATGGTATATGCACGACCAAAACTAGGGTTTGGTGCAAACCGTGGGGTTTGGCCTTGGGCCGCAAGTTGCCGTGCGTTAGGTGGCGAACTTGGATGGTCGAGATCTGTATCTCGAAAAGAAGGGTAGCCGTTGATTATTGCAACCCTTCGTTTTGGCGTAGAGAAGTAGCTGGCATGGTTTTCCATTGGCACGGTGGAGCGGCGGGCATGGATGGCATGCCTTGGCACAGAGACGTGGCTGGCATGGTTTGCCAATCGCACGGTGGTGCGGCTGGCATGGTTGGCATGCCTTGGCGCTGAGACGTGGCTGGCATGATTTTACATTGCCACGGTGGTGCGGCTGGCATGGTTGGCATGCCTTGGCGTAGAGACGTGGCTGGCATGGTTTGCCATTGGAACGGTGGTTCGGCTGGCCTGGTAATTCTTACGTAAATACGCTGATTGTTTCAATAAATGCGCTATTGTTCATAGTGGCGTCATGCCAGATGTACGGTTTTACGATTTTATCCCTAAGCTAAAAACCACCATCAACATTAAGTCCCCTGCTTAGCTCGGGACAGGAGCATTGTTGCGAGGTAAGCATAAGATGGTGACAAACGAGGACAAAATCGAAGCAGCGGGTCATGAAAGATGGCTAGGAAAATTCGTCTAAACCTTTTTAGAGAAATAAGGAGAATCTGTGATCCTTGCATTTGGCGGCTTTGCGTAAATTCTACTCGTGGCAGTGCAGGTTAGGCCGCGTAATGGTAGAGACGACTGCTTGCCGGGATGCAGACTGTTGGTATCGGTTTTGAAGGGAGCCGTTAGCATTGGTCGGCTTGGAATGGAGCCGACATCATTGGTCGGCATGGAATGGAGCCGTCAGCATTGGTCGGCTTGGAATGGAGCCGCTTGCGTTGCGCGACTTAGAGTGGAGCTATCTTGAGTTCCTCGGAAGGATGACGACTGGCTTCAGTTCCGTGGAAGGATGACGACCGGCTTCAGTTCCGTGGAATGATGACAACTTTGTCTAAATTAGGTTTTGGCATGCCGAAACCCTAATTAGCGCCCTTTACTAGAATCGCTGTAGAATTCTCGTACGGACTCGGATTTTGATGATCCGCCCCTCCATTCTGAACGGAAAATAATTTCCTATCTCCCATCGCTAGAATATTTAGGTTTTGAGCTCGTTCGGGAGGCGAAAACAGCTCTACAGTAAAATTCAGGAAGAATTCAGGAGGAATGTTGCGGGCCCGAGGTGGCATAGTCGCGCTCAGTCACCTATTCCCGTTCATGGAGCAAGAAGGAATCTTCATTCTGTTCAAACTATAAAAACTCCGTCCGCCTGAAAAGAGGTATCGACCCTCTTCTGTTGCACGTCTGGATCTGTGCTTTCGTCTGCAATGTCTCTCCAGTGGATTCCAAAATTTACCAAAACTCCACTGCATTCTTGGGATAAATGGATGAAATATATGCTCGGCAACGATCATGTCAGGGCTAATCTTGGAGATTGTTGTTGCGTTGTCGGTCCATCCTTGACTTTAGGTTGTTCAGTGTCTGGACCTTCTGATCGTGATGATTGATATGTTCTGGATGATTGTATGGTAGAAATCTTCCGAAGACACATGATGTAATATATGAGTTGGGAGACATTTTGTTGCCGATGTGTTGCTATCAAGTTTTCAAGGACTTTGTTCCAAGAGACATCCTTCGAACCAGCTTCTGAATCTTGGACTATCGTATGAAATGGGATGCGGTGAGCAGTCCCCAATTATATTTCTGTTAGATCCGATGGAATGGCCGAATATCTGAATGTATCTTCGTGGCATGCTTTTGGAGTTTTTGATTCACATGTACGGTTTCATGTTGAGAAATTCCCGCGGCTCGTAAAACTTCGGCAGTGATGATGTTGAAATCAGAAATAACCAGGTTGAGGGGAGTGAATGCATCTCATGCTGGTAGTCCCCATGTGTAGCATACTTTCATCGCATCGCCTTGAATCCATGTCCACGGGATTTTATACAAGCTTATTGTACTCTTCTGGATGTGACGCTGGGATGCACATGGACGAAATATTCTGGATAGCGAAGAGGCAGGAATGAGAGAGTTATGTTGTTTATCGTGGCTCCCTCTGTTTCTTCAAGAAAATGTTTCAGCCGCGTCTCTGGAGTTATCTCATGAGTCTTTGATGGTCGTCGGGATGGATTGCGATGAGCAGTCCCCAGTCGCATTTTTCTTTAGTTTCTGAAGTTGTTTTCCTCTGAGCAGGCTTGGGATCCGCCGCGGCCTTGTAAATTGTTGAAGGCGTCTTCTAGACAGAGAGGTGATGATATTCTTGTGCTACACCCTTGAAGAGTAGATGACCTTGTTGTGGTTATGGCCTTTTGGTTGACTGTGTCTTCTGAGCTTTGACAGTGAAAGGATTCCGTGTAGATCCTCAGTCCCCAAGTATGGTTTACATGTTTCCATCTTTGTAGTGATTGCTATTGCGGTGAATCTCTGGCAGGTATCAAAAAATGAGCGGCAACAGTTCTTGGTAGCAGATGTAATCAGAAGAGACTACATTGTCGTGGGAACAAAGTAGTTTGGCTAGAATTGTATGGCATCCATGGAAGTAAAAGGATTGGATGGATGTGTAAGCGAGCAAACTGTCCATGGTCACGAGTTTTGGCGGGATGGATCAAAAGGTGGCCATGACTACGAAGATTGGCTGGATGCGATCATGATCCTTGACATGAGGAGTGTGGTGGCACGACACTTTGCAGGAAGGAGTGGTTTTGAAGCGGCTTCGGCTCTTGGAGAGGACGTTGAAACTTAAGGAGCCAAATGCTGCTTCGGATCCTGAAGCAGCTTATGGAGATAACGCTGAAGCGGAGCGGCTGCTGGAGAACGTTGAAGCGGAGCCACTTCTGGAGAAACGTCGAAACGGCGCCTTGAAACTCTCAGAGACTTGACGGTTACAATGTTAAAGCCGGAGACTGCGTCACTCGGCCGTCTCGTCAAACTCGACATCCCTCAAGTGAACAGTGGTTAGGAGTCCCCAGTTCCATCTATCGATCGTGCTTTCCAGGAGAGGTTGGGGTTTGGGAACGACTTCCCTGGATGGAAACAGCTGCTTTCCTGATGCAGTGCGGTTGAGGGATGCAAATATGTATTGACGCTATGCCTTGGAGAAATATAGAATCTCACATAACTGTTTTATCATAGACTACACGATTTTGTGGGCGAAGTCCCCAGAAATCATGCATCTCCTGACGGGAAGAGGGTCTTTGTGAATTCAGGAGGGTTTTTGATTTCCTTTGCCTCGATTTTGGAGAAGTCTTTCCTGATCTTTACGTGTGATGAAATTGGATTGATGATTCCCTTCTACTGGGCGTTCAAGAGCAACACGAGCCCCTTCTTCTATAAACGCACATCCTGTCAAGAAGTGTCCACAGGATGTTAAAAGTATTCCTTGTCAGATCCCTCTTGGGTTGACGTGACTCTTATGGTGGCCGCTCCGTCAGTGTCTTGAGGAAATAGGCATCTCTTTCCGAGTTATAAACACGTAGCCTTACGAGAACCTTTTGTCTTTCCATCAAATTAACAATGGTAAAAGGAGGTCGGCTTCTTCCGGATCTTCCAGTATCTTGCCCTGATGGTGGAGTAGCAGCGTCTCTGGTGACGGTTGGAGTTGTCCTACTTGAAGAAACGTTAGGTTGGCGGAAGCGGCCCTGGTTCTGGTGATCGTAGGTGTATCGTGCACAGATGGCACGGTTTTGATCACGGAGTGCTGGAGTCATGGCGCTGTTTCGAAGGGTGAGGATGGCGCTGCTTTGGCTGGTTGTGGAGCGGAGAAGATGGCGCTGGAAGGGTGCAATATATTAGCGCTGGAAAGGATGCAAGCTGCTGGAGCTGGAAAGAAGCAAGTTATTAGCGCTGGAAGGATGCAAGCTACTGGCGCTGGAAAGATACAAGCTGCTGGCGCTGGAAGGATGCAAGCTGCTGGTGCTGGAAGGATGCAAGTTGTTAGCGCTGGAAGGATGCAAGCTTCTAGCACTGGAAGGATGCAAGTTGTTAGCGCTGGATCGGCTTCTAATGGGCGCTGGATTGGTGTGGGCGCTGGCTTGGCGTGGTGCAGATTGTTGGATTGGCACGGCAATGGCTTGGCGTGGCGCGGACTGTTGGGCACCGTGAGGCTTGTTCTTGCGGGCCCAGTTGTCTCTTTCCATACGTAGCTCAAATAGAAAATCATTTCTTTATTCAAATTCCAAAAGTGTTATGCCTATAAAAGGGGTTGGCTCTCCTTTTTTTTTTTTCGAAAAGCAAACAAAGCGCCTGGTTTATGGTTTTATTTGAATTGATAGATAACCGTTATCTACGAGGGTTTTGGATTATTCTTTTGGAATGAATTGTTTTATAGTAATGTTGTTTTGGTTATGACTATAAGTAGCATAAGTACCCCGGGAAAGCTATGGAATTGCGAATGTTGTGCGACAGTACCAAGCATGAAATGAAACATAGGAACAATATGGCTATCAGTTTTTATCATCTCTGTGAAAATTTGAAGTAGTAGACCATGTATTTTGCCTAACAAGACTTACTCGGTTTTTTGGATCTCCCGGGTGCAAGTCCGAGTTTTGTGGGAAGCGCCGTCGTGATCGCGAGAAGTCCCCAGTCACTCCTTGTCGTGTGATAGCTGATATTTGAGCCATTGATTCCCTAGCGGATTTTATTTGCTTCTACCATCTTGAGATCGGCGTTTGAAAGATGAAATCAGGAATTGAAAGTTGATATTATAACCGAGAGATTAATCTCCCATTGTGGTCGCCAATTGTTTGAGGGTGAAAAAGATTTCTGCAGATTATGGTAATTTCGCGTGAGTGGGTGAGAAACGAGTTTAAACCCTAAACAATATACTGCACGGAGTACTTTAGATTCTAGAGATCAATCAGACAAATCCTACTTAAACCAAGAAATGGCCGTTCCAGACTTGCTTCGGTCACAAAGTGAAGGAGAAGGGTTGGTTTTGGGAAGGGAAGCGAAGAGAGTGTTGAGACTAGAATAGTTGATTCTGGAAGAGTAGTTGTTTGACGACTTGTATCATAAAGTGAAATGCTAGCAATGTGGAAGCTAACAGATGATTTCTGAGTGTTGTATATTCCTGACCAAAACTTGTTGTTTGGGGGAAATATGTAAGACCTATTTATACAAGTCGTAACAAAACGTACTCTGGTCTCGTAAGAAATGGGAACGGCTAAGTAAAGTGGAAGGAGGTGGTAACGGGTAACGCATGGAATTGATGTTCCATAATGAAAGAAACGTTTCACCATTACTCATTGTATTTACTAACCGGCTCATTCTTATGACACTTTCTTGTAACGAGCGTAGTGTATGCCACACGCTGTAAACCGCCAAATAAATACCCTAATGAGCATCCCCCAGTTTGTGACAAGTGTTGATATCTCGAGTGTTTTCGTGGAAAACGTGTAGCATGTTGTTGTTGCTTGGCAAGTTGAGCTTGGGAGACTTGCCGGCTCGGTGGTGACCCTCGACGGTCGAGATTTTGCATCTTGAGAGGAAGGGTAGCCGTCGATTGTTGCAACCCTTCGTTTTGGCATCCAGCGTCGTGCATGGCTTTGGCATGTGTTAGGCGCGGCCAAAATTAGGGTTTAGTACAAACCATGATGTTTGGCTTTGGGCCGCAAGTTTACATGCGTTAGGTGGCGAACTTGTGTGGCTGAGATTTGCATCTCAGATGGAAGGGTAGCTGTTGATTATTGCAACCCTTCGTTTGGCAGCCAGAGGCATGACCGGTCTGGTTTTGGCATGCTCGTGCATGTTTTAGGTGCTGCCAAAATTTAGGGTTTGGTACAAACCGTGTAGTTTTGGCATTGGGCCAGAAGTTGCCACGCGTTGGGTGGCGAACTTGGACGGATGAGATTTGCATCTCAGGAGAAGGTCAGCCGTTGATCGTGGCTACCTTCCGTTTGTAGCATGGCAACTTTGTCTGAATTAGGGTTTGGCATGCTGAAACCCTAATTAGCGCCCTTTACTAGAATCGCTGTAGAATTCTCATACGGACTCGGATTTTGACGGTCCGACCCTCCATTCGACCGAAAAAAAGTTTCATATCTCCGAATGCGGGGATATTTAGGTTTGAGCTCGATCTGGAGGTGAAAACATCCCGGTAGTAAAACTCAGGAAGAATTCAGGAAGGATGTTGCGGGCCCGAGGTGGCATAGCCACGCCTGTGTCATGGCGGCATGAATGTCATGGCTTTTTGGTATGCGCGTGCTGCATGTTGGCGCGTTTTTGGGAAGCTAGCACGTTTTGTGAAGCTAGCGTGTTTTGGGAAGCTAGCCTCTTTTGAGACCGTGGCAGGTTTGGAGCAACCTGATTGGTCAATGAAAGTAGGGGACCAGCAAGCTTTGGAATAGTTTAGGCGCGACCAAATTAGGGTTTAGGTGCAAACCGTGTATTTTGGCTTTGGGCCGCAAGTTGTCATGCGTCAGGTGGCGAACTTGTGTGGTCGAGATCTGCATCTCAAAGAGAAGGGTAGCCGTTGATTATTGCAACCCTTTGTTTTAGCATCCAGCGTTGAGCATGGCTTTGCCATAGAGTAGGCGCGGCCAAATTAGGGTTTAGGTGCAAACCGTGTGTTTTGGCTTTGGGTCGCAAGTTGCCATGCATCAGGTGGCGAACTTGTGTGATCGAGATCTGCATCTCAAAGAGAAGGGTAGCAGTTGATTATTGCAACCCTTCGTTTGTAGCATCCATCATTGAGTCAATGCCTTGTCAAAGAGTAGGCGCGGCCAAATTAGGGTTTAGGTGCAAACCGTGTGTTTTGGCTTTGGGCCGCAAGTTTCCATGCGTCAGCTGGTGACTTTGGATGGCTAAGATCTGCATCTTAGATGGAAGGGTGGCCGTTGCTCGTTGCAACCCTTCGTTTTGGCAGCCAATGATGTGAAGGAGAGGCTGGCATGGTATAGGCGCGGCCAAAACTAGGGTTTGGTGCAAACCGTGGTGTTTGGCCTTGGGCCACAAGTTGTCGTGCGCTAGGTGGCGAAATTGGATGGTCGAGATCTGTATTTCGAAGAGAAGGGTAGCCGTTGATTATTGCAACCCTTTTTTTTGGCATGGAGAAGTAGCTGGCATGGTTTTCCATTGGCACGGTGGAGCGGCGGGTATGGTTGGCATGCCTTGGCGCAGAGACGTGGCTGTCATGGTTTGCCATTGGCACGGTGGTGCGGCTGGCATGGTTGGAATGCCTTGGCGCAGATACGTGGCTGGCATGGTGGTGCTGCGGCTGGCATGGTTGGCATGCCTTGGCGCAGAGACATGGCTAGCATGGTGGTGCGGCTGGCATGGTTGGCATGCCTTGGCGCAGAGATATGGCTGGCATGGTTTGCCATTGGCACGGTGGTGCGGCTGGCATGGTTGGCATGCCTTGGCGCAGAGACGTGGCTGGCATTGTTTGCCATTGGCACGGTGGGAGAATTAGGGTTAGGTGTATACAGTGGTGATGTCAGTTAATACTAAGTGTTCTGTCGTGGAACATGACACATGTATAAAAAAAAAGGTACCCTGGTAATTCTTACGTAAATACGCTGATTGTTTCAATAAATGCGCTATTGGTCATAGTGACGTCATGCCAGATGTACTGTTTTACGATTTTATCCCTAAGCTAAAAACCACCATCAACACCTGTATGTATGGATATTGTGATTATTCTAAGAAGAAAGCTCAATGGAATTTTATCAAAGACATTGGACTCAACATTTCTCAACCCTGGGTTCTTGTTGGTGATCTTAATTTCCATATACTAGATTCTTCTTCATCAGCTTCTTCTTCAGGTGATGGCTTTGTTAATTATATCATTCAGGAAGTGGGATTGCAAGATTTGGGTTTTATAGGCAGAGAACATACTTGGTCAAATAATAACTTGGGAACTGAGAAGAAGAGATCAAGACTAGATATGGCTTTCACTAATGGTGCTTGGAGTCTACACTTTCCAGACTCTAAACTTGTTCATTTAACTTAAAATGGAAGTGATCACTGCCCTGCGATGTTAGTGACTGATTACTCTCAGCCAAAACTTTGAAAGCCTTTTAAATTCTTTCAGACTTGGCTTCAAGATAGAACTTGTGCAGCTGAAATTACTAAGGCTTGGGAAAAATCAGTTCAAGGCTCTCCAGGTTACAAGCTCATTAAAAGGCTTCAGTTCACCAGGATTACTTTATCTAAATGGAACAAAACTCATTTTGGAAATATTGATTAGAATGTGGATAATCTCTAACAAAAGCTATCTGCAATACAAGATATGCCTTTTTCTCCAGATAATACTTCAAAGATTTGGAAGTCAGTCAAGAGTTGGATAAGTGGCACAAGATACAACATGAGTTCTATAGGCAAAAGTCTAGGGAAAACTTTGTAAAAGACATGGATTACAATACTAAGTATTTCCATACTTTAACAAAGAGGAAGAGAGCTAGAAATAATATTGATTCTGTAAAAACAGATGATGGAACTTGGTTACAATCCAGAGATGATATTTCTAATTTGCTTACTCAGCATTTTAAGAATATACTACAATTGAAGAACAATATTATGCTCATATTCCTACTCTAATTACAGAGGAAGATAACAATCTACTTCTTTTGCCTCCATCAGATGAAGAAATTCATACGGTCCTCAAGAGCATGGAGAGTTGGTATGCACCAGGGCCTGAAGGATTTCAAGCTGCCTTCTATAAGTCACAATGGAGTATAGTTGGTAGTGATGTTTTTGATATGGTGAAGAATTTTTTTTCAACTAAGTTCCTCCCCAAACAGCTCAACAAAACATACATCTATTTAATTCCCAAAAAGAGTAAGCCTTACACTCCTTCCGACTTCAGACCTATTGGGATTTGCAATACATCTTACAAAATCATTTCTAATATCCTAGTATCTAGAATTAAGCCATTAATGGAAAGAATCATCTCCCCATATCAGGTTGCTTATGTTTCAGGAAGGCTTATTAATGATAACACCATTATAGCTCATGAAGTAATTCATTCAATGAAAATAAAAGAAGGTGAAGGAGGTTGGCTAGCTTTAAAACTTGATATGTCTAAAGCTTTTGATAGATTGGAATTGTCTTTTCTACTCAAGGTACTTCAGAGTTTTGGGTTTTCTGAAGATTGGTGTCATCTTATCAAGGAATGTATAAGTACTACTTCTTTGTCTGTCATGCTTAATGGCTCTCCATGTGAAGAATTCTCACCTACTATAGGAATTAGACAAGGAGACCCTCTTTCTCCTTATATTTTCATCATTGCAATGGAATGGTTCTCTAGAACTCTTTTAGAAGCTCATAATTCAAAATAAATCAAAGGAATATCAATTGCAAGAGGTGCAATGTAAAGACCCTCAAGCTCGTCAACGCTATTAATAATAACTCGATTAGTTTAACACGATCATTAATTAATATAATTTAATCTAACAATGATCTAGATACGAAATTAGTATCGGTGGATAGATCTCGAAAACTTACGCAGAATGGACTACTTGAGTGTGTCATTCGGATACTGGACGAAGAAGATATCATCAAAATTGTAAGAAGGGTAAATCGTCATTTCCATTTAAGCCTACCTTAGCTGCCCTTATCCATTTTCCGGGTGTCCCAGTAATCCTCGTTGGTCTTATCGAACCAAATCGAGCAGATAACTCATATTTTCATTCTTCTTCATTCTTATTCTTCTTTCTTCTTCTTTTTCTTCTCTCATCATCATCTTCTTCTGTTCTTCGCCTCTGGCGATTCTCTGAGATTTCCGAGGCTATGAGGTCACGAGAATTAGATAAGTTATCAGATATGGAGGCTGCTGGTGGTGGTTGATGTTAATTGAGCACGTGATGAAGAGGATAGAGTTGCTGTTGAAATCAGAATTAAGGTTTATAGGTTTGATTGATGTTTTGAAGACTTAGAAGATAAGATATAGAGTTATGGCTTGATGAAGAATCATGGTTTAGTGTTCAATTTAAGTGTTGAAGTGAATTCGATGATGAATCGAAGAATTATGGTTTCTGCATGTTGTATTGGAATTCGAATTGGGCAAAGATTGAGAAGATTTAGATAGAATTTTAAGATGGGTTTGTTTAATTGGGGATTCTGAAGTTGTTGTGGTGATAAATTGTGAAGATAGGTTTATGTTGAATGGAATTAGGGTTCTTTATAGAATAGAGATTTAGGGTTCATGGGTTTAATGATTATATGAAGAAGATGAAATTGATAGTTTCATATTGGGTTGCTGAGTTGAATCAAAGTAAAGAAGAATTGGCCTCTATGGAATCAAATGAAACCATTTGAGGTAATTTCTCTGAGATGTTTAGTTCAGTTATTCAGTTTTATTGAATGAACTTATGTGTTTGATAATTGAATTAAGATTGAGATGGACATGGTTGGTATGTGATGGAGATGGAATTGTTTAGATGGTAATACTGTTTTGAGATGCAATTGAAGTTAACATAGTTAGTAGAGGCTCAGTTTGTTGTGCAGGCATGAACTTTAATGGGAGAGATTATGGTAATATTGGTCTTGTGGAGTGTATGAAGAGGAGTTAGCTGATGGTCTGTGTAAGTTGAGTTGAATTGTTTGTTTAGTAGTTTGTACAATTAAGAATCGAACTGAAGTTGATGTGTGTATGGGTTGGAAGTGAACTGGTGGTGATAATGTATGCGTATAGTTGATTGTTAGGTTGTAAGTGTTATTGCAGAGAAGAATTGAATTAATGGTGAACTGTAGATGTTGCTGGTGGAGATGGATATTGGATTTACATTGGTGGTTATGAATGTATTGTCTATATAGAAGTGTAGGTCGGTTGGATGTTGGTTTTGTATAACTATTGCAGGCGTTAAGATGTAGCTAAGATTAGTGGAGGTATTGAATGAGACTTGAGATCTTCAAGTGAAATATGGTGGTGATGTTTCGTAACCGGTGGTATTGTGTAGAGATTCAGGGACTGTGCAGTTGGTGAATGGATGATTGCTCGAGAAGTGAGCTGATCTTAGTAGTAGGGATGTAATGAGGGTGATTCAGGCCTGAGAGGTGTAGTAAGTATGGATGATTGTAGGGAGTAACTAATAGCTCCAGGGGAGGCTTGCTACTACCATTGCAGGTAGGCTTAAATTACAGTTGTATTTGTATATTGATCTTGAAATTTGTTTAGAATGAATGAATGGATTTCTTTTTGATTTGATATTAAGGAATTGATGTAAGAAATATAGCTTTTAAAGGAATTAGGCCTATTTGTCATCCCAGTTAGATATCTAACTGATTTATTTCTCATCTGACTTAGTGTATCTGACTGAGATTAGCTCAGTGACCAGACCTGACTCAGTGAATCTTGACTGAGTTGGATCCTTTGATTAGTTTGACATGACCTTGACCTTTGACCGACGTTGACCGTAGTGGACTTTGGCTTGAATTTGACTGGAAGTTGACTATTAGTTGAACCCTTTGACTGTTTGCGACCGTTAGCTGACTAGGATGGAGCATATTTTCCTAAATTGATATTTTGGGCCCTTATGGTCTGAATTAGCCTTTGCTTCCTTCTACAAAGTTGTAGATATTCAAAAGAATTAGCCAATGGACTATGAAACCAATCTGATTTAATAAGTAAACCTTAGATATGCTAAGGATAGATAAATAAAAGGTGTAGAACCATAAATGAGCTTAAAACCATTAGATAGACTTGTATGATTCTTGTGTGAGCCAGCTTGGCTAGATTCTTATAGTTCTTGTGTGATTAATAGTTAGTCTATATTAACAACGATCGATTCAAAGGATGAACCGGTGGATCGTGGATCTCGAGGTAGGCGTGGCTTGTCATCAAAAGAGGTGGGAATTTACATTTAACTCTTGTGTGATTATTGTTATTTTCTATTACAGAAGTTTATGTTTAACAAATTCATTATTGCCTGATTGTGTATTCTATGCATTGTTTTATTTTAAATTCTGAAAGTACTGTTGATTCTTTTAATCTTTTCATTGCTTGGAAAGGAATTGTAACGTTTTGTTTGTTTTTATGAATTGTTTGGGAAATAAGAATTTCTATTTGTATGTTTGGAAAATGAGATTTCCATCTGTGGTATATAGGATACTGCTCCTTCATTTATATCTACTTACTTTCGAGCTTTTATGCTTAATAGGTGTGTAAGGAATTGGTCGACACTAATATAAACTAACAGGGTGTGTAAGGAATTGGTCCACACTCAATATATACATTGTTTGAAGAAGGGGTTAGTTCTGTATACATGATTGTTTACCTCTGTGAAATTGGTTGTGTAACTTGTGTTTTAGTGTTTTAGGAAAACAGGAATTGTTTTCAAATCATTCCAATGATTACTTGAAAGTTAAATGTTATTTCTACCGGGCACTCCTTTTAGGGATGATGTGCTCACCCATTACCACTTGCAGTTTCAGAGACAGATCAGAGTTGCGCAGCGAAAGCTTCAGGGGTTGAGTTCACTAGTTGAATAACTTCTGCTATATTTATTATGTGTATATTTTATTTGTAAACCAAATGATTATTGTTATGTATCACATGAGAGGATTTCTTGTATATATGTAATTATTTCAGAGAGGGGTTAGATTCGGGTTAATCTCTGTTTAGAACTTCTTTCTTATTGTTTAAATAGATGTTTTAGATCCTTAGAGTCTCTTTATTTAGTTAATCTCTTGAATTACTCAGCTGCTAGCTTTAGGGGCTCTACATGCACCACCTTTAAATCATCTTCTTTTTGCAGATGACTGTCTCATTTTAACTCAAGCAAATTTAACAAGTGTGAATAATCTTCTTCAAGTTTTGAAGGACTTTAGTTCATAATCTGGTCAGGTCATAAACTTTGACAAATCTTCAGTTATTTAAAGTAACAACATGAATCCATCTGTTTGTAATACTCTCAGCAATATTTTGGGAGTTCAGTGTATGGAGGAAAATGAGAAGTATTTAGGGTCTCATCTAATTATTGGTAAATCTAAAGTGAAAGCTTTTAAAGATATTCAGTTGGCCTTTGAAAGAAGGCTTGGAAATTGGCAAGGAATTAGTCTACATCAGGCTGGAAGAACTACAATGGTTAAGGCAGTGCTTAATGCTGTTCCCATGTATCAGATAAGTATATTCAAGATTCCTAAGACTCTTCTCAAGAAACTTAATACATTACAAAGGAAATTTTGGTGGGGTTACAAGTCTAATAGAGGGTTAAATTTAATTGGTTGGCATAACTTGAGTATATCCAAGGATTTAGGAGGATTGGCATTTAGGGATCTGGAGATGTTAAACCATGCACTCCTCACTAAAATAGCATGGAGAATTTTTCAAAACTCTGTTCACCTATTAACCAAAATACTCAAAGCTAAGTACTTCAAGAAAGAGGAGTTTTTACACATTGAAAAAGAAAGGAGTAATTCTTCATGGACATGGAAAGGGATTGATCTTGGTCTTTCTATACTTTTAAAAGCATTACATTATGGAGGTCAACAATGGTAAGGGTACCAAAATATGGATTGATAGATTGATCATAGGACTGGATATCAAAGTGGAGCATCTTCACCCTTCACATCTGCAGTATGTGTTTGTTAGTGAGCTGATTTTACCAGATTCTAACACTTGGAACGTCCCTCTTCTCAATATTCCGTTTTCTCCAGTTATTGTTGACAGAATTAAACATATGCAGCTTTCCCTTGATGAACAAGATATTGTTATATGGAACCCTTCAAAGGATGGAGTCTTCTCAGTTAAGTCTGCCTACAATAAAAGGGTGAGACTATCTCAGGCAATGCAAGATATTTAAACTCACTGCAAAATTTAGTTCCTAAAAGGGTGAGACTATATTGTTTGAAAAATATAGTTCCTAAAAGGGTGAGACTATCTCAGGCAATGCAAGATATTTAAACTCACTGCAAAATTTGCAAGCAAGAGAATGAAACCATCTTTCATATACTCATCAGTTGTTCTCATGCTCAGTCTGTATGGCGTTCCATTAATATCAACATTGATCAGATCATTAATCAATGTCAGAATGTTAAAGAGTGGATTATTTCTTGATTTAAAAATATTCAGAATACAGGAAGTGAAGATATTAATAACTGGAGAAAGTTGTTAATGGTAGGGAGTTGGATAATATGGAAGGAAAGGTGTGACTGTGTTTATCAATACAAAACACTCAACCCAATTCGTACTGTTGAAAGGATTCAAAATCAGTTGATTAGTTATAGTGGTCCTACTAAGGAAACTTCGACTGAAACTTCAGCTGATACTTTAACTCACACTTCTGCATTATCTGAGCATACTACTAACACTTTTACTTGCCTGCATGATATTTTGAATGAAACGGTTACCTTTAAATTCTTTGTAGACACTTCTTTTGATAAATTCACTAATGATTGTGGGTATGGAATAGTCTGTTATGATACTGCAGGTACATTCGTTGGGTTCAAGGGATCATATGCTGCTGGAATAATTAATGCAGAAGAAGGAGAGTGTAGATCTTTTCTTGAAGGACTGAGATGGTCAAAGGCAATGGAGTTAGACAGCATTCACATCATATCAGATGTTGAGGAAGTAGTTAACTCGATCAACAACATTTCTTTTTCAATAAGATGGGAGAATAGAAAGATTATGCAAGAGATCAAACATTTGCTTACCTCTTTCAACTTTAAGTCTCTTATGTTAGTAGGAATTTTAATTCTTCAGCAGATTCTATTTCTAAAGTAGTAAGGAGAGATAAACTTCAAGTAGAAGAATTCAGTCATGATGTTACATATCTGCAAATAGTGTTATCCAGGCTTTTATATCCTGGTATTGATTAATAAAATCTCCCTTGTTATTTTAAAAAAAAGAATCTCTTATTTGCAACTTAGTCCCATATTTGTTGAGCGAACTTATAATCCCCATGCGACCAAAGAGTTTTTGATTAATTTTAACTAGTAATCATATTCTAGCTAAGTAAGTTTATGGAGGCTATAAAAAGTGAGACCAGGGAAAGGATTTAGGTGATTATTCTTGTTTTCATTTCACATATGACCTTGGATTTTGACTATTTTGATTAAGACGTTGCAGGTAAACCAAAGACTAACAACATCATGAAGCAATATCATAACTATTTTCTGTGTTTATGCAGCTGGTGGTGGGGTTGATTGAAATTCAAGTTCATATTCTCATGAGTTGTGTGATGTGGTTAATGTTATACTGATATCTCGTTGTAGTGTTTGTTTTGAGCGGTAGGAAGATTTATTTTTTTTTCTCTTTGTTGGCTTACTTTGTAAGAAATGTATCCAAAATCAACTTTAGATAAGTTAATATTTGTATGTAATTTTGGCTTTTGGAGCAGCATCTTTGTTTAATCTACAGAGATTGAGTTGGTGAAACTATGAAAGGAGGATAATGGTTGGATAAGCTGAGTTTGAGTAGTTGGTGTTATTGGTTGGGAAGCTACGGATATATTAGTGTTTGTGTTGGTCATGATGGTTAAATAACCTGTTATGCTGCTATGAAAATAGTTGCATGACCTGTTATGCATCTACAAAATTTGTTGCACAACTTGTTATACAGTCCAGAAAATGTTTGATAACACTTTATGTAGCAATTTTTTTATTAGTATAGAAACCAACAACAAAAAAAAAAGACTGCATAACTTGTCATGCACCTACAATTATTAATGGAAGCATAAAGCATTATGCAACCACTTTTTGTAAGCACTAAAAAAAAATAAATAGATGCATAATCTTTTATGCATCCAAGGAAATGAATGGATGACATGTTATTCATAAATTAGTATAGAGGCATGAAGCAAAATATCGATGCCGACAACTAATAACTTTGAAATTGCAGTTTGAGCCTAGCTCGAAGTCGGATCCTTTCATTTTTGGGTTGCATAACATTTTATGCATCTGTTGTTGTGTCTGCATAATATGTTATGCATCCTTTTTTTGGCTGCATAATGGTTATGTACAAAGTTTTCGCAAATTTTGCCTAAAAGAATAATCACCTCCCACTTTTTCGTAAAAAACTTAAATTTGGTGTTGTTGTTTATACTCGTTGTGTAGATTTCTTTAAAAGCTTTCGAATGAGATAAAAAATTTTAAATTCCAAGGAATTTTTTTTTAGATGTGTTATATTCAAGTTTACCTTACAATTGTACCCCTGAAAAATTAGGATGCATCATAAGTTATGCAGACATTTTTCATAATTCCAAATAATTATGGGTGTCATACAAACAGACAAATGTTTTTAGACTGACAATAAGAAAAATAATATTTTTGGGCCTTAGCCTAATTGTTCGTGTAGTGTACTCCTCGAATTGCTTGATTCGCCTCTCTATTTCCATGTTACCACCTTTCACACACCTTCATCAAAAGGAAACAACAATAAAATAAAATTTACACCAAATAACAGAAGGCAAGAACAGTTACATCAACCCTTCTAACTTGTTCACTGTGACGACCACGTTGCAGCATGACATCATGCGAACAAGATAGATAAAGAACGATTTTCGGGACCACAGAATCTGTCAAGTAAATTGTAATGTCTTTAAGTAATACATAGAAGCAGTTCCAAAGTCTAAACAATAGTACAAGGCACAATAACAATTCAATAAAAAGACTAATCTGAGCAAAGTGGACTTACAATAGCATAAAATGCAAGTCGACGCTTTTCAGTGCACGAGAATCCATCAATTAAAAACTTATTTTCTCCACTTATAATAATTGCTCGTCTTACAAGTTCAATCATGGCCGAATGATCGAGTTTTGCCTCCTTAATACTATAATAGCAAGTGGACTTTTATATACCGGCACTTAACAACTGACATGGAAATACAACAACAACCAAACATAACTAACTTACCCATGCTTAAACCCTGATTTTTGCTCTAAAGGAAGAAGATCTTTAAAGCTAAGATGACAGAAATCATCGAATTTCCACGCAAGCATCTTGCATTGTGTCCCTTTTACACTACCAGGACCAGTTGAATGAAAAATAGCATAAACCGAAATTTAAATATTTGTAACTTCTCAAAACTAGTATATAATTCTAACTCATCTAGAATAAATATCATTACATACCCAACACAAAGATTATTGTAAGGTCACCATCAGAAACAACTCCTACAATTTTATCAAAATAAAACGGAAAAAAGATCAACACATTGTGTCATTATCAATCGATTCCCTGAAACTCTTATATCAAAATTATTTATTAGGGTATAACTAGGAACATACAACCGAACGTATCACCACTTTTTTACTTGAAAGTTCAACTCATCCTGATGTAATACAACGACAACTGATTGAGTAAAATTGGAAATATATTTATTAAAAAGAAAAAAAAAACTACAGTATAACTGAAAGCGAACTAGTGCTACCCTTAAGTTCAAGGAAATACTTGAACGTTGAACTCCTAATCTTGCCACCAAATGCAAATTTTTCCAAACCTTTTAACACCAACATTTGGTTGATAGTGGATACTTCCCGAAACTTGTGACGCATAAGTATCCACGGATTGAAAGATAGTTTTAGGGATGAATAGTTTCTCGCAGTAAATTCGAATTCTGAGGAGAACTCAAAGCGCGAAACCTATTCATGATCCACTAATGAAAAGTAAGACTAGATGATTTCCTTGCCACTTTGAATAACCCATTATAGCGATATTATATAACGATTACAATGATATTGCAAAACAAGACAATGCCAAAATCCTGCAATCCATCCATTCCTCCATACTATAGGTGCATGAGAACAACACTATACAAAAGGATAAAACTATTTTCTAAGATCACAACATAGTTTTTATTTTCTACGGTCTTTGTTTATGGTGTTTAATTTGTTAATTTTTTAATATTAAATATTAGTTGTAAGATGTGTTATATAAGGGTTTTTTAGCGATTGTTGATTTACTGGTTTCAATTTCGAGAAGAAAAAGTTTCGTTTTGGGAAGAAAATGATGATGAACAAATTTCAGTTACGGTTCTTCATGAGTCAACATCATTTGAAAAAACATTTCCTAGTCTGAGGGAAACTTTGTAATAAATCATTCCACACAAAACTCCTAATATGTAATTATTCAAATACCAAATAAAGATTAATTATATATTAACAAAAAAATAATATGTTAATTGAATTATTATTAATATCTGAAAGAAAAAGTGAGCCAGATAATTATGTTTGATTATTTAATTCGTTCTTCTACATATCCTTAAAAGCAAAACAAGTTGGTTTTCAACACACGGGTAAATCGCAAGTTAAAAATAATAATGTGCGTAAAAAGAGATTTAAATTAATAATAATAAATATATGTAAGAAACCTTATTTCCTCAAGATTTAGACCACCATTTGAACTCCCTCCATCTCTCTAGGATAGACTCGTTAAACTGCTCGTGGTGTCTCAAATTATGGGCTTATGTTTATTTTATAATACAACTAGAAATACAATTTTTCTTATTTATCTTTGGTAAATATGTATTATTTCAAATGTTGTGTTAGTTATCTTAAGAAGTATGGTCTATAAAAGGTAAAATAACAAGGAAAAAAAATGAGAAACATATGTACAAGCCAATCTTAGTGAGATGGAGATATCATTTAGTTACTTTAATTCTAAATGCAAAGTGAAACACCAGTTTCTATATAATCAACAATACACATTACTGACTCTGAGAAATATTTAGGTGCTCCTCTGTTGCTAGGATACTCTAAGTTAAAATCTTTTGATCCCATTGTACAATCTTTTGAAGCTAGACTTAAAAATTATGTTAGTATCACCCTTAAGAAGCAGAAGCTGAGAAGAAAGTGGAAGAGTTGAAGCAAAAGAACAAGGACTTGGAAAAGGATAACATTTTCCAGTTTGAGAAATTGCCTCAAACACCCTTTCACTTGCTCGTCGGACCTTGTATATACGGCAGTCATTAAACCTTTTGTTCAACCTTGCTTGCATCTTTGGAGTAAGTCGTGTGGTCCACGTATTAGCTTCACACTTCCTCTTGTACATCTGCACCATCACCATAGTGCAAATATCTTCAATTAGCTCTGGTGCTGGAAGCACCTTGTCATGCTTAATCAAATTGTTAAAGCATTCGGATATACTAGAAGTATTATCTCTAAATCTTAAACCTCTAAATGCAAAAGCAGCCCAGTGCTCAAATGGGATTTTCAACATCCAATCAACAACTGAAGTTAATTTCAAATTATTTAAACTAGTTACAACCTTAAGAAATTGCTCATGTGATAAAGCAGTGTAACACTCTTCGAATAAATTGATAGCAGTCTCCCTACTCTTGACCTTGGTAACAGGAATGTTACCTTTCATATGATAAAGACAATATGAATGATGAGCATTTGGGAAAAACTCTGGGACAAACTTCAAAATACCAATTCCACGATCTGAAATGATAGTCAGTGGACGATCTTGACTGACAATTCCCTTCAAATTCTCTAAGAACTAGCGCCAACTCTCACAACTTTCAAAAAGGAAAACTCCAAATGCAACTGGATAAATCTCTATAAAAACATATAAAGTATGAAAAATGGAAATTAAATCTAAAATAAGACATTTGGCTACAAAAATTTAAGTTAATAGCAGAAAGTGGTGTCAACACCTACAATCAATACCAGCAATATGTAGGTTTTGTAATATGTTATCAACAACTCAAGTTGATACAAAAAACTAGTGTCAACAAACAAAGTAGACACATAAAATTGTAATCCTGGAACATGTAATTTGCAGATTAACTAGTGTCGAACAACTAAGTTGACACCAAATAAGAAAAAACAACATTCAAGCTTGATAACCAAAAGTCTATATGTACCAAATAAAAAAGAAAAAAAAAACTCACCTTGGTTACCAGTTTTTCCGCAAGCAATCATAAGAGCACCTTTAAACTTCGCGGTTAGAAATGTACAATCAGTGATGAGCATCGGACCACAATAAGTACTAAAACCTCTGATACAAGCATCAAAAGCCACAAATAAACCTTTTGAATTGTCGCGTATCACTATCATACTCAAAATTAACAACACTTATAGGATTGTATTCTTTCACTGCCTTTGAATACCATACAAAATCAGAATACGACTTGACATCGTCTCCCCAAATGTTTTTTTTTCCCGATTCCAGACCATGGTATGCCTGACTATAACTAAGTTCAACTCCGTACTCTTTATGAAATAAATCCAATACATCAGCAGCTTTCTTCTTCTTGATTGAAGCTCTAAAATCATCCAATATGATATCCTTTATAAAAGACTTCCTCAATCGCAACTTCGTTGGATTAGAAGAAGCTAAATCACATGAATGCAATGGATTATAAGTGTTGCACTTGAATACGACATTAGTTCCAGAAACCACGGATGAATGAAACCTCTAAGGGAAACTTTGATCTTCATGGAAGAAGCACCAGACAGTACATACGTTTTTTTATCAGTCTTAAAAATATCGTACTTGTACCCAATATTAATTGAATATTTTGTAATCGCATCATGAACATCTTTACCACTCATACCATGCATCAGACTTCCTTGGTATTCTTCTGCACACAGATGTATCATCTGTCAAGTCTTCTTCAACAGACAATTCGTTGTTTGAAACACAACTTGATGACAATGAAGTAATGACACCAACTGAAGGAGTATTATCAACACTAGGATTTATCTAAATAGCAAACTTCAAAAGATCAAGACCACTCGAGTTGTGATAGAAAATTAATAACTTCTAATCTACGTCAGACTGAATGACTTGCATCACCCCATCAAATACATAAGAAAACTGAATGATATCTTCAGGAAGATAACTCCAAGAATGTTTGACAATACGTTTCAGTTCTTTGATAGTAGTTGACGCCGAAACATGATGAGTTAGGTTCCAAAACGTTAACTCAGCAACAACCATTTTTTGCAGGCAAAAAAGTAATCTGAATATGTCAACAAACCAAGTTGATACCAAAAAAATGGTATCAACTACCACAATTGACACAAAATAGTTGTAGATGAAAAACATGTAGGTTCCATTGTTGAAGGGTGAATTTCAGTTTAGGTTCTACCCGTCCTAGCTATTACACATGACCTCATAATTCCAATACTAGTAAGAGAGAGAGTTGTCTTTCCATTGTACCTTATCCTTTCTTTTATAGGCTTTCCTAAAAGCCCCTCTTTTTACTACTTCATGACACATGTCCTAATACCTCTTAATTACCCTTACTGCCATTCTTTAACATAACTTATTCCTTCTTCATTAATTCCTCCTTTATCCTCCCATCTTTTTATGGGTATCTTCTATTTGGGCTTGGGTTTAGTCCCCAAGTCCTACATCTTAACCCAAGTTCACCTTTATTATTTGGGGAATCTCCAACTCGTTAAGGGGATATTTTTTCATGTATCAACATTAGTCCCCTGACTATTGGATCAATTATCAGATGATCCAATAGTCAAAAGGATCTCCTTTAGGCGCCTTCCTGCTTTCACATCAGATTTCGTTGTTTTATCAAATATGCGATCGTGGGCGACGCTTTGATTTCCCATCGTGCAAAACCTTTCTCCCTTTTTATTTTCTGAAGGTTACCACTTACCCTTAGTAACTGCCACGTTTGACCTCAAAGCCCCCTATATATAGAGCTGTCAATCCATTTTTCCCTTAATGCTTTTCCTTCTTTCCTCCTTCTGAACATACCCATATACTCGTCATGTATAGTAGTTCCTCTAGCGGTCCATCATCCGACGAGAATAATGAGTCCGAACAGCCTAATAGCGATGGTTCTGAAGAAACAGAGCATCTTAACCAGGAAGAGATCATCTTGCCCGCTCCAGCAGACGGCATATTATATACAATCGCCGAGTTCACGAGTGGTCCCGCTTTAAAGCACGCGCTGAGGTTAAGGGAATTCCGCGGAGGTAAACGCGCTTTTCCGTTAGAAGATATCTTTGTTTCTCGCCTTTTAAACCCTCTAGTGCTGCCTTACCTTGCTTCTCCCGGATGGCTTATGCAACCCGAATCAGAGAGCATGGATACTTTTGCGTTTAAAAATGTCCCACGGATGGCTATTCATTGTGGAGATTACAATATCCCCCTTATCGATATTCGGTCTAAGTCGAAAACTCATCCGGTGGGCCACATGGGTAGCTCGTATACGCTCCAACCCCGACCATGTCGCTGCACTTCAGCGGGCCAACATCGAGGAAGATATACTTTCTTCTCTTAAGCGGGAAGTAATCAGGTACATTCTTGATATAACGCGGCTCTTCTGTCGTTGGACTCCTCCGGTTCATACCCTTTTCACATCATGGGGAGAAGCGACCATCGTTTTAGAGGATGTAGTCGCACTTACATGGCTGCCGATCCATGGTAGTCATTCATATGAGGAGGCGGCTGTTTTCAGAGCGCTAAATGATGAAGACAAGAAAATATGTACTTATATGCTGAAGTGTAAAGATGATTCTCGTCGTGAACTGGTTCGGAACACCCAAGCGCCTCCGGATCAGACTAAAGGTGAAGAGGGTACTCCCGAAAAGGAGACACCCTCGTTAGCCAAGAAAGGGAGCCAAGTGGGTAGAGGAGAAGAAGGAGCCTCCTAAATGCTCGTCCAGCGATCGACTGATGTCCAGCTATTTTCGCGCTAATGAGGTAATCCATGGTCCATCCGATCCACCGAAAACTGATCCCGAGTGGGTTGTCAAGGTCAACCGTCGTGCCTCTTTCCCTCTATGGTTGAAGTATTGGGCTCCCCAGATAGTTGAAAGGAAAGCGTTCCCCTACAAGCGTAAGGAAGAGAATCCCCGCGCGGAGTTAGCCGCTTTTATCCTGTTCTGGCTTTGCCATGATGTGTTTGAGTACAGTCCCCAAGATACCATTAAAGGTGATCTCTTGCCGATGGCGGAGTTGCTATCCCGCAGTGTTTCTTTTCCACTCACACCGATGTTTTTAGGCGGCTTGTATCGTCATCTTGACTTGTTCTGCCGGGATCTCCAGACGGTGAGCTCATCCCACAAGATCGAGACCTACATCCCTGCTTCCTTCATGCAGGCTTGGTACTGGGAACACGTCCCCCCATGCGCGCCAGAACCAAATGACCTCGCCATCCACCGTAAAGAAGATGTTAAACAGGATGATGGTTCAGTGAAGAAGCTTCCCGTTGTCTATAGCTACCCGCAGATGGCTTTGTGGAACATGAAGGGGAAAATACCGAATGGCGATTTAGGAAAGCATCTGAATATAGCCAAGGATTTCGAACCATTTCCTTACAAAGATGATCGTTCAGGTCCGGCGCATTATGACTTTCTCGCTCCTTTTGATGTTGAGTTGGATTCCTCAAAGCCTTTATCGGCAGCGGACTTTGATTCGGTGATGGCTTGTTACCTGGTTATCTCCCTGGTTTTTATGCCGGTAAATTCATTGCTATGTCGTATAATCCTGATCGAGCAGATCGACAAGTTGGGTTTGATCAGGGGGTTCCTCCTAGGTTTCCTCCTCCAAATAGTTCTAACGTTGAAGACATCGTTGCCAGCTTCAACTTCTATGTATTTAAAGGGGCGACTTGTTTGTCTGATCGGGGGATCAGTTTTTCGTTCAAGCAACACATCTCCGCGCGGCCTCTGGCGGTTACCGAGAGAGCCCACGAGTATCATGATTTTTGAAGGCGTCGAGCTTTGAACTTTCTTTTGCGCGAGTCTTTTCCTCCTCGTGATATTACTGACCAAGATCTTCGAGAACTTCATGCGTCTGGTCGGGTCAAGCTTGATGATGCCGTGGCTGCTGAGAATCATCTCGTTCCCGCCAACAAAGGTCGCTCGGATCCTGTGGTGACCTCTTGGGCCCCGCCCGATGGTCATGAACCTGCGAATCCAAAGAAATGGGTGTTTTCTGACCGGAAACCTCCGCGATTAAATGTGAAGACGTCCACTAGTCCTTCGGCGCCCTAGGTACTTGCTATATATATATTTTTTTTGTGCTTTTTCTGTTATGTCATTATGTTTCCACGCTGTATTTTGATTGAGATGGATGGCGGAAATCACTTCCCCAGGGAGCTCTTCCTTCCAATCGCTTAGGGGGGAAATCCCCTTCTTACGTGATGGAGGAATACTTAAACATGCCCGAATGTGATTGGACTGAGAGTAGTTTAAAGAAGAAAGCCTAGCGGGAGACGAATCAGTCTTCTGCTCCGCGCCCTTGTTCCTATGCTAATATTGCGCCTTTTCAGTCACGTCAAAGTCATAGGAGGAGCGCATCGCAACCCCCGAGGAACATGAGCGGAAGCCCAACTCCCTCGTTTGTGGACCATTTGAGAGATTTGGGGATTACCCTCCCTTCAGGGGATGGATGGGTATCGCCGCGCCTTTACGTATCATCAATTCACCCTCTTAGGGCTGAAACTGTTCGTGGCAGGGGTGAACTTCCGGTATCTCCCAGTGCCGTTTTGCAATCAATGAGCCCTTCTGGGTCTAGTCGGTCAGTTTTTGGTGGGTCCACATCCCACGTGGCATTAGATGTTAATGATCCTGCAGGTAGCTTCCTATTTAATACGTGTCTTTGTTTTTGTCATTCCTATCTCTCTACCTTCCTATTCTCACCTCTATCTCTTTTTTTTTATATAAATCTAAGTTGGTTTTGCATTGGTGCCCATTTCTCATTTTTCAGGTTCCACTAGTGACTCTGAATCTTCCTCTAGTTCCTCCGCGTCTCGTCCCAAAGTTGTTGATACTCCGCTAGGCTCGTCGATTCCCGAGGTTGGTTTTCCTCCTTTCTCCTTCCCTTGTTATTTATTACATTTTTGTTGTTCATTTTCCCTTCCTTTCGTTGACATGTTGTTGTTGGCGTTAGGACATGGGTAAGAAAATTAAAGAGGCCGCGAAACCCGACATGGACATTGCCAGGCGCGTGGTCCCCAGTGGTGATGGGTCCTTTAAGCGCACTAAAGTGGATAATGGCAGTTCGTCTGTTCTTACAGAGAAGCGGGCAAACGTTCCTCACATACTGATGATCCGACCAGCCCTGTTGTAATGGCAGACCCAGAGGACGCGCAGTTTCGCTTCCCTTTGGTGGTGAGTGCTGCCGAGGCTGGGGTGGATCCTTATACCCATACTATTGTTCACGTCTTCTGGGTTCCAACTACTCTTACTGCTACTTATAGAGACATTCTCGAGCGCGACGACGGTCATATGGCGAAGCTGGGTCTATTGGGTATTCCTATCTTGTGCTACATGACTAGGAATCTCCTGGAGATTGCGGACCAGCTTGCACATGTAGGGTATGATCCTATCGACGAGGAAAGGCTGCGTAGCTTGGAGGCTTCTGTACAATCTGCGCTTAATGTAAATTTTCCCGTGGCGTGGTTGAAGGAGTTATTGGTAAAGGTGAAGAGTCGCAATGATCCCCGCGGTCGTCTTACCAGCCAAGTTTCTCAACTGAAGGGGAAGCTTCAAAAGTGCTCGGAGACGACTTCTAGTAAGAGGGTGGTGTTGAACCCGTTGCTTACAGATGTTGGCTTGGCAAATGACGAGGTATTACGAGCCGAGGCTGCCGAAGCGGAGATCCTTGCTGATCTCGAGGAGAAACGGCGGGATTTGGAGAAGCTTTGATTTTATTTCTTTTGTTGGACTTGATCTTTGTTTAGACTTGATGTTTATTGTGGGATGTTGGTGTTTGGATTATTTTCTTTTGCTGGTATTTCATTATGGGATACTTTATTGGTGTTTATATTAATTTCTCTTGTTGCTGGCATTTTGTTGACTGTTTTATATTCGTGAATATGCATGTGAGGAAATAGTCAGAATTATCGTTTTTAGCTTGAAGGTGTTATTATGTTAGTTTGTAGTGGCGGGCAGGCGTTATTAAAACGCGCATACTCCCTTTTTTTTTTTTTTGTTTATTGTTTTTAGAGGGTTTTAGGAAGGGCAGACGTTAATAAAACGCGCCTATTCCCCCCCTTAAAGGGTGTTGGGCGGGGCTGTCGTTAGTTAAACGCGCCTACCCCCTCCCATTTTTTGTTTCCTTCCATTCAGAGGGATGTTGGGTTGGCAGGCGTTGATAAAACGTGTCTTTTCCCGTTTTTTCTTTTCGTGCAAATTGGTCGATTGGATGCCTTTGGCATTACTGGAGCCTTTTGTCGGTCAAACGAACGCCTTTAGTATCCCCGGGACCTTTCGTAAATTTTTTCTGTCAATCCGGCTCCCTTGGCTATCCTAAGACCTTTTGTCAGTCAACCGGGCTCCTTTAGCATCCCCGGGACCTTTTGTAAATTTCGCCAGTCAATCAGGCGCCCTTAGCTATCCTGAGACATTTTTTCAGTCAACCGAGCGCATTTAGCATCCCCGGGACCTTTTGTAAATTTCATCAGTCAATTAGGTGCCCTTTGCTATCCTTAGACCTTTTATCAGTCAACCGAGCGCCTTTAGCATCCCCGGGACCTTTTGTAAATTTCGTCAGTCAATTAGGCGCCCTTGGCTATCCTGATACCTTTTGTCAGTCAATCGAGCGCCTTTAGCATCCCCGGGACCTTTTGTAAATTTCGTCAGTCAATCAGGTTCCCTTGGATATCCTGAGACCTTTTGTCAGACAACCGAGTGCCTTTAGCATCCCCGAGACCTTTTGTTAATTTCATCAGTCAATCAGGTGCCCTTGGCTATCCTGAGACCTTTTGTCAGTCAACCGGGCGCCTTTAGCATCGGACGTCAATAAGTATTAAAACCTATGATACAAGCATAAAAAGCCACAAAAAAACTTTTGAATTGTCGCGTATCACTATCATACTCAAAATTAACAACACTTCCAGGATTGTATTCTTTCACTTCCTTAGAATACCATACAAAATCAGAATACGACTTGACATCGTCTCCCCAAATGATTTTTTTTTCCAGATTCCATACCATGGTATGCCTGACTATAACTAAGTTCAACCCCGTACTCTCTATGAAATAAATCCAATACATCAACAGCTTTCTTCTTCTTGATTGAAGCTCTAAAATAATCCAATATGATATCCTTTATAAACGACTTCCTCAATCGTAACTTCGTTGGATTATAAGAATCTAAATCACATGAATGCAATGGATTATAAGTCTTGCACTTGAATACGACATTAGTTCCAGAAACCACAGATGAATGAAACCTCTAAGGGAAACTTTGATCTTCATGGAAGAGGCACCAGACAATACATACGTTTTTTTATCAGTCTTAAAAATATCGTACTTGTACCCAGTATTAATTGAATATTTTGTAATCGCATCACGAACATCTTTACCACTCACACCATGCATCAGACTTTCTTGGTATTCTTCGGCACACAGATGTATCATCTGTCAAGTATTCTTCAACAGACAATTCGTTGTTTGAAACACAACTTGATGACAATGAAGTAATGGCACCAACTAAAGGAGTATCATCAACACTAGGATTTATCTGAATAGCAAACTTCAAAAGATCAAGACCACCCGAGTTGTGATAGCAAATTAATAACTTTAAATCTACGTCAGACTGAATGACTTGCGTCACCCCATCAAGTACATAAGAAAACTGAATGATATCTTCAGGAAGATAACTCCAAGAATGTTTGACAATACGTTTCAGTTCTTTGATAGTAGTTGACGCCAAAACATGATGAGTGACGGTTAGGGTGCAAAACGTTAACTCAACAACAACCATTTTTTTCCTGCGATATGTCAACAAACCAAGTTGATACTAAAAAAATGGTATCAATTACCACAGTTGACACAAAATAGTTGTAGATGAAATACATGTAGGTTCCATAACTTTAACAAACAAGTTAATCACATAAACTGTTGCCAACAAAGTACGATTCTGTACATATTTTCTCGAATAAAATTACCTCGTAGTGCACTTCACTCTGGGCTGCGCCCCCTGTGAGAGATATATAGCAAAATTTAAATAATTATGACATATTGATGTATCATTATTCATATACGTTTATCCCCTATCCATTTAATGAGTCACTCTCACTATCAACGTAAAACACAATTCCTTACGATCCAAAAAGAGATCACAAAAATGTGATACCAAAAAGAGATCACAAGTTCCCGTTTCAGGAAGCACACAAAATTCAAAACTTAGAAACATTCATTTGAATTAATCTGAATTAGAACATCGATACATAAAGTTTTGTTTAGGTGAACTGCTTAAATATTGACTAAATTGTCGACTGGATTTGTTTTACTTTCAATATTAACATTTCAGCTAAACAAAAAATATCTGAAATTACAAAAGCATTTATTTGAATTCATCTGCATTATCTAAAAGTTTCAGCTATGACTGCATAATTTGTTCCCTAATTTGTAAACCACATACTTATCCACATTCACCTACATTATCTACTTTATATACATTCATCTGTGATTGCATAATTTGAAAACTGTATCATCCATTTACCTCATTTGAAACTACAGACACACACACACACACACAAAATATAAGAAAAAACATATATACATGTAACTGAATTACGAAGGAATGGCCTCAATATGAAGATAATCAACCTTTTATTTCATAAAAATGAAACACATGCAAAACAAACAAAAAAAATCAAAAACGTTATTAGAATGTAGATCATATGAAGACAATGAATCTTCAATCTAGTAAATCCAACACATACAGAACAAAATTGTTCTGTATCAAGAACATGCAAAATTGAAAAATCTAAAATAAATCACCTTCGAGAATCTATTATTCAACAGCTTCAAAAAACTGAAATATCTGAATCTTAAATATCTAATTTAAGATTCTTCAGAAAGCAAAACTCTGATCTCTCTGAATCTCAAATCTACAATTCAAAACATTAAAACGTTTAAAAAACAAACAGATCTCGTCAATCTTCAAACAAATTAAAAGCTCTGTATTACATATTCTGGAAAAAAAATTGAAAAAATACCAGTTCCGAGATCTGAAAAATCAACGATTGTCTCTAGATTGCGATTACAAATTATGAAGAATTGAAATAGAAGAAAGAAATTGAAGCTCCAGTCCCTCCCTCTCTCTCTCCCTCCCTCCCGTATTCAGGTAATAACAGGAGAATACATGGATTTAATCTCTAAATACTTAAGGGTAAAGTTGGTAATGTTGAAATGGGTAAGGGCATTTCAACATTACCTGTCTTAAGGGGGATTTAATCCCCTGTCTTAGAGGAGGGGTGTTTTTAAAATGGATAAGGGCATTTGTGAAGGCTCGATAGAAATAGGGGCTTTTATTCAGTTTCCACTTTTCTTTTTCCCTAAATGGAACTGGCTTACAACGACCTCCTAAGGCCCAACACCTAATCTACAAGACAAATATGTTACTAGGGGTGAGCATTTGGCCCGTGATCCGCGGATTTAACCGGGACCCACCGTTCTTTTGCGGATGGATGCCCGGACCATTCGTTAATGGGTTGGATGCGGATGGAACTTTTGAAATCCAACGGATAATGGATCGGGCCCGGATGCAACCATGAAAATCCGTTGGACATCCATATATGTTACATTAAACGTATTTATATAGTTCTAAAAAATACTATGCATCATTTAGGAATTTTTGTGATGTTTGTTTGGGGTGTTGTACATGACATTTTTATATTTTTACGTATATAAGATATGCCGGTTTTATAAGGAGTTATTTGTGTTAGTTTTATTTTCTTTACTATAAATTTGAACTAAACCAAATCTGTTGGATTATCCGCATCCAATCCGTCCATCCATTGGATCTGGATTGGTTGCGGATGCCAAATTTGAAATCCGTAGTGCAATGGGATTGGATGCGGATGAGGTGAAAACCGGTCCATACCGGCCCATGCTCACCCCTAACTATGTATATATATAACCAATGGTTGAGTGTTACTTTGAAATTTGGATTGAACCGCATTTCGAATCTAACTTTGGTTTAGCACAAGTGTTTTCTTTTAGAAGATTTATCTCTGGTATCTCCTCAACATGATCTATTGGCTTTCACATCGACTTGGTGATCCATTGGTTCTTTAATCTTCTCATTAGTTTATCTTTTTGCATTAGTTTTGATGCCTGGATCTAGTAGTACTACTAGGAGTAGTAGTCGTTGGTTTTTGGGGAGTCATGAATACTTGTGGATTCAAATGGGTTTTAATATTTTGGGATATTTTGACTTTGGGTCACATAAAAGTGGCCAGAGTTGCGTTTGGGTCACGAGAAAATTTTAATTAGAGTTTGGGTCACATGACCAACGTTGACCGCGTTGACAGTTAAGAAAGTCAGTTAAACACTTAAAAGACCAAATACCTTTTGTTTGACGCATGTACGGTGGAAAAGGGCCACTAATCAACGGCTGTGATTCCAAAATGTTTTAGTTTATGTTATTTCAGAAAATCCAATTCATTTCTCCAGCTATTTAACTTCTCTAAGTTCTCTCTCTCGTTCATCGCCTCCATCGTCTTCAAATGATTTGGCAGAGAAAATCCAAATTTTGATTATCAAAACCCCAGAATTTCACAAAACCCAATTTTTTCCAGGGTTCTCTCTTCTCCGGTCAGATCTAAATCATGATTTTTACATGAAGGTAAGACCTTTTCGTCATCTTTTCAATTTCTGAAAAAGAACCTCGGAATGGGTTTTTCAATTCACGGTTTGAAACTTGAAATTGAGGTTTTCGATTGAAGTATTAGGACCTTAGGAATCAAGGGTTTTGTCAATTTTTATACAGATCTTGTAATGAAGATTGGTAAAAGATTTTGGGTGGATGTTTCTGCCGATAGAAATTGATGATAAATGGATGTGATACGAAGTAGTTGGATTTTCTTAGAAATTCGTTGTTTATGTGTTTGTTGATGAATTTGATTTTGAGAAGATTGATATTCGTGGGAAACGAGAAATTGAGATGCCGTGAATTTGTGGAAGTGGTGAGAAGAGTTTGCTTAGATCGGTAATGGTCAGAACTCGAATTTGTGGATTTTTGACAGAGATGCCAAATTGTTTGTTCATGTTGATCATAGTTGCTGTCGTGATAAGCCATGGAACTGAGTTTCATCCGAGAATGAATGGATGAGATTAAGACATTCAACGAGGGTTAACAGGAAATATTATGATTTATGAGATTTGGGGTTGAGATGCTGGCGAGAGTTACTGAAATTGATGTTGTTGGCTGCGATTTACAGGGATACAGATTAATTGGTATTGCTGGATTTAGTGCTTTTGTGTTCATTTTTATCGGAAGAGTACATCTTCGTCGGAGGAACGGAGACGGAGGTGGAGGCGAGTAAGGTGTGACGACACGTGTTAACGGCAACTAACGGAATTAAATATATTGAAATTAATTTTGAAAAATAAATAATTAGATAACTGTCAAAACGGTCAACCACGGTCATGTGACCCAAACTCTAATTAAAATTTATTCGTGACCCAAACGCAACTCGGGTCACTTTTATGTGATCCAAAGTCAAAATATCCCAAATATTTTATGTCCAAAATACTCTTTCCATGAAACTGTCAAGATTAAGGCGTATAACTAATTTGAATTTAACAATATGATGAATCTTTATGCATTACTTTATTATATTAGCAAAATAGATCGAGGTGGAAACAACGTGATGAATCTCTAAAACATGATGTTTATTGGGCTTTTTGATAAAGTATCCCTACTTTTCACTTTACACAAAAAATGCCCCCGTTTTTTACAAATTTGTTAATGTACCCTTGCATTGACCGTTTTATTAAAAAAACGGTAAACGGCAGTTAACAGCCGTTAATGCTTAGGTGGCAGTGCAAAAAAGTCTAAAAAATCCTTCGAGCTAAATAGAGTTGAATCTACTTGACCGGCAAAGTGGTCGGAGGAGTAGTTCAGGTGACCAACTAGCTCTTCCAAAACAACTTCACTTTCTTGCATTTTCTGCCATCCTTTCAGTTCTCAGCTTCACCGCATCGGATTCTTGCGGCATAACTAACAACATCAATACTTCCTGTGACTTCAGCTGCAACTCCACCACTCAACTCAAATCAATTTCATTGTAGCATCACCTGCAACATCTTATGTAATATCACATCCACCAGTCTTCTGCACTTCACTAGCACTACCATATCATCTACAAATCAACTCCAGTAGCAATTCTCACCATTTCGACCCATCGGATGCACCATCGTGGAGCCAGTTGCACCAGCTTCACTACACCACATAGCAGCAACATCTTATATTCACCAGACTCGGAACCAAGTAACAACCCAGTACTCCATATCTCAGTTCCATTAAATGGCCATCACATGTAGCTGCACATCATACCAGGCTGAGTTTTCACCTGCAATACCAGTCTTGTCCAAGTTCATGGATTCATTGTAACCTTCATTCCTTGCTCTTCTCAACACCAACAGCTTCCCTGTAATTCCCTAAACATACATCTATTTCAGGTAGCTCAATTATCCCAGGCCATATCTTCATAATTCAAGCCAATTCTTGTTGTTCAGCTGCTCTTCTTATTGTCAGTCAGTCTCTTTGTATTGTTCTCTATAGCACCCAAAGAAGCTACTAACAAATCACCACCAACTGCTGCTTCAACTCTACCTGGTCCAACCCCTTCCATTTCAATCTCAGCTTCACAAGCACCAACAAAGTATCTATCTTAGTCTTGTCCACCACCAAACAACTCCTCCAGTTTCCCTTCTTCTCAGTTCAACCATCTCCATCTTCATAACACCACAGTGATCTCAGTATCACTGTCACCTGCAATATACCACCATGAGCAACATTTGTAACACCATACATACTTCACCAATATAAAAGCCACTGCCATTACACTAACAACTCCCCACATTGCAGCTGCATCTCATACCCTGTCAGGCCAAATCAGCTTTCACAAGCACCACCCACCATAGCTTAAGTCACTGCACCTCAAACAATTCCAGCTTCACTTCCACCAGCAAATCTCAATACTACCAGATCCTTGTTCTTGACAGTAAAATATCAAAACCCCTCTTCTGAAATCTTACCAGCAAACCCTCTTTTTTCTGCGGCATCAGACCACCAGTTTCCAACTTCTATCCTATCTCGAGCTCAATCAAATCTATTGGAAATATTTAGTCAAAGCATATCAATTAGTATTGATATGCTTCCTTATTTAGCTTTTACGTTTTATTTCATTTCCTTTCTTTCTAGTCAATTAGTATAATTTGTAATTAAGAGTGATTGAGAGTGATTGATGTAATTACATATTTCTTTCCTGAATTGAAGTTATTCTTCATTGTAAATTTATTGTAATCTTCTCTATAAATAAGAAAGTCTTCATCACTGCTAAACATACAGTGAACAACAATTAGACTGTGTCATAAATTTGTTATGGTATCATCCTTCTAGGTTGATCATATCATATCGTCTTTGCTTTCAATTTTTTTTTTCTTTCTTTGCACCATGGATGGTATGGATTATTCAAGAGGACCTTCAACAATGCTACTTACTAGAAACCAAGAAGAGCTTTATCGATGGAATCGCCAAGAAACCAACTGATCGGATCGAGTTGTGCAAATGGCAAAGCGTCATAACGACATGGTAAGTAATCGCTTTTAAGTTACATTAATCCCGATATTCGATCAAGCATACCGTATGGTGCAACTGCCCATGACATTTGGGTTTTTATCCAAGAGCGCTTTGCGCAATTACACAATCTCACACAAGACGATATGTCTGTGTCTCAGTATTATCAAAAATTCAAATCCTCATGGGATCAGTTAGACTCACCTAACTCCTTTTTTCATATGAATTCTGTCATGTTAAATGTTCATGAAAATCAACATAATCCAAGTGAGCCTCTAAATCATTCTACCACTAATTTCAAATCACGTTATCCCAACAGGGGAAGACGTTCTTATTGTGACCATTGTGGTAAAGTGGGTCACACTAAATACACCTGTTACAAGGTTCATGGGAGTCCCCCAACAGTTAAGGAAGGAACTGTGCTCATTTCTTCCTTATAGAATTTTGAGATGAACACTCCATGTTCATATAAGCCACTATTTACTCTCACTACTGCGCAGTATACTAAACTGCTAGCTCTTCTTTCAACTATGGAAGACCCTTCTATGCCAAGGGCAAATCTTGTAGCCGTACATCAAACAAGTGAATCTGCTATTCCTATTGCGGAGTCGGCTACAGCTGGTAATGACTCACTGACAGATGCACCAACAAATCCCATCTCGCAACTTAGTAGGTATGGTTTTACCATCTCAATCCCCTTGGATTATTGACACTGGGGCATCGAAACATATATGTTCTTCGCTTTCTTTATTTTCTACATATATAAAAGCTCCTTTAGATATATATATGTACAGCTACCTAATGGTGAAAATCACCTTGTTTCTCATATCGGTACAGTGGTTTTCTCTCCCACTTTTCAAATTAGAGATGTTTTTTATGTACTGTCTTTTAAGTTTAACTTGCTGTCTATATCTCAATTAACAGCCTCTCTAAAATGTGTTGTGTTTTTTAATAAATCACATTGTGTTCCAGGACCCTTCGACGAAATTGGAAATTGGTCGGGGTAAAGCCAAAGATGGCATCTATTTTCTATGCTCAACAACAAATACTCCTGTTTCAGCTTTAGTGTTGAATAAGTTTGATCTATGGCATTGGCGCTTATGCCACCCATCAGATATTAGATTCAAATTTTTATGTAAGACTTATCCTTATATTAAGTCGTCTATGAACTGCTCTTGTGATGTATGTCCCCGGGCAAAGCAATCTCGCTTAAAATTTAATAAAAGTACTAGTTATACTACTCGCGCATTTCAACTTATACATTGCCATATTTGGGGACCATTAAGGTTCCTTCCCAATCTGGTGCACGATATTTTCTAACGATCGTTGATGATTATACAAGGTGCATGTGGATTTATTTAATGTCTGCAAAATCAGACACAAAAAAATACTTGGTGTATTTTTCAAATATTATAAAAACTCAATTTCAATCAAAAATTGATATTCTCCAGTATGATAATGGTGATATTTTTATACCACAAATTCAAACCATCCGGTCCGACAATGGTACTGAGTTCCTCTCTAAGGACATTCAATCATGGTATTCCCAACATGGAATTCTTCATCAACGTAGTTGTGTTGATACACCGCAGCAAAATAGTGTCATTGAACGAAAACATCGACATCTTCTCGACGTTGCTCGTGCCCTTCGATTTCGTCAAATTACCATTATCTTTTTTTGGGAGAATGTATCCTCACCGCCGCTTATTTGATAAACAAAATGCCAACTCCTATATTGAGCAATTCGTCTCCTCACGAAATGTTATTTGGCACTCCACCATCCTATTCAACACTTAAAGTTTTTGGATATCTTTGTTTTGCTCGAAATACTCACATCAAAAATAAATTTGATGCCCAAGCTAATCCGGGAATTTTTGTAGGTTACCCTTATGGTCAGAAAGGGTATCGTGTTTTTGATATTGAAACACGCAAAATTATTATTTCTCGTGATGTAGTTTTTCATGAACGAGTATTTCCATTTCTCGATACGGTTAAATATAATCAAAATCAGTACCAGTCGTCGATATCTCTTCCAGTTATATATGATAGTCCTGTATTTGATTATGTTGATTGTTCTCATAAGCATAATTCAACATCAATTGATCCCAATATCACTTTATCTCAGGAATCAATATTAAGAATTGTACAAGCATCACCTGTACAATCTCTAAGTCCTTCCCACTTGGACATATGTACTGATGGGAACTCTCGGCCCATATCAAATTCAAATCCACGTTCTCCTTCAAGGTTGGAAGTTCAAATCCCAAGTATTGATGTGAATTCTCCATTCACATCAAATTCCAGTTCACATTCTCCAGGTCCTTCAGAAGTAGACCCAAATAATTCACTTTCGCCTAATATTTCTACATATTTGGATAGACCTTCTCGACAACGTCAACCACCTAAATGGTTAAAGAATTATCATTGCTCTAGTATCTCTACAACACCATATCCATTGGCTAATTTTATTTCACTTGAATCATTTTATCAAACTCATCGGGCTTTTTTTATCTTTGGTTCTTAATTCCACTGAACCAACTTCCTTTACTCAAGCCATGAAAGATCCAAAATGGCGAGATTCAATGAAAAAGGAAATTTCAGCTTTAGAAGCTAATAATACTTGGATTATCACCTCTTTACCGCCTGGAAAACAACCAATAGGTTGTAAGTGGATCTATAAAATCAAATATCTTCCCGATGGATCCATTGAACGCTACAAATCTCGACTTGTAGCTAAGGGATACACCCAAGTTGAAGGCATTGATTATCATGATACTTTCGCACCAATTGCAAAACTCGTTACTGTTCGTCTTCTTCTTTTTGTTCCAGCCGTAAAAGGTTGGTCACTTTATCAATTAGACGTAAATAATGCTTTTCTTCAAGGTGATCTTGAAGAAGAAATTTATATGAAATTACCACCCGGATTTTCCCGTAAAGGGGAGAATTCTGTTTGCAAATTAAATAAATCTCTATACGGCCTTAAGCAAGCTTCTCGACAGTGGTTCTCAAAATTATCTAAGATCCTTATACAAAAGGGTTTTATTCAATCCAACGCTGATTACAGTCTCTTTACATATAAAAAGGGTTCAGTTTCTCTTTTTTTGTTCTCGTTTATGTGGATGACATAATTATCACCGGGAATAACGAAACATCAATTTCCAATCTCAAGAAATTTTTGGAAAAATATTTTTCAATTAAAGATCTTGGTAAACTTCAATACTTTATAGGAATTGAAGTATCTCGTTCAAGTCAAGGTATATTTTTATGCCAACGAAAATATATTCTTGATATATTAAAAGATGCGGGCTTGACAAGGGCTCGCACTTATGAATTCCCTATGGAAGAACAACTTCGGCTAAACCCTGATGATGGTCAACCTATGTCCGATCCAACTCTCTTCCGCCGCCTCATTGGTCGATTATTATATCTTACCGTAACAAGACCAGATATCACATATGCTGTTAATACTCTGATTCAATTTATGAGTAATCCTCACACAGCTCACATGGATGCCGCAAATCGCATTCTTCGTTATCTAAAAGGTACTATTGGAAAAGGCCTTTTTCTATCATCTAGCAGTACCCTTCATCTAAGTGGTTATTGCGATTCTGATTGGGCTGGATGCCCAACAACCAGAAGATCCACCACAGGCTATTTTACTATGCTTGGTGGTAGTCCAATTTCTTGGAAAACCAAGAAACAAGCAACACTTTCCCGCTCTTCTGCAGAAGCGGAGTATCGTGCTCTTGCCACACTTACATGTGAAGTTCAATGGTTAAAATATATCCTAAATGATCTTGGTATACCTCATTCAGAATCAATTTCTATTTTTTGTGACAATCAAGCTGCAATCCACATTGCCGAAAATCCGATCTTCCACGAGAGAACTAAACATATTGAATTGGATTGCCACTTCATCCGAGAAAAAATAATCTCAAAATTGATCGCACCCAGCTATGTTCGCTCCATTGATCAACGCGCCGACATTTTCACGAAGCCTTTAGGAGCTGAAATATATCGCCGATTAACTTCCAAGTTGAGTGTGGTCGACCTTCCTTCTCCCACGCCAACTTGAGGGGGAGTATTGGAAATATTTAGTCAAAGCATATCAATTAGTATTGATATGCTTCCTTATTTAGCTTTTACGTTTTATTTCCTTTCCTTTCTTTCTAGTCAATTAGTATAATTTGTAATTTAGAGTGATTGATGTAATTACATATTTCTTTCCTGAATTGAAGTTATTCTTCATTGTAAATTTATTGTAATCTTCTCTATAAATAAGAAAGTCTTCATCACTGCTAAACATACAGTGAACAACAATTAGACTGTGTCATAAATTTGTTAAAATCCCATTCAGCTTCATTCATCTCAGAATCACCAGTGACAGCGTCATCTTCTTCTTCCTTGACTTTGTACAACAATCATCACACATATTCAGGCCACACTCCATTTTTGTATCTTCTGCAGCATAGCCATTCTCCATCTTGTCACTAGAAGCAACATCCAATTTCTCTTCTTTCATCTCCCAGCTCAATTACCTGCAACATAACCCAATTTCTTCTTCAATTTCAGTTCCAGGAAACCCATACACTCAAAATCACCAGAATCATTTAGGAGAAACCCTAATCTCCAAATCAATTTCAAATCGATTAACACCATCATTTCCAATAGTTGTTCAGTTCGAAACCCCTTTGATTTTTCTCAAATTACGCCCGAATCTCTACAAATTGTTCCACCATATCCATATTCCTTCATCGGGTTAATAGATGAAACCATTCACTTTAATCTTCAATAAACTGATCAATCAAACCAGAAACATCTATCAATTTAACTAACCTATTGATTCGATTGAATCAGATTTTTTTTTTCTCTTGGATGAAACAGAAGAGAGGAACAAAGAGGATAGGAAGAAAGAGTATCGGTGAAAACGATGTGTCTCACTCTTTTAAAATAAGTGATGGGTTTATGGTAATTTGACCCGTTTTTTAACTAGGTAAACGACCATTTACTCAACTATGCGGGTCCAAAGGGTGAAAGTAGACGGTAAGGGAACTTTAACAAGTTTGAAAGAAACGGGGGCATTAATTTTATGGATATCAAAAAACGGGGTACTTTATCAAAATTCCCATGTTTCTTCTAGAAATGCGATAATAGATTTTAATAATACGATTAATCAATGTTCTAAGAAAAGGTGGTTTGTATGTATCATGGTCAAAGAGCGGCTGAGATCGTTCCTGATATTGAACGGTATAGATTACGCTTTGGCCCAACCAAATTTAACCTTAACCTAACCGATTACCACAAAATTAAACGCAAGTTTGACCGTCCGATTACATATGTCAGGGCCGGCACACTAAACCCGGTTAACCTTTTTGACATTAAGTTCCATTGAAGTCAAAACTGTTTCATAATAATCAAAATCCTATAACAATTAACCTTTTTCACGATTGGTAAATACCATTGAAGTCGAGATAAAAAAACAAAACATGTTTTCATTGAAATATTCTAGAAACTTGAATTAGTTTTCTCCACTCCCGCTAATATGAGGTACAGACATTAGGTTTTACAAAATAATTCAGTTTGGTCTAGCCATGTATGCTATTGGTATGTTTTTCTAATCTCTCTTGATTTCAGGCCACCACACAATCCATCTAGAACTACTGGTAGAAAGCTACCAAGAACTCTTCTTCAACCTGTATGTCAAATATCAAAACCAAGTTATTATCATGTAAGTGAATACAAGTGATACTTTAAATTTTATATCAGCCTTTGTATTAGAATGGTTTTCATCAAAAGAATTCTTGGCAGATAATTGAGGATTCAATCAGCGAGGACTTGATCAGCGATGATCAACAAAACAAGGGTGAACAACAGAACCAATTTGTAGTTCAAAGAAGCAAAGTACTATTTATCTTACAAATAATTTTTATTTATTTTTAATGTACAATCATAATTTATGAAACCCGTAACCATAAATTTACAGGAAAGGCTTCGATTAGCTCAACAAGAGAGGCGCCGAAAAGAATCATGCGGAGAGCTAAACACCGAGCCATGTAGAGTAAGAATACTTTAATAATCTAGAACATGAGTTTATGAAACCTTTTCGACGAATAATTACTAATGCAATCGTATTTGAATAAACAGGAAAGACTACGATTAAGCCAACAAAAGAGACGCAAAAGAGAATCAAATGGACAGCCAAAAAGAGAGCCATCTAGAGTAAGATTCGTTAAAGAAATGAAACTAACAAATACAATTCAGAATGTTTCTTTCATATATGCTCAAACTAACTAATATATGACAGGCGCGATCCATTGCACAAAAAGCACGTTATCAAAAGCAAAGAGAAAAAGAAAAATTAAACATGAATCAAGAACATGATGTGACTCATAATGGACTGCCTGATGAAATTGAAACACAAAAAAGAACGCAAGATGAGGCATCGAAACAAAAAAGAACACAAAAGGAAACAGAAACAGAGGCAAGTTAATATCTACAATGATAATTAATTAGTAATGCTTATATTTAACGCTGATTTTTTTTAAAGAAGTTTTATGGGTCATTGTAGAAAACTCCGTGTAAACAACAAAGAACATCAGCACAATTGGAAACATTAACGAGAGAAACAACAAATACAAATGTTAATACTATCTATCCTGAAGAGGTAACATTAAGAATATTTCAATAAAGTTTAAACCATAAACATATTTTAAATTTGAATTTAATATGTAATATATTTATATATATGTTGTCATTGCAGAACAATGCTTTATCAATGGAAAGCAATCATCATGTGAATGCTACAGTAGATATGCACATCAAACCAGCAAACTCCGAAAATTCTATTGCAATTGATATTGAAATGTAATATTGAAATGTAATATTGTAAAACTGAACCTCTACGTTTAGTTATAATTGCATTAGTGGTTTACTGATATTTATTCATATGTTTAAATAGGTCTATTCCCGCAGTATACTCATCAGATGAGTACACTGATTATTACGACTCATCAGATGAAAAAAGTGACGATGATACGCAAATGGTAACTGCATCAAAGACAAACAAACGTACAACTAAACATAGAATTAATTCTGATGGAAGAAATTACCTGGGAAAAATGGATATTGAATGTCCATATTGCAAAGCATTGCATTGGATCGATGAGAAGTCAAGTGATTCTTCCTTCAAGACACCTAGATTTGTCACATGTTGTCACAAAGGAAAAGTTCGTTTGCCGCCGTTGCGTGAACCCCCGACACCTATAAAGGAATTATATGAAGGTATTGATGCTGATTCAAAACACTTCCGGAAATATATAAGAAATTATAACGCTGCAAATGCCTATACCAGCCTGGGATGCAAATACGATACAAGAGCTCCGAAAGGTAAAGGTCCCTGGTGCTTTTCGATACATGGTGAATTACGACATACAAGTGGATCTCTGATGCCAAGGGAAGGAGTTGATCCTGTGTACTCGCAACTTTACATATATGATCCATCCCATACATTATCTATAAGGGAAACCAGGAATCCAAAGTTAAATAAAGACATTCTTAAGAAAATTCAGGATACTTTGTTGCAGCATAATATTTTCTACCCAATGTATCTTCATGCATATGAGACACTAAAAAAAAAAATGAATCACCTCAGAAAATTGTCCAAGTTTCTCTGCATTACAAAGAGACAACTGACGAAAGACGTTATAATCTACCGACTGCAGAAGAGGTGTCTGTAATCATACCGGAAGAGGAAAGTTCAACAACGGGCCCACGTGATATTCTGTTACACCTAAGAGTAGAGGATGGCTACACAAGAATAGATGAGTGTCACCCTGCATATCTACCTTTGCATTATGTGCTATTATTTCCTTATGGTGAGATAGGCTGGAGCATAGATCTCAATCAGTGGGATATTACTACAAAAACGTATACAGATGTATCTTTGAGTCAAATGCAGTACTTCAGTTATCGTATTTTTCAGCGGAAATCAGAGTATTCAACAATCTTAAGAGCAGGAAAACTTTTCCAGGAATTTTTAGTGGATTCGTGGGCTTCTACTGAGCAAAGTCGTTTAGATTTTTTGATATTTAACCAAGGGAAACTACGTGCAGACCAAAGACAATTGAAATAAAAGAAATGAAAAATGCATGATTAAAGCCTAACGAAGGAGGTAAACCATGCATTCTACCGTCTTCATTCATTGGGGGACAAAGACACATGTTTGAAATCTATCAAGATTCAATGGCAATAACACGTTTTAACCATCATCCAGATATTTTTCTAACAATGACTGCAAATCCGAATCGGCGTAAATCAAAGATGAGCTTTCAGAACACGAATATGCATCCGATCGTCCTGATTTAGTTGCACGTGTTTTTGAATTAAAAAGAAAGGCACTGATGGATGAAATAATTAAAAAGAAAGTTTTTGGAGAAGTTGTAGGCCACGTACACACAATCGAATTCCAGAAACGAGGTCTGCCGCACATGCATGCATTAATATTCTTACAAAAATCAGATGGTGGAAGGTATCCAGTTTATCGCAGAAGGGATGATGGAAGAGAAGTTATTGTGCGCAATAGACGCAAAGCATACAATATTGATGTTGTTCCCTATAATCCACACCTAACAAGAATGTTTAACTGTCATATAAATGTCGAAGTATGTGCAGGTGTAAGAGCTGTGAAATACATACACAAATATATCTATAAAGGACATGATAGAACAATAATGATCGTAGGTGCAAGGGATGAGGTTCAAGAGTATATTGATGCCAGGTATGTTGGGCCGCCAGAAGCAGCATGGCGTTTATTTCGTTATTCCATGCACCAAGAAGTACCAAGTGTGCAAAGGCTGGCAATACATTTTCCCGGACAACAAAGAGTTGTTTATGACTCGGAGCAGTCGATGGAAGTAGTGTCAGAAAAAGCGGATAACTTCAAAACAACTTTGATGGGTCATTTTGAGTATTATGCCGAAAATCCAAATGCTCCTAAATATACATATCAAGATTTCCCACAACATTTTGTTTGGCTTAAAAAGGAAAAAAAAATGGAAAATCAGGCAACAAGGCTTTGCAATTGCGAGAATTCATTTTGTTAGCCCTAACGCAGGATAATTGTACTACCTTCGATTATTGCTGACAGTTGTAGCAGGTGCAGATTCATTTCGGAGTTTGAGAACAGTTGACAACGAAGAACATCCTACATTTAAAAAAGCATGCATAGCACTTGGGATACTAGAAAATGATGAAGAATATTTAAAGTGTCTCACAGAAGCCGCAATGATCCAAACAGGTAGTCAAATGAGAAAGCTTTTCAAGATTATTTTATCGGAATGTAACCCAGCTGAACCAGAAGTTCTATGGATGAAATTCGGAATGAACATATGTGATGATCTTCCTCATACAATGAAAAGATTGTTCAACATTCAAAATCCGACAGATGAACAAACTTTGGATTATGGATTGTACCTGGTGGATAAATTAATGCGTGAATCCGGGAAGAATCTGGAAGATTTTAAACCAATGCCTACACCAAAAGAAAACTGGGGCAAGATTGTCGGCAACAGATTAATATTCGAACATAAACAACTTCAATTTGCAATTCAAGAACCTACCGTTCAGCACAATATCGAAATACTAAATGCTAAACAAAAGGCTGCGTACAATGCAATAACAAAGTCTGTGAATGATAGAGATGGTAAGATATTTTTCCTAAACGGAAGTGCGGGAACAGGAAAGACGTTCCTATATAATACAATAGCAGCAAGTTGTCGATTGAAAGGAGATATAGTAGTAACTGTTGCCTCATCAGGCATTGCTTCACTACTATTGGCAGGTGGGAGAACTGCACATTCAACGTTTAAAATTCCACCGGAGATTAATGAAATCAGCGTGTGTTCAATTTCAAAACAAAAGGAAGAAGCTAAATTTTTAAAGCAAGCAAAGTTGATTATATGGGACGAAGTGCCGATGCAACATAAATTTTGTATAAAAGCAGTTGATAGGACACTCAAAGATATATTTGAGAACAATTTAGCCTTTGGAGGCATTACAGTTGTTATGGGAGGAGACTTCCGACAAACTTTACCAATTGTACCAAATGGAGGTCGTGCAGAAGTTGTTGGAGCATGTATACAAAAATCATCACTATGGGACAATATGACGGTGTTGACGCTTGACCAGAACATGCGTCTTGATCAATGTCAGCCGGAAAACATAGATTTCGCTAATTTCTTGCTCGAGGTAATAATTTTTAAAATTCAATTCTATCAAGTAAATATTCATACAAACTGTACAACAAAAAATATATTTATATTCCGCTAAACAAATTTGTAAGGTTGGGACAAAGCAAGAACAAAAAGTGGTACTGCCATCATCGGTGCAAAGATGCGAAAACATAACAGAGCTGATATCGAAACTGTATCCATGTTTGGGAACATCTCAACAGGTATCGCCCGAACAACTAACTGAGAGAATCATTCTCTCAGCGCGCAATGATGATGTTCACAAGATTAACATGGAGGCACTGAATATTTTGAAGGGAAAGACGTTCACATATTTAGCTGCTGATAAATTAAATCCGGATGAAAGCGGAAGAATTCCAGATTATTCTAATGAAAATCTTCAAAATCTAAACCCACCAGGGATGCCTCCATTCAAGTTGGATCTAAAAGTTGGTTGTCCAATTATTTTGATGAGAAATCTTGCCCCTTCAGAGGGACTTTGCAACGGTACTAGGCTATTGGTTACCAAATGTCGTAAACATGTGATCCAGGGAACAATTTTAACCGGAGACAAAGCGGGTGAAAAGGTGTTGCTACCAAGAATTTCATTTAAACCATCGGTATCAGAATTAAATGTAAACATGACAAGGCGTCAGTTCCCGGTCCGAGTGTCTTATGCGATGACAATCAATAAATCTCAAGGCCGTCCAGTGAAGTATGTGGGAATTGATTTACGAGACTCTGTGTTCACCATGGCCAACTATATGTTGCTTTGTCGAGGTGCACAGCTGCAAATAGAATAACGAAGATCTTGGAAAATGGAACGGATAATCTCGAAACAACAAACATCGTCATCCGGAAGTTCTATTATAAATTATTCATGTTTATTTGATTTAGTATAACATATTGATTTTCAGGTTTACTTTTTATTCAAGATATATATTATTTTCTATAAGTTAAGTTCGATAGATATTACTTTAACATTATTGCTATGGAGGTCTCACCATTGTAAGAAATAGTAATTATTTAAGATTACTAACCTTGGAGGTCATCTACAAACACAGGGTCAAGAATAGAAGCAGCCAAGAGGGACTACGCAGTTCAGCTTCTTTACATGATGCGTGGTGGAACACAATCTCAACTTCTGGGCTTCTTTGGTTAGAAGTTCTAAAACATTGAAATAGCTTAGATTAGTTAACAAACTCATCATTTGGGTATACCATTAGAATATTGAATTTTGAATATCGTATCAACTGAACAATTGTAGTTATACCCAATCTTAAGAAACCGCAAGTGATCATCAATAAATCAAGGAAATAACTTTACTCTCAGGCACCTAACTGTGATTAGGTAACCACACCCGCATGAAATAAAGAAAATGCTCTTTCCAGAACAAATTGAAGATCTACAGAAGCATAAATACCAAATCACCTTATGATGATGACTATCAGATACTTGGTGCAATAAATATTACGGTGAGTTAACCTATTGTTTAGCATCTAAACATCTAACATGCTTATAGAAGTTAATTAGAATTATTAGTTACAGTGAGATATAGTCCATGATGGTTTCACATGTAAATCAGAAATTATTGGGACAAAAAATAGATCGTGGTGGTACTACATGGCCTGTCCAAGGTGCATGATAAAAAAAAAAAGAAAAAAAAAGGTCTATGTGAATAATAAGAAATGGTTCAATGTTTGAAAGAAAAAAGGGGTCTACAGAGAATAGAACAAAGGTAATTACCATATGATATATAATGCTTTATAAGTTCAAGCTTGGACTGATGGTAAGGGACTCGACTGTAATTTAGAATAGAATAAATTATGAATGCAGGAAAACTCAACTGAGAATGTGACACAGATAAATGACCCAATATGGAGAACATGCATATCAAATTTATACTGCCAAAGCATCATTTAATTGCAAAAGTCTCACTGTAAGAGAAGTATATGACTATGACAAATAAGACTGAATAACCTACTAATTAAATGATTTTTGTAAGAGGAGGGAACTACCATCAAACCCACGCAGCTAATGCAATCACCTACTAAGACTGAATAAACCAATAGAATCTGATGTTGAAGCACAAGCCACTGAAATCAATTACCAAATGCCTCCGTTAATCAAGATGAATGAAAATGAATACATGATGAGCTATCTTACCAACTACAATGAGCACATCAAAATTCCAACAAATAATGAGGTGTTTAATGAATGATCAACACATGGATTATACATAGCATATAACTTGGAGAATTTATAAAACATATTAAAGAAAGTAAGAGCTGACTTCTTTTGATAAAATATTCTTCTTTTCCATCTCAGTGAGCAAAGCAGACAAAGACTCTGCATTGAAAACAATCTCCTTAAAAACGAAGTATGAAAAAATTAACCATGAGAATAGAAGCAATTCCCTTGAAACAGAGAATCGGAGGGGTGACTTTCCGAGTACACCCATTGCATGTACTCGGACTTGCAATCCTATATGTAGTTCGAGATAACATTCCATATTCACATCCGAGAAAAGAGAAAGACCTCAACATAAAAAGAATTATCTCCAATTCCACTTATTTCATCTTCAAAATAACAAATTTAATAAAACCCATTACTCACTTTTGATTTTCACTCTTGCTAAACAAAAGATGCTATACACAACAAAAAATAAAATAAAATAACAAAATCCATCAAACTCAAAAGCTAAGGAACAAATCATCCAAATTGTCATATGTTCAAATTATTTTTCTAGGTCAAATTTCTTTATAATTAACAAAAATTAAACAAAACAAAAAAAAAATTGAATTAACAACAAAAATCAACATACCTGACAAATAAGTAGTTGATCGAATTTCTTTATTCAACAGGGTAAAGCTTAATTGTCAAATCAAAATCTAAAATCTAAGATGCAGCATGATGGGGATGATTCATTTTTCTGACGAATTTGAGAAGAAATGAGATTCATTTTGTGCGTGAAAAAATATGGAGTAAGATGAGAAACATGGTGTAACGAAAAGAGATCGAAAGCTTCATTTGATTTGTACGAGGAAGCGAGCTCTTCTCTCTGTCTATGGAGATGTTTTCGATAACATCCATCTAAGAATTTGGGAGAAAATTGTTTCTGGGAGGAAGATAGTATTAGTGCAAATAACGTAAATACCCTCATATTTATGGAGATTCACACAAATACCTACAGACAAAGGTTGGCTTTTATTTATTTTTTTTTAAATAAAAATTAAAAATTACGATCCACTTTCTAGGAAATAATGTTGTGCCACCTCCGATTAGGTTGAGCCGGGGCCGTAGGCCCCGGTGATATCTAGTGAAGACTTTAAGGTATCAAGTAAACAAAAGCCAAGTATCAGTATGCCAAGAATTACTCTGCACAAAAGATCACAATCTTTTCGTGGGGACTATATGTTCCGGAAAATTATTAATTCTCATCAACATGCAAACACCTAATTATGCATCGCACCACGTTTTAATATATTCCATACCTTCTGAAATTACAGTAATGATACATTGACCGGATGAATGTACCTCATGTTTTCCCGCATCTCACACCAAATGCCTGGCCCCCTGTTAACTCCAGGTGTGGCCCCCGGGCTCCCCTCTTTTGTGAGTCGCGGGAGAATGTGCGGTACATTCTCCCGGTCAAAGTAGCATCGTTGCTGAAATTAGGGCACTGGTTTTACTAAATTTTGGATTTACAAAGCAGCTACAAATTTAGTGAACTTGTACGATACCAAGCAACCGAATTTGATGGACCTGTAAATCTTTATATCAGATTAACATTTAACAATAAAATGAAATCAGCAATAATTATACTCCCTTTTTCCTTTTTTATCTGTCCTAATTTCTACTTTGGTCTGTCCCTTTTTATCTGTCGCTCTGTTTATAAACATACTTTCCCCTTAAACTATCAAATATACCCTTTACTTTTAATAATCATAAAATCATTTTTAATATCAAATCTTAAATAATATCACCACATATAAGGAAAAAATTTACTCAATATCTTTGTATTAATTGTCATTCATTTTTTAAATAAAAACATTTATGGATAGTTATAAAAATATTTCTTAAATTGTGGGTTCCATAATAAAAACAATATAAATTTTCTTTTATTTTTCTTAAAATATTCTCTAAAATAATAATACTATCAAATTTAAGCTAATAATTTAGTTTTGGTAATAATATTAACACTAAGTAGGCTAGTCAAGGGATGGTCATGATATTTTATAGGATTTCCTTAATATATTGACAAAGTCAAAGCGAACTCTTAATTTATGACTGAGGGAGTAGTATAAAACCAACAAAACTTAACATCAACAACAGATAAACTAGCTAGCAAGCATTTAAAGACAAACAAATTAAGCATGTACATTGCATTGTTATTAAATTTTTATTTTTATTTTTGACAAAGCTTTTTGTTTTTTGATGGGAAGAAGAAATATATTAACTAGCAAATGTAGTACAGAAGATTTACAATTTTGTTTCTATCAAATACATTAGAGATAATGCTAGATTGCATAATTTTTTGTTGTAATTTCGTAGACATATGTTGAAGGCTCTTTATTCTTGCTTCCTTGGCAATTTGATCCGCTGCTGAATTGTATTTTCTATTTGTAAACTTTACCTGAGCTTGAGGAAGATCTTTTAAATTTGTTTTGACTTCTTTAACGGTGTTTTCTGCTGTCCAAGAGAGATTTGCGTTGTCCTTGTTGATGCTGTCTGCCAAGACTTTACAATCAGTTACTATTGAAACGCTAGACAAGACGTTGATCTCTTAGCCAGATGACCGTTTTTTGTAAAGATTTCGCTTCCGCATGAAAAGCCGAAGTAGCTGTCTCTGAACCTGCTGAAATATCCCATTGAAAAATCCTCTTCCTTGAAAGAAGCGTCAATAAATATTATCCAGTCTGTGTTTATACCTGACCATTTGATATTGATCATCATTAATTGATTGTTATCCAGCTCCTTTGTCTTATTCTTTTGAGGGATGGAATGCAAAAATATGTTGATCTGGTCAATTAGTTGCATTAGGTTTGGGATTATCTTTTCAAAAACCACCGAGCATCTGTATTTCCATATGAACCATAATATGGTCGAGATTTTTCCAACCAAATTATCCAAATTTGGGTTTAAAAGCCACCCTTTAACTCATGATGTAATCGGATCCGTATTAACTGAGGAAATTAAATTTTCTAGCGAAAATCTGAACCAAATAGCTCTGGCGAAATGGAAAGATCCGAATAGGTGAGAATTTGGGAAATATTTCGCTTTGAGAATTTTTGCCCATAGTTGGTGTTTTTCTAAATCTGCTAGCTAGTTTAGTGAGAAGTGTTATATTAAATTGACGAGGGTTTTTAATACCTAAACCACCTTGAGCAATAGGTTGCATATGTACTTCTAGGCTCTGATGAATCCTCCTTGTCTTTTTTGCCCTTCTTTATTCCACTAGAAATTTCTTTGGATACGATCTAATTGATTCAAGGTCTCTTTAGGTAGAGCAAGTACCTGCATTTGGTACGTAGGGAAAGCTTGAAGGATAGATTTTATCAGAACTGTCCTCCCTGCTTGAGATAGAAGTTTGGATTTCCAGCCTTGCAGAGTGGAGTAATATTTTTGTAGAAGCGGCTCGAAGTTCGGTTTCCTATTTTATCAAAAAATGGAGGAGTTCCGAGATATCTATCATTTTTTGTCATCGGGGGAACTTTAAGAATGCTGGCTATTATTCTCCCATGTTTAGGATGAATTTTTTGGGCTGAAGTAGACACTGGATTTTTATAGGTTTATCGTTTGTCCCGTTATATCCCCGAATAGGGATAGAACGTTTAGAAGATTTTTTGCTTCCCCCAGATCAGCTTTTGTGAAAAGAAAACAGCCGTCTGCGAAGAATAGATGAGAAATATTTGGAGCATTTTTATTGATTCGGAGGCCGGAAATTTTCTTCTCCATATCGCATTTTCTAGAAGCCTAGACAGAATTTCCATGCAGATCAAGAAAACATAGGGAGAAAGGATTTTTGACAAAGCTCACTTGGAGAGTTTATTAAAACAGATGAAAAATAGAACCAAGGGGTCTAGGCCTGACCTCGAAATGAAAAGTGAAGAGAAAACAAGAAAATAAGACAAGACATATCTATTTTTTTTAATCGGCTAAGACAAGACATATCTAGAGAATCCAAAGATTCCAAACTCACACACAAAAAGATGCGTAATTAATTAAGTATGGGCGTTTCAAGACTAGGAGGGCGATGCAGTATGAGCATGGTTGAATACACTTGACAGTACGTAAATCATAATACAGCGCTTCTGGACAGATCGAGAATTAAAACCATGCAAAAACCGAATTCCCGTTTTGTCTCACAGATTTTTGTGATGGGTCCCGGTGGGCCCCGCAGAAGACGGCAGGGGTCCTGTTTTGGTCTTGCCTCTGTGTCTAGCGGTTTTTGTTGGATAAATATCTTCGTTACCGATTCTCCAATAATACGACTCGTGTATTATCCACTGATCCGTTAAAACTCTTTGTAACATGTATTACGTTTCGTAATATCAACAAGAAAAGAAGGATAGAAAAAGATGATCAATCACAAAACTTAAACAAACTTACTTGGGTGTATTGAGACGAGTAATCTCTTTGCTTAAGATATTTGATGCCCTGTATATAATGCTGTTACAGATTTAGCGCCATATGTCTCCAACATTCAACAATACCTCGATGTTTTTCGTAGCACTTCGATTACACTGAACAGCGAACGCGAATAGATGTAGCACAAACTCTTCTTTAACTCTTGAAAACACATGCAAACTCTTAAATTTCTAGTACTAGTTTTATGACTCTAAACACACCTTTTTGAAATGGAAAATATGTGGGGTTTATATAGGTTTATATGTGACTTTTGGAGAAGTCCTTTCATGAAAAGTCACACCCCTTAGTGGAAAGACACATCCCTTGAAAGGGTTTATAATTTAGGGCTGTCAATGGGTACCCATTACCCGGAACCGGAACCGGACCCGGTAGATTTGGGTCCGGTTCCGGGTCCTAAAGTTGGACCCATTAACAACTTAGGACCCGACGGGTAATTACCCGATTGGACCCGAATATAAACGGGTCCAAACGGGCAATACCCGTTGGGTACCCGCGGGTATCGGGTACCCGATTATTTATTCTTTTATTCATTTTTTTAGCAAAATTACAAGTATTTTGTTAGTTTTTGCTTTGATTTTTTTTTCATTTTTCATTTTTTTCTTATACTTAATCTTTATTTAGTACATTAATAAAGAAACAATAATAAATTTTTATAAAAATAATTTTGATCCAAGCCAAAAAGAGAAAGATATTAAGTTTTTGAGACTTTTTTTTTATAATTTTCTTAATACCCAATGGGTACCCGGACCCGACGGGTACCCAGGTTTTTAAACGGGTCCGGTTCTGGGTCCACAAATTTGGGAACCGGACCCGGAACCGTTAGGAACCGGACCCGACCTTTATAAGTAGGGTCCGGGTCCGGGCCTAGTAATACCCGGGAGGACCCGGACCCATTGACACCCCTAGTTTATATGAATAGACACAACCCTTCACAAATTGGTTGTAACTAACTAATTTCTATTCAAATTTCCAACAATCCCCCACATTGAATTGAAATTCATGCAAATTTAATGTAGACACTAGAAAGAGTTTGTGCGCGGAACATCACTGCATCGGGAGAGATAGCTTTTGGCTTTGAATCTTCCGTAGTGAATACCTACCGGGTTTACTAGTTGTTCGGTGAACGCGATGTCTTGAACCGCCCAACTTTATGATGTAAACCGATGCAATAGATATCACACAATTTATTTCCTTACATATCCGGTTCTCGGTTGTGTTCATTTCATTACTGAAACGATGTTGGTTTTTCATGAGTGCTCTAGATTAACTTAGCCTTACAGTTATCATAGAAGCGGCACCACTTCACACTCATATAGGTGATCTCCTATTTGAAAGTATCCTGCCATACTTTTCTTAGTCAAACTAAGCCATAGGAATCATTAATAGAAATTCTCAACCTCTCACTTGACATGCAACACTGTTTCATCATAGAAATGGGAAAGAGAGTAAACTCTCACAGTGTTTCCGGTGAGTATAAATTTATAACTTGGTTGTCCCTTTTGAACCTAGATAACCATGGGATCTCCAATCGCTAGGTTGGGTGTCCGCTATAAATACTACTCTATATAGGCTATCCCATTTCCCTCGATGACGCAATTATACGCTCTCTAGAATTCGTATCATTTGCCGGCTTGATACAATTCACATACATTATTTCTTTTAGATGCGCGCATTTGAGAGCAGTTGCTATATGGTTTTATGTCGTCGATCCATATATCGAGACATACCATACTCAAGCTATGTGTTATTTCCAAATAATTATATTGTTTGATCAGAACAATACATTTATTTTGTACACGCGTATACTTTCGCCACAAGTATATATTTAAGGAAATTCCAAAGTTGCTCTTACTTTTCCTCCAACTTTGCGTAACTCCGGAGTTCATTGTTGATCTCACTATCAACCTTTATTTAGATGATTTCCTTGCTAACGCACTCTTTCTTCAACAAGCACATAGTTTCCCCTTTGATGATTTCAGATCATATATATCTAAGATTTCATGTACATATCACTTTCCTAGATATGTCATATATTTGGAGTACTAATTATTATCCCCAATAACTTTCCTCACGTTTCTTAGCATTCTAACCAGGATTTGTGTTCGAGTTCTGTAAATTATTCTCATAAATTTATCTAACTCATTTATTCCATACACCCACGCATTTCCGGTGTAGTACATATATCTATGGTACTACATCTACGTCTTTTGAGCGCACCAACATTTTGACTAATATCAAAATGATATTTTCAGAGTCTCTTACAGCTCTTGCAGGGATATTTGGGTACAAAATATTACGCCATTTATGTTAGTCATGTTATGACATTTCCCCATCACACTTCTACGGTACAACAATATTGAGGAATGTTAACCTCTCCTTCATGGTGTTTAGTTCTTCATAACCAACTATGAAATGACAGACACTACACCAATTTCAAACCAACCCCAGCGTAGTGTACACCAAGGCTAGCCCAAATTGTGTTGTTGACTAACGTCCCAACAATGGTCAATTAATCATTAACCATCCATCGCTTTTCGCAACAACTGTGCTTCCCCCACAATTCTGCGGTACATCAAGAGATCATTCAGTGCTTCCAAACACATTAGTTTTAACCAACCAGTTACCATTCATTCCCATGTATCTAATTGTCATGTGAAACAATAATGGCAGAGGTTCGCAACCAGCGGTAAAATTGGATGGATCAAAAATTGTGCTGGAGTTGCTTTCTGGTTTCGCTCGCCAGTCTCCGAAACACCAAACAATATGGTCAGTGACTATTTCTTGTACTCATGCAATTTTAATTGCTATACTAAACCCGCGGTATAGTATATCAAAATTCCAAATTGTGTAATTTATTTGATCAAATATCAAATCAGTAATTAACAAGATGGAATTCAGTACATAAGTATTACTGTACTCTATAAAGAATTAAAAATCACTGAACTATTGCCATAATCCATGAAGGGACAGAGCTAGGATTTGTTGATCAGGGAATGCTTAAGAGTCCTATACTCTCATCAACAATCCTTGATCTTCGAGCGCCAGAAATAGGTGGCTTTACAGGTTCACAATGGAGGTTAAAATTTCACATCGTTTTTCGTTTCCAAAAAGATATCTTAATTTCAACAGTGACCCCTCAAGTTCCATGTGTTAACCAGCCATTAACCATCCCTTTCTTGTAACTTTGTAAGCACACAGATTGCTTAGCAAACAAGGAAATTTCTTAATCATGGTTTAAGTAAAGAAACAGTCACTATCCATATGTAATAACTCGATTCCACTCAGTCCACATTCAGTACTCCAATAAAATCAAAGAGCATCAATGGACTCTAATTACTTGGCCCCATATTAGTATCGTTCAAGATACTCCAATACTGAACGAATTTCCTAGTGACATCATTCTTCTACTCCATTACACCATGATTCATGGCTATTTCAGTATTTCTATTACTAATGCAAATGAAACAACTCCAGCGAGTGTATATATCAATACACATCATTGGTTTTCCACACCACACACACAGGTGCTGACTATCAAGTGAAATCACTAATCAACCATCTTCACGAAACATGGTTTCTGTAGTGATCCGTCCCTTTGTTGAGTCCATATAATATCACCATCACCAATACTGATAGATTGGCATATCCAGGCTCACAGGAAAATTACATCTTTCATTTCCGTTTCTAATCAGCGTTATTGTGAATGGAAAAATTATGAACGCCATATGCTGCATTCTACAATGCAAGACCAAAACTTTTGGTTGTTCACTATAGACTTTATGGACCATTAATACCAACGGTCCAACACCCTTCGGTCTCTTCTAATGCCTTTTGATGAACAGACTCGCCTCTTTTAACAGACTTGCACAAAATTTTAGACTTGCTTTATCTTTTGAAATCTCGACTCCAAATGGAGATTAAAAAGTGTAATCAAGACAAAATCCTGATGTACAACTTTCATTCCTATTCAAAGAATCAAAAGAGCAATCGCAAAATATTGGAAAATCATTCTGGTCTAGAACTGATTTCCTGCTCTTTTAGAAATTTCGAAACAACGAGACTCAGCATTCGAAATTTGTAAACTCTACTACTCCAAAAATTATAAAACTTTGTGTGGAGAATCATTAGAATGTCTTGCATACACTGTTAAAAGGATTTATCCAAATTTCTCTCTCCAGTTGGGAGATCCACCAAAATCTCTACAACGCACCAAATAAAGAGAATGAGAGATTCAGAACTGGGTTTTGAGAAAAGATTCCGATACACACAACTTTTATTTTCCAATTTTTTTCAAATATCGGAACCATCAATCATAACCGTCGGCACTAACCGTCATGCACCCTTTGATGTAAAGGACATCTCAAAGCCATTTTTCCCATACTGTAGGAAACTATTCTGAAGAAACGCATATGTGGAGGGAAGGAAGAGAAAACTTCCAACACATTAGGTAAGTTACTGTAGTCGGCAAGCAAACTTCCAACTATTCTGAACCCACGCTCTAACTGTTGGAGTATATGTCTTTTGGGACTTTCAGACTAGGTGCATCCCCAAACCAACCAAGCAAACTATGCCTGAGATTCTGAGATTTTGAGTACATTACAAAATCCCAAATACCAGCCACACGTACTGTGTCTCACCAGAAATTACCATAATTGATGGGGGTATGAAATGTTCAAACTAAATTTTGAACTGTAAAGAAACTTCATATGGATAGTTCTTTTGCACATTTCATTTCTCAAAATGGCACATCTACTAACCACTAATCATCACTGTGGTTCCAGTATTGAACGGAATAGCCAAAAACGAGTTTACATATAAACCACAAATCAGTAACAAAGATAAATGAAATGTCTTAAGATTGTTGGATAAATATCTTCGTTACCGATTCTCCAATAATACGACTCGTGTATTATCCACCGATCCGTTAAAACTCTTTGTAACATGTATTACGTTTCGTAATACCAACAAGAAAAGAAGGATAGAAAAAGATGATCAATCACAAAACTTAAACAAACTTACTTGGGTGTATTGAGACGAGTAATCTCTTTGCTTAAGACATTTGATGCCCTATATATAATGCTGTTACAGATTTAGCGGCATATGTCTCCAACATTCAACAATACCTCGATGTTTTTCGCAGCACTTCGATAACACCGAACATCGAACGCGAATAGATGTAGCACAAACTCTTCTTTAACTCTTGAAGACACATGCAAACTCTTAAATTTCTAGTACTAGTTTTATGACTCTAAACACACCTTTTTGAAATGGAGAATATGTGGGGTTTATATAGGTTTATATGTGACTTTTGGAGAAGTCCTTTCATGAAAAGTCACACCCCTTAGTGGAAAGACACATCCCTTGAAAGGGTTTATATGAATAGACACAACCCTTCACAAATTGGTTGTAACTAACTAATTTCTATTCAAATTTCCAACAGTTTTTTCACGCGGTTTTTTTTGTGGTTCGTTGAGAATTTTTGATCATAATACACGACAACTCAAAAAGAGAGTAAAAGAAACCCTTAGGAAAAAACTCAGTCCTGATAGGCAAAAAAAGTAGTGTTGAGAGTCCTCAATGCGTCGACATGAACAGGAAGTAAACTGGAGCCGGATACTAATTCTTCGTAATCTTTTTCGCATGATGATCCTTTAAACAATTGACCGCAGACTCTTAACAAGATCCTTCACTGTCATACTATATTGATCAACATTCATCTGCAAAAACGTAACACTGGGTTTTAATATGCATGGTCATGATTCATGAACCATGAGTGCAACTATGCAACATGCATATTAAGCAAGAGATGAATCATCATCAAACGGGATGGCACTTGAACTTATAATAGAAAGATTTAAATTCTCAATCTGTGAAAGTACTTTAACAATGTGAGCACGAAAATCGGGTTTGGCTTCCACGTGATCACAAACAATCTTTACATAAGTTGAATACACGCACTGAGGTAGGAGGAGTATGGAATAAGCATGGATAAAAGATAAATCATAGATTCCAAACCCTTCTAGTTTGTCATGATCTCATTATCATCTTCCAAGGATCCAGATAAATCGGGAATACGAGTATGTAAATGAAATTAGCGGTGCAAAGGGTGAAAAGAGACAACGATATACGTGGTTCAGCACTAAAGCCTACATCCACGGGTCTAAGAGGATACATTATAAAATGAATGGTTACAAAGATGATCACAAGATCTTGTGATCATCGAACATATGAGCTTAAAACTCACTTACTTCTCCCTATTCTCTCTCCTTTCTGTTTTTCGATCCCTCCCTCAGTGGGAGGGGGATACATATTTATAGCTAAACTTGGTGGGTCCTACTGACAATGAGCTGTCGAGATCTTATCTTCTTGTGTTCTGTGCGTTGTACGCGGGCTTGAATGTTATCCTGCGGGCATGGTCCGCGGACTTCTATGTCATTCCGCGGCTTCGACTATATCCCGATTCATCACACTGACCAGCCCTTGTTTCCATCGCTGGTCGTTTGACACGTATTCTCTGCGCTACATTAAATGCGGGTGGTTGGAGCGTCCCAGTCCACGCCTGGTGGTGTCAGTCCTCCTGTCATGTCCATGTCAGTTGGACTATCTCTGACCGTTGATTACGTCTTACCTCGTGATGGGTTAAGGCCATCCTTGGGTGCTACGCGGGACTCATCTATCTTGGGTGCCCCTTTATTTCCGACCGTTGGTCTCGACAGATGGCACGTTATCTGAGTGCCACGGATGCCCCTATGTGTCATCCTGTGAGTAATGTCATCCACGTGGACCCTGTTAGCGCACGTGGCAATGGAGATAAATTAATGTATTTACAAACAAACACCCCGATATGTTTTTCGGGGTGAATTCTTATCAAAACATTCTTGTGCGAAACTCTTGCTTCAATCTCAGGTAGTGGTTCGCCATTACTGAATCCCGCGACGGAGTTTTCAGTCGAGGAAGATATATGAGTCATTATCATCAGCGGAAATTTGGGTTTTATTCAAAAAGATTACTGACGCTACTGTTTTCTTTGTAGTTTGTTCCTCAAGTCTTGACTTTCTCTTGAAGCTGTTTCAAGTACTTTACGGCATCCCCAAGAACTGAAGCCTTGTCCATCTGCGAGATAAGACATAGATGAGTGACATTGTTCAAGGAAATTTCACATCATGCACTCATGACTGGCTACTCTAGCCAGTACTCATCGGCCCAATATCACGATCACTTGTTTATAGTTAACAGAAGATTTTAAGAGGAAATTTAGGCAAAGAAGAAAAAACCTAAAGAGGAAATTCATGAGTGTGCTGAAACCTAGAGTACCTTTTTTAGGCCTGGAACTATAGCACAAAGCTATAAACCTTTGATTAAGCTTCTCTCTTCTCTTCCTCTCCGCCATTACATGCTCTTTAGTAGAGTGTGAGTTATTTGCCATAGCAGCAGGAGTGCTAGTCCTCTTTCTCTTTAGGCCTTGCTGTTTGGATGGCGACTTGGCGTTCATGTAGGGAACATCAGATGGGAGCATCGTGTTTTTATTTCCAGCTGAAGAAACCACCTCTTCTTAGGGTTGACAGGAATACCACCTACATTCCCACAGATATTGGCCGCCTGACGAGGATTTGTAGGAGAGTTCAGTGCCGGCCCTGAGGCAAAGCGGGCGAAGTTGTGCTTCGGGCAGCAATTTAAAAGGGGCATCAAAAAAAGATTTTGGGATAAGCTTAAATCTTCCAAAAATATTTCACATAAACACGGAAGGATAATATTTTTGTTTCCTTATATTACCATATACTGACTTAAATTGGTAAAACAAATTATTTATTATCCTTGTTTTATGGATCTGGAATTCTCGGTATTAATTTACCTTGAGTTAATGTAGCTCATTTTTTTTCTCTATAAAATTGGAATTAAGCTTAACGAAATTGACCCCTTTCACGGGTGTTGTCTAGATTATTTAGTTGTTCTCGACTCATTTGTTTTCAATCTCATATTATTTGTACAATCATTTTAAATGGTTATACGAGCAACATTTTTTCTAGGCAAATCATTAAGGTTAATTGGATGATAGCATGTTAGTATAATTTATGTTGTCACATTTTTATACAATGGGGCATCATTTTTGGATTGGACTTCGGGGCATGAAACTCTCAGGGCCGGCCCTGGGAGAGTTCCAACTATATTTGTACCGAAATAAACAAAGTTGGATGGAGAAGAAGACTCCGGACGAGTCGATATGCGCTGATTATTGTGACTGGCAGTACTCCTCCTGTGTGAATTCCAACAATCAGTAGTTTTGAGTTGCTTAGCAGATCTCTGGTCAGTAGGAGTTTCCATATATGCTGCTGGGTAAGTTGAAAAGCCAAGGGTAGATGAAAAAGATTCTCTAGTGAAATCTTCTCCAAGTACTGCAGCTTCTATTAGTTGTGCACCGATCTCATCTATGGTGTTCATATATGAATATTGATTGATAAATGTTTGATCCTCCATTAATCCCTACAGAAAATATAGAAGAAGAAAAATTTGCGGACATCGATCTTAGAGACGAGGACTAGAAAGAGCGAACCATATGAACTAATAAGCACTGAAAGGACGAGATCTTCAACTGAACGAATTGGTTGATGATTTTTATCTTCAGAGAGATGTCAATGATCAAAGAAAACACCACCTCATTGTTGGGTTTTTATACCTCAATACATGTGAACATTCCCACTGTTCCAATTATCTCTGTCTCTACTTCTTAAACTCTACCACGAATTAATGGTTTAATTGGATTGAACCGATCAAAAAAAAAATGGTTTAATTGGATTGAATCACAAATGTGTATTAGCTAAGGAGGTATTGGTCAACTACAACCTGGATTTATTTGATCGCACAACTGTTGACAGCAACATAGAGTTGAAAATATGAGTTTTGTGGATCAAAACCCTCTTTGGAGCTCAAAATTTTGAATTTACTTGGCTTGCTGGGAGCCGCACCCAATGGTTCCTATATATGCAACCTCCTGAAATTTGGTAACAACCTTGTAAGGATAAATCATCCATGTTTATAATGTAAATTGGGATGATAATATTGCCTTTCTAATTTTTGGCAAAGGTTGTTGTGGTGTAATAATGTCTGGTCATTGTCATTCGCAATTTTGTAAGCAGATTGATTGATGGTAAAAATGAGTGATACACGAGGATTAGGTAATAAACCTGATAAATTAATAACGTTACTTGCATCAATCATCTCTCTCTGTCTGCGAGTAAATTTGTGTATGTCACTTGATTCTCCAACGAAGCAAGATATCAATCTATTGAAAAAAGAAAGAAAAAAAAAGTGCGTGAAGTGTGATCCTCCAACGAAGCAAGATATCAATTGAAGAAAAAAAAAAAAAAAAGTGCGTGAACGGGTGGACTGGAACCTGCGCGGGCAGAGCCCACACGATTTCTAGTCGTGCCCGATAACCACTCCAGCACGTCCACTTGAGATGACAAGAATCTGCAAGTAGGAATACGTAAGTTAAGCAATACGTAAGTAGGAACCAACTACCCACGTACTAGCACTAAGTCTTATATGCTAGATTTGGCTGCTAAATTAGCCAAAAAGCGTTGCAGAGATTACACAAAAAGCGTTGCTTATTCTTTAACACTACTTCTTTTCCCAGATATATCTCGCATTCCAACAAGTAGCGAGATAGTTTCGTTGAATGGTTCAGCGCAGAGAAAATCAACTTTCTGCTGAATGGTTCAGCGTAGATTGATTTATTTGGTGATCCAACGGCTGAGATGGTAGCGATGTTCCATTCAGTGCAACTTAATTCCACTTTTCGTTATTCCATTAAGCGCGTCTACTTTTCGATGTTCCATTCAGCGCATTTAGATGCTAGATTAGAACTGTCATAGGACTTAGGAGGTGATTCTAGCTTCCAATCTAGATGCTAGATTAGAAGACCGTAGGTGTTAGCCTAACGTAAGTAGGAACCAGCTATATGAGAGTTAAAAGACTCAAGTATAAGTCACCTCCAGAAGGACTCCCCCACTGCGATAAAAATAAAACAAAATTTACACCAAATAATAGAAGGCAAGAACAGTTGCATCAATCCTTCTAACCTGTTCACTATGATGGCCACGTTGCGGCATGACATCATGCGAACAAGATAGATAAAGAACGATTTTCAGGACAGCATGAATCTGTCAAGTAAATTGTAATTGAAAGGTTTCTTAATGAACATATTTTATTGAATAATTTTGATCAAAGAAAGACAGCTGAGTCAGACTGTCTTTTATACAAAAGGTAAAGCAGAAAACAAAACGGAAACATACAGTTTTTGTTAAGACAGGTTGTAATCACCAGAAAGACACATGTGTGTAATACACACTTACAGACACATGTGAATGAGACACTTACTATACACTCACTCATTCTTACAGCCCCCCTTAAGCTTATACTGTTGGAAACATAAAAGCTTGATAACTAGAGATAGAAATATAGTGAGTGAGTCCTTTTGTGAAAATATCATCCATCTGTTCTGCAGAAGCAATGTAAGCAATCTTGAGAAAACCATAACTAACCAAATCCCTTATAAAGCAATGTAACCAACTCCACATGCTTTGTTCTGGCATGGAACACGGGATTGCAACCTAAGATGTTTGTTGAAGTGTTGTCACAATATAGCATACAAGGTCGTTGAACAATAATACCTAGTTCATGAAGCAAGAATGAAATCCAAACCACTTCTACAGTAGCAACAACCATTGACTTATATTCTGCTTCAGCTAAGGACCTAGAGATTGTAGGTTGTTTCTTGGAAGACCAAGAAATAATAGAGGAACCCAAAAAAGTACAGAATCCTGCAGTGGACCTCCTAGTATCAGGGCACCCTTCCCAATCTGAATCAGCATAAGCAGTGATAGAAGAAATATCGCTTGCATGAAGAGTAATACCTGAACCTAATTAAAGTACCCTTTAAGTACCTAAATATCCTCTTAACAAGCAGTAAATATTCAGATGTATGTGCATGCATAAATTGGGAGACATATGTAACAACAAAGCAAATGTCAGGTATTGTCATAGTCAAATACTGTAAACCTCCTACCATGCTTCTATAACCAGTCACATCAGTCATAGGAATCCAGTAGATAAAGACAGTCTTGGACCATGAAGCACTAGAGTGTTAGCCGGTTTACAATGTAATAGATCAAACTTCTGAACGATACCGATAATATATTTCTTCTGAGTTAAAAGTAACTTATTTGAATCATCTATAAAAGTTACTTCAATGCTTAAGAAGTAGTGTAGATTACCCAGATCCTTAATCGGATATACTTTTTGAAGAAAGTCAATGATTGCAGAATTTAATTGACTTGATGAAGCAACCAAAATAATACCATCTACATAAATCAATAAGACTGTCATTGAATCACCATGTTAATATACAAACATTGAGTGATCATAAGAAGACTTGAAGAAACCAAATTCAAATAATGTCATACAAAACCTCTCAAACCAATCCCTTGGTGCCTGCTTCAGTCCGTATAGACTTATATTCAATTTACACACATAATCTGGCTTTGTAGGGTCAATAAATCCTTTAGGCTGTTGCATATGCACATCTTCGTGAGAAATCCATGCAAAAATGCATTACTCACATCTAATTGTCTCACAGTCAAACCTCTAGACAATGTAATAGTTAAAATAATTCTTATTGTAGGTTCTTTCACTACAAGACTAAAGGTTTCAAAGTAGTCAATACCATCTTTTTGATTATATCCTTTAGCTACCAATCGAGATCTGAACCTATCCACTGTACCATCATCTTTCAATTTTATCTTATTGACCCATTTACAACCCAAAACATTGTAAGTAGGATCTGATTTTACTAAAGACCATGTTTCAGCTTCTTGAAGAACAATATGTTCATTTTTCATTGCTTGCAAAAAATTTTGGTCTTTAGATGTTGTTTTATAAGATTTGGGTTCTGAAATGGAAGATACACAAGCAGTAAAAGCTGAATTGAGAGGATACCTGGCAGTGAAGTAAAAAACAAAATTAGGATCCAATGGTTTGGACTTGAAGGTTCCATTTTTTGGAATTGTAGTTATAGATTGAGGTACATCATGATATATAGAAGTAACACCAGCTTTAGTAGAAGTATCCTCAAGACACACATGCTGATCCTAAGAAGTATCATTAGAAGTAGAAGAAACATATGAATCTTGAGAAAAACCAATAATATCTTGTTGAGACCCATTAGATGGGACATAAGTACTTGATTTGTTTTTGAAAGGAAATATATGTTCATCAAAGTTCACACTGAAAAAACGGGGGTCTAACAACCATACCCAATATTTCGTTAGGCAATCTGTACGGAATAACTCCAATATAATTCCGCGAGAATCAACTAGACAGTCAGACTCAATCAAGGAAATATATCCAAGACCTATATCTTTGTTTCTCAATGTAATCAGCAAATCAAACAAATAGAATCCGTTAACATGATTATTATGAGAAACAACTTTAACAATACCAAGGACCAAGGTTCAAGTGTCAATCAATTTCAATCAGCAACCGGAGGTTGGATTTACCAATTGATTGAACTACGCACAACCTGTGATATTTCAATTATATAAACAAATATAATGCGGAAAAGAAATAACACAGACACCAGAAATTTTGTTAACGAGGAAATCGCAAATGCAGAAAAACCCCGAGACCTAGTCCAGATTTGAACACCACACTGTATTAAGCCGCTACAGACACTACCCTACTACAAGTTAACTTCGGACTTAAATGTAGTGGAGCCCTAACCAAGTCTCACACCGATTAAGGTACAGTCCCGTTCCTTACGCCTCTGAATTCCAGCAGGATTCTACGCACTTGATTCCCTTAGCTGATCTCACCCACAACTAAGAGTTGCTACGACCCAAAGTCGAAGACTTTATAAACAAATATGTCTCCTACAAAAAAGTCTATTATGATAGATAAATCTGTCTCCCACAGAAATACCTACGAAGTTTTTGTTCCGTCTTTTGATAAATCAAGGTGAACAGGAACCAATTGATAATCCGGTCTTATTTTCCCGAAGAACGGCCTAGCAATATCAATCACTGGAATCACAAAGAATGAGACGAAGAGATTTGTGATTACTTTTTATATCTTACCTATCGGAGATAAATCTCGAGCAAATCTTAGAGAAGATAGTACTCAGTACGATAGAACAAGTAAGATCAGAACACGCAACTACAGAGAAAATAGTTGGTTCTGGCTTCAGAATCACAATGAAGTTTTTAAGTTGTTAACCTATAATGGTTTTAGGAAAAACCTAGGTTAAAGGAGAATCGACTCTAGTCGCAACTAGTATCAAACATGAGAGTGGGGATTAGATTTCCCAGTTGCTAGAGTTCTCCCTTATATAGTCTTCAAATCAGGGTTTGAGAGCTTTGAAACCAACATTAAATGAAATCCTGATTTAAGACTCAAGCTAAGTTTGCTTAAAACCAAAGCAATATTTCAATTATAAAGATAAACAATATAATGCGGAAAAAAATAACACAGACACCAGAAATTTTGTTAACGAGAAACCGCAAATGCAGAAAAACCCCGGGACCTAGTCCAGAATAAACACATACTGATTATAAGCTGTTACACCAAATTCCTACTACCTATTCGGACTAGATGTAATACCTGCTTCCGCACTAATGAAACTCCTAGCACAACACCGATTGTCTTTAAGAATTCTTCTCGCAAATCTTCTAGCAGAACCCAAGGCTCTCTTTAGAAGATACAACAACACGATTGATACGATTCAATATTTTGTTTGCAAAAAACACCAGTTTGATTTCCCTTTAGACATGAATCAAGGTTTTGGAAATCTTGTATTTGTTTTGATAAAAACAATTACTAGGTAAAAGTAACATCAAAACAAACTTGTAGATTAGGGATTATTATACTCTTCAATAATGGAATAAAAACCTAATTATTCTACAACAATAACAACTAGAATAAATCTAGAGATATCTTGTGTAAAACTTCTTAAGGATTTTTACGAGATACCTTAATCGAAGTTTTCTTTCTAGCTTCCGATTTCGACTAACAAGTGTTGGTATACGATCGGAAACTGAAATCTATCAAAACCTATGGTTTATGATCAACAACTCTTGAATGGTTTTATATCAGAAGAGAAAACCTTAGAATTGACAAGAGGTGAAAAACCTAGATAACAAGTTGTATAATCAATCACGAAGATTAATCCAACTCGGCTTTGTGATCCCCAATACAAAGACTTTTATCGCCCCATTTTATTTTATTTTTAATTCAGGCGTAACTTTGAATTACGCCCCACCATCAGGCGTAATTTAAAAGTACGCCCCACCATCAGGTGTAACTTAAAAGTACGCCCCACCTCAAACGTAAATGATACCTACGCCCGGTGTCGGGCGTAATTTTAAATTACGCCCGACTAAAACCAAACTAAAGACCAAATATGGTTTGGTTTTTGGTTTTACTCTAGTTTTTGATCTTTACTCCGCTTGACTGCGTCTGGATTTTGGACCAAAATTTAGTTTTGGTCTCCCGTTGTGGATGCTCTAAGCGACTAAATTCAATTAAGATAAACCAAAAACACCCAAATGATTAACCTAAATATTCTGCCTACTTACAAATTCCACAATTAAACCTTTTACAATCAATAAAATTAGATTTGAAATATAAAGTAATCAAAATCAAAACTCAAATCCAAATAAATCGAGAGAATAGTTTTTTAGGGTTTATAAAGGAGAAAATCACATACCTTATGGTTTGAAACGAAATTCGGGTTACCGAAGATTGAGATTGATTTCATAAGGATGGGTTTTGATATGTGAGATGATTTAAAGAGATTTCACAAATCATATTCAATTAAAACCCGAATCTGAAACAATAAAAAATTCATCGGCTTAAACTCAGTCGTACCAAAACCCATCTCACAAATAAGATTTGTTTATGAGATCTCACAAACTGGGTTAAATTTCATAAATATGGCTTTTGATTTTTAGGGATCCAGTGTGGTTTTCGGAGATGTAGGTTTAGCAAAATGAAAAGAAGAGAACGAGATTCTTCTTCTTCTTTTTTTTTTTTTTTTTTTTTTTTTAAGAGAGCCGGATAAGAAAACCTGGCGAGATTGGGGTATACCCAATTTTAAGCGGACTCTTTTTTAAGGAAAAAGGGGGAGGCCTAATGGGTAAAGTTACGAAACTACCCTTTGCCATTATAATTCTAATTACCCTAAATCAGTTTTCATTTTCTTCTCTTCTTCTTCTCCTCCTCAAACACATTACCGACTCCTCCACCCCCCACCACCGAAACTCGTCGATTAATTCGTCGTAATCGTCGATTCAAAAGTTCCGATTAATTTTCAAAAATGGATCCGCCACTTCCTAGGGCAAGTCGTATGAAAGAAGCTAATCGAAAACCCAATGAGTATAACCCTGGAATTGCAAGTTTGGTTCAAAAGAAAGTGAAGAAAAAAACGGTAGAAGAAGAAGAATTCGTAGCCGCTGAAACACGAGAAATGGTGCGATTAAGTGATGTAGATTTTATATGACCAAATTAACGATTAAATAAAACCTAGTTATATCCGCAAGTGCACGGGTCAATTGTAGTATCTATAGAAAATGCGGGTCGTTCCCACGAGGAGTGTGAAATACTCTACCAACTAAAACCAAAAACTAAGTAATCGACAAGATGATGTTTTAGCGATTTTTCAGAAATTTGGAACAAAATGAAATAATATAAAATTCTAATGATAAACAAATGAGAATAGGGTTATTAGGGTTTTCGGTTTCCACCAATTAATTATGCAAACTCTACTAATCTTTAAAAATATATTTCATGCATTTTTAAATATTGTTTCTCCGCTGTAATTTCCTTCGCTTCTTATGTAGTGATCCTAAAGAATTACCTATCTATCCTTGCATACCTGATAGGGTGTAGAATACATCCTATTTACTATCTATTGTTTATGCTTTCTTTGCTATTTTTCTTGTAAATTAGGTATTTTACGCTTGTTTTGAGTTTTGTAACTACTATGGAGTCGCACGAACGAAAAGAAGAAGAAATCACCCAATTTGAGCAAAAGGGTAAAATTGTCATTTCATGGGCGAACACTATCTGGAGCCCAGTCAAGGTTAAGGGGAAACTCTTTTGGGAGGAGTACTAGTAGCAGTCCAGCTGAGGTTAAGGGGCTGTAAATTGGTTATCCCTTATCAAGAATGAACGGGTGTTTATATTTTATCCCTGGGGTGTACCCAATCTAACCCTACCCTAAATTGAGAAAAGACTTTACTCTCATTCATATCATTTTCTCTGAAATTGCACTGCCGATAGACCAAACAGAGAGAGAGAAGCATGAAATCGAGGAATGAAACTAAAATCAAGTAATCGAGATAATGGAAGAATATTATGTTGGTAATGGAGAAAATTAGTTCGTAAAAGGAACTGGGGATGACTAAATTGAAGTTAGGGTTTTTGATGCTGCCATGAATTGCAGATCGAGGAACACTCAGGGTTTGCTAAATTCTGTAAAATCAGTCGAATGAATAACAGAAAGGGGTTCTGGTGGATGTGATAATGTATGGGTAATATTTGGTTCAAGGCTGTTTCTATTGAGAAGAAGAGTAGGTGAAGGTGACATTGTTGTTAGATGGTTTTGCTGCTGAATTGAAAGTAGAGATCGAGAGTAAGTTGTTGCAAAAGAAATTGTGAAGAATGGTGGTGATGATTAAGGGTTATGAAGAACACAGAGAAGAGTTAGAGGAGCTGCTGTTGTTGAATCAAAAGAAGAAGAAGAGGTTCAAATCGAGAATTGGAGATGGATTTTGTAGCTGTGACTGAAATTAGGAAATGGGTTTGATTGATTCATGGATGTGAACGAGTAGGATTTGCAGAGGATTGATTTCAGAGATGATAGAAGAAGAAGCCATAGGAGATGGGTTGGATCCGTTTAAGGTTGAATTCGAAGCTGTTGTTGCTGTTGCTTTTCACGGAGGTTGGTGGATCTATTTTGATGGGTTTCCATGAGAGGTCAATAGATGCCATGAAAGTTCAGGGAAGAATCGAGATGGGTTTCTGATAATTGCTGTGGATTGTGAGAAAAAGGTGCAGTAAGTGTTGGTGGTCTTTGAAATGATGGTGGTGATCCTGGGTGTTGATATCAATATGCAATAGCAGATGAGATAGAGTGATATTGGATGTTGCGATGAATGATGTTTGAAACTAGATGAATGTTAGGATTGTCACAGGAGAAGAACGGCCTGGAATCAGCCTGAGAATGTCGGAAAAACAAAGGAAACTCTGTCTAAATTTCCCCTCCGACGATTCAATTCGTACCGGCCGATGACCGATCCAACCAGCTGAGTAAGACCAGTTAGCCGAGTAAGATGTTGACTCGGTGTCTGACTTCCCCATTCTTTGACCCCATTTACTGACGATGACCGTTAGTTTGACAGTTAACTTTAACAGAATCTGGACGGAATATTCCGTCTGCGGAAAAGCATCTCATGTTGCCGGCGGCGACATTTCAGGCTCATTTCCGGTGATCCCAGGATTTCTCCGGCGATCCAATATGTGCAGAATTTTGTGAAGAGTATTCTAGACTCATGGGTGTGAAGACTTGGACTTGGAATTGGATGGAGAATTTGGCTCAAATTTGGAAAGGGAATATGGAAGATTTGAGAAAGACTTGAACTTGGAAATTGAATTGCTAAAGGAAAGAGGGTTCTATTCCTTAGAAGATTTGGAGAGCATTGAAGCCTATAAATAGAGAAGTTCTCTATACATCTTCTACACACCTTTTACACACACAACACTTGTGTTTTTGCTTGCTTTTCAAAATTCTTCTTTTAATTATTTGTGTGAACTTCAAATATTCTCCTTTTAATTATTTGTGTCACTGGTGGAAAACAGAAGTTCCGCGACCGTCAGGACAAGTCATATATACGAGTTATACGACTAGTTTTAACCGTCTCTGTTGGGGTCTCTGATAAAGTGTAGCTGTTTTGTACGACCCTTAGTCGTGTGTCTCAAAATAACGACTGATTTTATACGTAACGAGGTACAGACCCCCAGCCGTGGGTCTCTGATTTAAATTATAATATAAAAAAAATATATTGATTCAGATTTGCTGAAATATCTGAATGACTATATCTGAAATAATCTGACTGCATCAAGGTCAGGTCAAGTCAAATGGAACTCAAGTCAAAGTCAAGTCAAAGTCAACTCAAATGAAACCCAAACTGAAATTCAAATTTAAAATCAAACTTGAGAATTCCACATTGATTCATTCATTTTATCCATTGGGTTTAGAATTACACAAAAAAAAATGAAACTCTGGTTCAAGACAATACATGTCCAAGCTAGCTAGTTAGTAAGTTCTAACAACAAGATGCTAAACAAATAGAAAATAAGCTAAAAACAACATGTTAAATAACAAAACGATAAGCTCCTCCGATGACGATGAACTTAGCCAATACTTCATAAATGATATCAAGTAGAGAATATCCATGTGTTGTGTCCCTGGTTCACATACGACAAAGAACGTCGTTCCTGCAAAGCAAATCAACAACAACACAATGACTTCGCTCAGTTCATTACTTAAGCTGGTGTCAGTTCACCACTTTTAGATATCATGGTATAATGTAGAAGATAAGTCTCATTGTTTATGTTCACACAACATGGGATGACCAACTAATCCTCATATATTCAATTCAATAAATTATACAAGAAACCACGGAAAATATAGAACTGCCCAGTAGAATGCATTGTAGTCAAAGTGAGTAATCCATAGACTTACTTGTTATGATTCCTTCCTAAAGAGGTTCATACAAATAAGAATATCCACTACTTCCTGCAAACGACAATCAATGTAATTAGTTTCTGGGATAACTTATACAAGTAAGAGTAATAATGAATATAAAACAATGTCTAGATAACCCAACAGAGATCGATACATTCAATAATTTTAAGCAACCAACTACGCAATCCAAGAAATGTTTACCTTCTCAACATGAGGAGGATCCAAGTAACTAGGGCCTCCTTTACAGCTTACTCAAGATCAGCACATCCATCTTGGTCAAAATGACATACTTGAAGGTGCCTGTAAAATTCCTGCAATAGGCAGAATACATACTTCTCAGGTCTCACAATCTTGCACAATCATAATATCTGAAAGCAACAATCTAGGAAACCTACTATCATATTAACTTTATACATCTATTTTGTTTGAGCGAAAGGAGACTATTCTACCATACGGCAGTTTAGATAAGAAAGCAGTAGTATCATTCACTAGAGCCATTAGCCATCAACTGCACTACCATTACTAAACTACACCAAACATCACTATGAGAAACATAAGAACATATTTAGTGTCTCCAATGAACAATGTATCTAGACCTCAAGCATGTTTCATGACTGACAGATCCAATACCTCAAAAAATAAAGGATGCAGAATGGAAAATTACTTCAGTAAAAGAAAACTATAGATCAGAAGAAAGAATGACAGCTAACTGCAGATTCATGTTAAGCTCTACTCCTCTTACATACCCTATTAAAAACACTCAGAACATCACTGCCATTGCAAGAGTGCCCTATTTGATAAAACAAATAGCATCATATTAAGCCATGTGAGAGGACAAATAATAGGTAGCTTAAGTAATTTAATGGACCACTTTGCAAACACATATAAGCTACAAACAACTCCATAAATTTGTAAGACGTCAGTCAAGTGATTTGACTAGAGTCATCCAAAGCATAAACAGTTCCCCAAAGAATATCATTAAGCATAACCAGCACCAGTGCATCCATTTAATTCTACTTGTGACAAAAGACTTGAAAGAAAAAAATAATGATAACGTGTTCCAGATTATTGAGCACCCTACAATGACCAGAACTTTGAGCACCATATATAGTACACAAAGAATGCAACTTCTTTCTTAAAACAAATAACCTAAGCAAGTTAAAACTAACAAGTCCCAAGATTAAACCACAACCTGCAAGATTATCATGCAACACCAACCTCACAGCCCTACCATTACTGAAGTAAATGAGAATGCAATAATAATTTTACCCTTTTTTCTGTACTTTCAGGCTTTTTCTCTAACACCTAATGTGCAGTTCTGTTGGTCTTTTGTTCAATATTTTCTTTTGTTTCCACACCTCAATTTCCTTAAAGAACGAGGCCAAACTGCAGAAGAGAAACCCAACACACAATTAGACCAATAACCATCCTGGAGTCAACAAAAAAAACCAAATTTTCAATTGAAAACTAAAACTAAAACCCAGAAAAATAAAACCCACTTATTAAACTAACCATTCTGGTAAGGAAAGACAATTAAGTTGTACTTCCAATAAAAATGAGATAAATAATTCAGATGTACTTCAATTGTGCTAATAATGACGCACCCTCTGATTTCAACAAGATCGCCTGTCATCTCATAGCAGTATGAGTAAAAGTGATACAATCTCGATGCTAGAACATCAATGGTTGTCTTGTTCATATTCCTTGAGCGAGCATACATGATTTCCCGCAAGCTTTAGCCAAAAGACAGTAAACACCAAAGACAACCAACCAATAGAACATTAAACCTAGAGTAAAATACATAAAAATTCTCAAACTTATATACTCCCTCCGTTACTTTTTAATAGGCTGGTTTCTATAAATAAATGTTACAAAAAAATAGGCTGGTTTCCTAATTGGGAAAGTCAAATGTTACTTTAGTTTTAGGGACCACTTTTCTCTTAACTTCTTTTGATGACAAGTGTCATGTGGACCATTTCACTTTACTTCTTTTGCTGACAAGTGTTATGGGACCATTTCAATTCACTTCTTTTATTGACAAGTGTCATGAGGACCACTTTCAATGATTAGTTTTCCTAATTTCCTTAATTTTCTCAAAAAACCAAACCAGCCTATTAAAAAGTAACGGAGGGAGTACTTATAATCTATCAACATCACCTGAGGGTATTTCTTCTGATCAATCAGAAATTTCAGAACAAGCAGGTATGCATAAATTTCAAGCTCTGAAGAGTGTTTAACTGGGTGTGTGTTGTAAAGATGTTGCGGTATCAACTTCAATGCCATGGTCATCTTCCTGCCAAAAAATAAGCAAGTATTTAAAACCAATGAATATGTCTCATGGATGTGGTAGCAGCATCGAAAGATACATATCAGACCAGTAATTGAACCATTGCACAAGAGTATTAAAACAACAACTGGACTTGACGCTAACTACACAATTCAAGTCCAAAGTTCTGATAAGTACACAAAAATGGAAAGCAACTTGTGCTTACTTTAAAAATGTGGCAGTGTTAAAGAAAAATAAATATGGTGAAATAGAAATACAAACACCACGGCAAAACTAAATGAGAAAAAACTGGATTTAATTAACAACAAATGCTACAACTTCATCAAATGCTTGTTAATTTAGCAAGGAATTGTGCCCTGCATACAAAAGAAGTAAACCACTTATAAAGCTAACCAACAAACAATATAACAGAATGGTGCAATAAATGAAATTTTTGACTGCAAAGATCCTGGTTTTGAAGGAGAGACCATAGTTAAACAACAAAAATTAGTAATTTAACAAATGAAGAAAGCTCGTGGTGCTACACCGTCACAAAACCCCTAGGCATGTCCTGATGAGTCTAGACTCTAGACTCCAAATCTAGATACTCTTGCTACACCAAAGAAAAATAAAGAGCAAAAGGTACATGTTCTCAAGGAGCCCTAGTAAGCACTAAAAATTTCCTTTTAAGAAAAATGCACTTATAGCTTGTGTGAGGCAAGAATACTGACTTAAGGTCAACAGTTTATAATTCAAGATAAAGGCATAAAATGACTTAAGGTCAACAGTTTATAATGCACTTGTAGGTTGTGTGAGGCTAGCGGAAGTAGCGGCATAAAGTGACACTCAGCATACTAACATAAGTGTCAATTCATTAGTTCGGTTAATTGTGTCAATTCATTAGTTCACTCGGCATCAAATCAATTAATTGTGTCGTTTCAAGTTAATTTGCCAATAAATGAGACTAAGATTAAGTGTAGACCAAACCTAACAACCCGAACTGAATATTCTTACCTACAACTCACATGCAAGGTTTCATTGAATTCCTCAAGCTCTTGATCTTTGTAAAATGCAACTCAATACTAAAATGAAATAGCATAAATATGAGCAAATTGATCAAGACTAATACATAAAGCAAGTATCTACAATAAAAGGGAGATAGTTTAAAAGTTTTAACCTCTCTGAGTAGAGACTCTCCATGAGACTGATCATCTGCATTTCCTCCAGTTAGAGCGACGGGCTGCGAAGCATGCTTGGAAAGTCCGGCAATTCCAGCAACACGAGGAAAGTGGACTCCCCATTGCAGATATTTCAACATCATATTAATATTCCAGAAACCAATTAACAGATCCAGAAATTGATTCAACAACAGCTCCTCTAAAAAATCTAGTTTCAATTTCTTTCCATGGCACAAAGGCTTACCAACTGCAATCAAGGGAAAACAATAATGCTCATTAAAATTCAAACAATCCAAAAGTCAATGAGAAACAACTAAACATGGGACATCCAATCAGTGAGCTAAAAACAATTTGGAATAAAACCTCCTTGTTAGGAATCACATATCAAACCCATAACTCCAAACATTAAATGGATACTAAAGGTAAAGAAAATATATAAAATAAAATCTTTTACCAATTTTTTGTGTATAAAATTGAGGGATAAGGAATACTTCAACTAGATCTTGAATCCAACAAAGATTCTAACAAATTTAGGACTGAAATCTTACGAGATTATAGCAAAATCACAAACCCTAGATTAGCAAAACAAGTAGAGTTGATAATCGAACCTTGATTCATCAAACCAAAAAAAAATCGAAAATTGTTGAGACTAATTAAGAAAAATGCCTAAATTGCTATCAATGAAAAGAAGAGACTTTGGATTAAATCACGAGTATACTCTGCATGAAAGGAACAAGAAAAAATAACCTTATGAACAAATAAAAGGAACAGGAAGAAAAAAAATTAAAGAAAAATCAAACTGTAAACCCTAATTACCACCAGAAGAAAATTATAGAAACAAACCAAAATCAAACTGGAAAATGGGTGTTTTTTCTAATTTATAGAAACAAACGCTGGGTTTAAGAGCAATGATTTAATTGATTTCTTCTGGATTTTTTTTTTCAGTTTCGATTTGGTGGATGATAAAGATGGATAAGAGACCGAGAGAGTAGATGATTTAATTGATTTCTTCTGGGTTTTTTTTTTCCAGTTTCGATTTGGTGGATGAAGAAGATGGATAAGATACCGAGAGAGCAGATGATCTAATTGATTTTTCTGGGTTTTTTTCCAGTTTGGATTTGGCGGATGAAGAAGATGGATGAGAGACCGAGAGAGCAGAAGAAGAAAGAGAAAGTGAGATTAGAAATGGGGAGAGAGAAAGTGGTATTTATATGCTTGGTCAAATAATAAAATATTATCATATCTAAATCGGTATCCATGGGTCGCGGGATCGGTAGTAGATTTAGGGCAAAATAGTAATTATTCAGAGACCGCTATTAATAATCTCTGAATTTTTCCTTGTTTTTATCGTATCAGAGACCGCTATGTTCGGTCAACGGTCCAACTACGGTCATTGAGGGTCTCTGACGTGGGTCATACATACCCCATTTTCCACTAGTGTGTGAATTTCAAAAACATGAGTAGCTAATTTTATTATTGATTGAGGATGAATTCCTAGTTTTTAACATATGATTTGAATTTTGTTTTCAATTCTATCTTGAAGTTTTTCACATGATTATCGTTTGTTTTTACTAATAGGAATGTTTATACATTCATGGTTGATTGATAGATTGTTTAGAGTGCACGCTAAATTGATTTGTTAATTTGATCTAAAGCTAGTGAAAGTTAGGGGATAAGTAATCGTTTCTTGACTCTTTACATAAGTAGCAAACACGAGACCTTGCGGAGGGATTCCGTGGAGCAATTGTGTGTGAAAACAATGTTAGCAAGTAGACCTTGACCTAAGAGTATAACTACTAATATCAACCTACTAAGTTCATAAATCTTAATGCGTTTATTTAAATTACATCTTGAGTGATCTACTACTAGGTGGTTTGGTAAATAGAATCCGGTAGTCGAGAACTTCCGTATCCTAGTGATTCAAGGGATTTAGGGGTTTAGCACTGATCTAGCTGCTTTACCTACGGTTGGTGATAATCTGTGACTAATAACATGTGGATGAAAAACATAACTTGAATCATTGTTTTGCAACGAAGAAGGATTCCTTGGTCTTGTCTCTCTTATTGATTTCAACTTTATATTTGAATTGCTTTGTTTATATTCTTTGCTTTATAACCCCCCCTTTTGTGACAATTTTTACAACTAAGAATCTCTTGCTCCTCGTGGGAACGAACTTGACTACACTATATTACTTGTTAATTAGGTGGAAAAATATTAATTAATTTGTTGTGGTTATGACCCGCATCAATACCACGTCTAGGGATTTAACCGAAGCGCGAAATATCAATTCAAAAGCATAAATAATCAAGAAAATCACATGAGCAATTAAATACCAAGCTATATGAAGAAAAACTACTAGTCAATCAACTCATTATTAAGCATATAATTGTAGAGTTTTCATAATAAAATTGGGTTCTACCTAAACCCTAACATGGCTCTAGCTAGCCATGGCTTTCTCAAAAGCCATAAAAAGATTAAAATCAAAATAGCTAAGCAAAAATGGAGAAGTAAAACTCCAAACCCCGTGAAATGCTGTGCAGCCACGTCTCCCTTCTATGGTTCCTCCACTTCACACACATTAAAGTGTACATGAGAATAACATATTCTTTCCTTATCAATTTTTTGCATGTGAATAATTAAAGTAAGAAGTATAATTCTTTCTCCAATCACAATTAATCTACCTTGCATGTATCTTTAACCACCAACCAAAATGCATGTTCACAATCTCATGCCCACGTTTAATATAATTCACTCCCACTAATAATGGTAAGTAAAATAATATTACTTCATTACGTTATTTTCTTTCCTTTTCCGAGTGAGAGTTGCATGCATGTGGATCCCATAATACTTCATGAATATATTGTCATGCCATACACCATCTTGCAAAAATCTTTTCACATTGAATACTGATTCCCTCTTGACAATCACAATATTCTCTCATTAATAAATTAACACCAATTAATTATCCCCATATATTTTTTTCTGCATGTCATTACCCGATGGAGGTGTGCCACTAAGGAAACAATCTTGGATATTGAATTTGGAAGTGTAGCAGGTGTTTCAATAATTAATGCGGCTACCTTTGGAAACTCAATTTTGTTCATGTTATACGTAAATTTACGCCAACATCGTTTTATCATTGTGGTTGCTGATACATGGAGATACCAGGCCAACCCTATTTCTTGATATATAGAAATACCATGCCAGCCCATTTCATTGCTGCTGATATATGGAGATACCAGGCCAACATAATAAGTGCTGCTGATATATAAAAATACCAGGCCAGCATAATAAGTGCTGCTGATATATAGAAATACCAGGCCAGCATATTTGATCATTATGGTTGCTGATACATGGAGATACCAGGCCAACCACATTTTGTCATTTTCGTCGCAAACACCAATAAGTCTCACATTTTGCTGTTTATTCGTTGGATGATCGAATTCACTTGTACTTTCTACAAAAGCACTAAAATAGTATTAGTAACTAAAATATTGTATCCTAGCTAATATAAATATGGGTATAAAATGTAGCATTTACATGCTTATCAACACCCCCACACTTATATTTTGCTAGTCCTCGAGCAAAACAGAGATATTATGCAATTGATTTTTTTTTTTATTTTTTTTTTATATATTCCTAAGAAAAGCAAAAATATGGAAAATTACCCACTCCCCCGCACTTAAACATTACATTGTCCTCAATGTAATTGAGTCATCCAACGTAGAAATTAAGATGGGAAATGAAAAAATAAACAAAAAGAAAATAAGAGATAGAGTAGAGGGAACAAATCTGATGGGTTGACTCCCATGAAGCGAAATATATTTATTTCCCTGTTTTCCAGTAGCATGTTCTCAAACAAGGTGAGGTTGGTACCAATGTAGTTAATATCGGATACCGGTTTGTCTCGGTTGAGGACCGGTACACTGGTACAACATTGTATCGGGGAGATTTCGGTTTCAAATATCGGTGCAATATCGGTTCTAAATTTATATATATAATTTATATTGTTTCACACAAAATTAGACAAGATAAAAATGCATAAATTTTAGAAAAACAAAACAATTTCATTCAAAACATAAGAACCGCCATATGAAGTTCAAATTGGAAAAAAGGGAGCAACTTCACAACTTTAAAGTTCACTATCTAGAATGATAATTAAACAGGGACATTACATTTTTAATCAAAATCATTTGATTCATCATAGATATCATAATCTTCGGTAGCTCCATCATCTCCTAACCTCTTGTTAACAGATCGACCATCAATTGAATGTCGTCATTGACATTAAGAAGAAGAAAAAAATCGGCTGCCAAGAAGGGTTTCTGAAGATTTTTCTACTAAAAATTTCGATGAGATTTAGGGATTTTATCCTTCCTTTCATTTAAAATTCCTAAATTGCCCTGAAGTTCATAAAAAATTCCGAACTCATCACATATCGGAAAACCGGATCAGATCGTTTCGTATATATCGGCCGATATTATCGGCTAAATATCGTACCGCAATATTTGTGTTTTCGTTTCGCTCTAACACCGGTACACGAAATTCCGCCGATATTTCGGCCGGTACCATCGAAATTGACTACATTGGTTGGTACCCCAAAGTACGCTGCAAATCATATATATAGAGTCTGAAAAGTTGGGGATCAACCCAACTAATCAGTTTTGCTGAAAATATGCACCTGCAACAACTATAATCATCCAAAGATATATGTGAATCCATTCCCCATGAATAACAATCCTTATTAATCAAGCCATGCATTTTCGGGATAAGTAATTCATTCACACAAAGAGGTAAAAATTGTTCAACAGCTTCTTGTTGAGGTGCTCGTCCTAAATCTGGCTCTAAGTCAGCAGAAATAACTTCCGTGGCTAATACTGGTTCAAATTCATCCGCAAAACAAGAGCTCAAAGGTGGAATAATATCGCGACTCATAGACCCATTATCATCTAAAACGGTTTCATTATTAATATCATCAAGACAAAAAAATTCAGAACTTAATGGCTTAAAGGTCATGGTCGGAACTTCCTTTACTGAGGGCATAGCTAGAGGTTCTAGTTTGGGCTTCCATTTATTAGTGTCTAGCAGCGGTGTGGAGTCTAACAAGACATTGACTTCACAAATAACATTATCATCATCAAAATCATACCCAAAATGAGCTAAGCAAACCTCTAATGGATCCTCCAAGTTGTTCTTGCAAAAACCTTGCGAGTACATACTTTCTTTTCGCTCGCACTTCAGGCTAAGGTACCTGAAAAAATATTCAAACGATCTGGGTAAAAAGAACTAAAAGAAAGAGAAAAATAAATTATATACAAATTAAAATAAAAATAAGCTATATACAAAAATTGATATCAGTCAGAGTGTATTATGCAACCACTCCCCGGCAGCGGCGCCAAAAACTTGATGTAGATTTTATATGACCAAATTAACGATTAAATAAAACCTAGTTATATCCGCAATTGCACGGGTCAATTGTAGTATCGATAGCAAATGCGGGTCGTTCCCACGAGGAGTGTGAAATACTCTACCAACTAAAACCAAAAACTAAGTAATCGACAAGATGATGTTTTAGCGATTTTTCAGAAATTTGGAACAAAATAAAATAATATAAAATTCTAATGATAAACAAATGAGAATAGGGTTATTAGGGTTTTCGGTTTCCACCAATTAATTATGCAAACTCTACTAATCTTTAAAAATATATTTCATGCATTTTTAAATATTGTTTCTCCGCTGTAATTTCCTTCGCTTCTTATGTAGTGATCCTAAATCATTACCTACCTATCGTTGCATACCACGTCTAGGGATTTAACCGAAGCACGAAATATCAATTCAAAAGCATAATAATCAAGAAAATCACATGAGTTTTTAAATACCAAGATATATGAAGAAAAACTACTAGTCAATCAACTCATTATTAAGCATATAAATGTAGAGTTTTCATAATAAAATTGGGTTCTACCTAAACCATAACATAGCTCTAGCTAGCCATGGCTTTCTCAAAAGCCATAAAAAGATTAAAATCAAAATAGCTAAGCAAAAATGGAGAAGTAAAACTCCAAACCCTGTGAAAGGCTGTGCAGCCATGCCTCCCTTTATGGTTCCTCCACTTCACACACATTAAAGTGTACATAAGAATAACATATTCTTTCCTTATCAATTTTTTGCATGTGAATAATTAAAGTAAGAAGTATAATTCTTTCTCCAATCACAATTAATCTCCCTTGCATGTATCTTTAACCACCAACCAAAATGCATGTTCACAATCTCATGCCCACGTTTAATATAATTCACTCCCACTAATAATGGTAAGTAAAATATTATTACTTCATTACTTTATTTTCTTTCCTTTTCCGAGTGAGAGTTGCATGCATGTGGATCCCATAATACTTCATGAATATATTGTCATGCCATACACCATCTTGCAAAAATCTTTTCACATTGAATACTGATTCCCTCTTGACAATCACAATATTCTCTCATTAATAAATTAACACCAATTAATTATCCCCATATATTTTTCTTCCGCATGTCATTACCCGATGGAGGTGTGCCACTAAGGAAACAATCTTGGATATTGAATTTGGAAGTGTAGCAGGTGCTTCAAGAATTAATGCGGCTACCTTTGGAAACTCAATTTTGTTCATGTTATACGTAAATTTACGCCAACACCGTTTTATCATTGTGGTTGCTGATACATGGAGATACCAGGCCAACCTGGCTGTTGATATATAGAAATACCAGGCCAGCCCATTTCATTGATGCTGATATATGGAGATACCAGGCCAGCATAATAAGTGCTGCTGATATATAGAAATACCAGGCCAACATATTTGATCATTGTGGTTGCTGATACATGGAGATACCAGGCCAACCACATTTTGCCATTTTCGTCGCAAACACCAATAAGTCTCACATTTTGCTGTTTATTCATTGGATGATCGAATTCACTTGTACTTTCTACAAAAGCACTAAAATAGTATTAGTAACTAAAATATTGTATCCTAGCTAATATAAATATGGGTATAAAATGTAGCATTTACATGCTTATCATTAAGAAAGTAAGGGCATACTTAAACTCACTCTAGTACTTCAATTTCATGTTTGCATGTCAAATTAGGTCAGAAAAATCGAAATTGTGAATTGGCAGTTGCGACGCCGGCAAGGTATTATGTTATCGACCTTGCCGACTTTTCATATTTAGGGTTTGGCCGGCAGGCTCTTAGGTTGAAGATCTTGCCAGCTGTTGACTACATGTAACTGGTACTTGCAGGGTCGGAATGTTATTCAAACTAAGACCCTGCCGGCGTCAGTTTTTTTGTTAGCCGGGTTGGTTATAAATTTTTACCTTGTCGGCTGTATTTCAAGTTTTTTGTGTATCCTGATGCCTTGAATTTTAAAGTCGGAATGGTATTTGGATAAAACCATGCCGGCCGTTTATTAGCCGGCAATGTGTTGGTAATGGACCTTGCCGACTGGTTTTGTGGAAAATCCTTGTATCTACTGTGTTCATATTTGTTATAAACCGACAGGTTATGTGAATAATACCCTGTCGGGCGCTGTTCAGCCGGCATGCATTATTTAGTCGACCTTTCCGACGTTTGTGTAGCCGGCAAGGTTGTATTTGTCGACCCTGCCGACTTATATTTTTTTTTCTTAATCGTTCTTGTTCAGGTTGCAAAAGGCAAAGAAGATTGCATCTCTGAAAGCTCTTAGTCCTTCTTCAAGACTTCTTCGTGTTGATAAAGGAATGAATGGACTTTTGACAAATACAAAAGTTAAGCCTATATTGTCAATTATTGATGGAAGGTAGGTTAAAATCTTTTGTTTTTCAAGGATTATGTCTATTGTATGTCATGGTGCAAATTGTGATGGAAAATAGAATGAATCCTTGTGTATTCCGCAGTAATTGATCTTCCCTGATCCATATTTTTTGTATTACTGTGAGGCTCCGTAATGTGTCTTATGTTGAGAACTAAAACTATCAAAGTTGATTACTTTCATGGTTAGCTTTGTTGTTGTTCCATAAGGTACTTTATGACGAGCATAATGAACTAAATTAATCATCTTGTTCGGTTATTTAGTTATGACTCCATAAGTTTTCTTATGTTTGAGCACTTTTGATTGGGTTGGTTATTTTCATGATTAACTTAGTCATTGCTCCATAGATTCTCTTATGTGAGTATGGACAATTAAATTGATTACTCTTTGTGATTAGTTTAATTGTGTATTTCGATTAAATTAATCATGGGTTCTCTTGTGGTTAATTTAATTGAGTATTTTGGATTCAAATTCATACTTGAATGTGATTTGTTATGTCCAAAAAAATCCTTATTTTCTTTCGAAATTAAGGTCGCTCTTATTGTTCTTTCGGGAATGACATATTATGAGGGAGAGTTCTTTTTGAACTTGCGCTTAATTGCCATATCTTTGTGGGGAGTACGGCTGTGGAATATTATAGGGGTTATCTTGTATCTTTAAACTCCTTGATGAATGCATTTAGCTTCGGCTTTATGATTGCATCTAAATAAGATGATGTGTGTTTCTTTCTTTTGGTCATGAAATGTGTCTTTCGGAAATTTCATTAGGATCCCGTTCTTGTACCTTTGCCGATTTTATTGACAAAAAGGGGGAGAATTAATATGTAGTTCACACTACAAATATATATGGTTTTCGGATCATTATATAAGGGGGAGTGTTTTCCATGTGAGATGGAGTATTGACTAAGGGGGAGTGATACATATCACCATAGTATTATTGTTGAAGTTGTGATACAATTGAACTTTGACGTTGTGTAATGATACTATGACACTGTATAACAATGATTGAGAACTCTTGTTTTCTTATTGTTATAGCTACGGATTTTCAACAACGATGATGCTAAACTTACAACCTTTGGGGATCATTGGAGTACTTGGAAGTGACGAAGATTTCGAGTAATGTTGAAGATTAGACATTTGGAATAGGAGCTACAAAAGTTAATTTATTTATTTTTTATATTCCATATATATTAATAGTTTTGCCACTAAAATTGACAAAGGGGGAGATTGTTAGAGCATTGCTCGGTCGAACTCGCATGCGTTGCTATCTCAAACATGTTTGTCAATGTTAGTGATCAAAACTATAAGTCTTGATTTCTAGCCTAAGTAGCCAAAGGTCTCGGACTAGGATAGAAAGTGTAGTTGAGCTCAAGAACTCCATGGAAATCATCATACAAGACGAAGGACTACTCGAGGAACCGGTGGAACTTCATCGACTAAAAGTTATGTGGAGACTTGAACTTATATGTCACTCAAAAGTCTATTTACTCTATCTCCTACTCTTGAGACAAAAGTCGTTTAGACGTATAGACTTTCATTATACACATTTGTTATTTCGAGCCGAGTTTAACTCGCCTATCTATTTCTCGAAATATGTGTTGGTAAGCTTTCGCTTTAACCGAATTCATCTTTACCTAGTAACAAAAGTCATGATATGTTTCAATCACTTTGGAAATTTCTCTGACGAAAAATGGTCTGTGAATAACGGCTATATAACGTTCTCTGAGAATGTTTCAATGATTGAAATGAGAGTTTAGATTACATAACCATTGGTAGGATATAAGAATTGTTGTGGAAACACATATATGTATAAGTCCTTATTCCTTGAACCAAAGTTTGCGAACTTTGTTGATCAAGAGAAATGGAAGTGGCGCAAGCCAAGTCCGCGAACTGGCGGAAGTTCTAGACCCGAGAATTTCTGCTGGATTTTGTGTACTCCTTCCATGAGCTTAAGTCCGAGAACCCAGTCCGTGAACTTGAGTAGGTTATATCTAAAACCGATTGTTCTTGAACTAATGTTTATATAAACTAAGGAATGCTTTTGGAAACCGTGGCTATAAAGTTCATGAACCGATTCGAGTAAATCAAACCGTTTTTGCTTCGATTGTGTCTTGTGTAGTTAAATAAGATCTAAGCAATTGAATAACTCTCTAACTAGTTCATTTGAGTCATTTGAACTAGTTATGGTGAAGAAGAATATGGTTGATATGCGAGTGTTCATATGGCTAACCATTTGGTTGACTATTGTTGAACCAACAAATGTTAATGTTTGGGTACGGTTCATAAAGACAAAATTGAACATTTCGTTTGTGTGTAACAAGCTAAGTTTTCGATGCAACGGTTGAGAAATATTAGCTTGAATCTAATCAGGTTTTCATCTAACGGTGAATATTGAATGCTTTGTTACTAAGCTAACATTGATTGCAAACCCTGATTTGAAAGACTATATAAGGGAGAACTCTAGCAACTGGGAAACCTAATCCCCACACTTTACTTTTCTTCTAAAACCAGGTTAACGACTTAAAGACTTCATTTTGATTGTGAAGCCAGATCGATACTACTTTTCTTGTAGTTGTGTGATATGATCTTGCAGTTTCTATTGTACGAGTATAATTGAAATAGTTGGCTTGAGATTTATATCTCCGATAGGCTAGATTGAAAAGAAATCACAAACACTTCGTCTCATCGTTTGTGATTCCACAATATCTTTTTTCGCTGCATCGATTAAGATTATTGTGAGGGTGATCAATAATACTAGGCTGTCCTTCGGGATATAAGTCTGGGTTATTGATTGGTTCTTGTTCACCTTGATTTATCAAAAGACGGAACAAAACTCATAGGTTTATTCGTGGGAGACGGATTTATCTATTACTATAGACTTTTCTGTGTGATACATATTTGTTTATTAAAGTCTTCGACTTTGGGTCGTAGCAACTCTTAGTTGTGGGTGAGATCAGCTAAGGGAATCAAGTATGCAGCATCCTTCTGGGATCAGAGGCGTAGGAGCATAACTGTACCTTGAATCATTGTGAGATTGATTGGGGTTCAACTATATTCCAGATTGAAGTTAATTTGGAGTAGGATAGAGTCTGTAGCGGCTTAATACAATATGTGTTCAATCTGGACTAGGTCCCGGGGTTTTTCTGCATTTGCGGTTTCCTCGTTAACAAAATTCTGGTGTCTGTGTTATTTCTATTCCGCATTATATTTGTTTATAAAATTGAAATATCACAGGTTGTGCGTTTTTCAATCAATTAGAATATCCGACCTTTTGAATTGTTGATTTAAATTGATTGACACTTGGATATTGGTCTTTGGTACCATCCAAGTTATCTCTCTTTGATAAAGACTCGCAGATTTCTATTTGCTTGAGTAAAGATCAAATCGAGATATTGAGATATAAACTCGTTGATATACTTTTTATCTAGATTGAGTCTGACTGTCTAGTTGATTCTCTAGAAAGTATATTGGAGTTTGTCCATATAGATTGCTAAGCGAAATATTGGGTGTGGTTGTTAGACCCCCGCTTTTTCAGATACAAAGACTCATGGGCATGTACGATCCATAATAGTATCGCAAGTAATCTCAATCCGTCTTTGGTTTTTATTCAAGTGTGTATCTATCTTAAATTTGCGTCAAGTGTTTGTATTTCTTTTCATTTTGTTTTTTTGGTATTTAGGATCACAAGCATGCCGTCCGTCTCATGAGGCGCCAAGCTTCATGTTCAGTAACTAAGACTTAGGATCTTAAGGATGAATGTGAGGAGGTGAAAGTGATTTTCAAGAACTCCGGGTTGTGGCATGCGGTGGAGAGTTCGAATATTGAGCATGATAGAGTTACCGTATCTGCATTCTGTGAGAGGTTCTACAGAGAGATTGATACAATGTTATTCCCATTCGGTGAGATGGCGATAACTCCAGATGATGATCATCAAATTCTAGGACTCGGGGTTGAGGGAAAAGCAGTCAGTGAGGGCTTCGATAATGATTTTTATTTCAAGGATATTTACAAATTGAGCCAGAAATTGTTCGGTTGGAATCAGACTAAGACGTATTATATGCTTGGGAAGAAAGATGGTCGTCAAACCAGGAAGTTTAATCTGAAGCAGTTGAGTGACACATTTTATGGGACCAAGAAAGTCTTTGATAAGGAAAGAAGGGTGAACCCGGTGCCAATCAATGCTACCGCGTCAGCTTATTTGCTATACGTCCTGGGAAAATGTATCTTCCCCGACAGTTCCGGAAGCTTGGTCGATGCCAGTTATATGCAACTATTGGATCCCTTAGATAAGATGCGTGAGTATTCTTGGGGTACTGAGGTGGTCGCCTTCTTGAACAATGAGTTGACAAAGTGTTCTAGGGAACTCACTGTGCAAGTTAACAGAAATATATGTCTCTTCCAGGTAATTTTATTGTCTAAATCATTTATATTTGCAAAATTCTCGTAAGATAAGATTCTTATTAAACTTTTTTTTCATAGGTTTGGATATATGAGCACTTCCCTTCTTTGGTGAAAGCCAACTCCTACATCAAAGTGGATGCGAATGTTGCGGTTGATAAGCCAAGAGCGCAAAGGTACAGTTTTAAGGGTACCTATGATAAGGAAATGCCACAAAATCTTATCAAACTCCGAATCGCCATCGACAAATTGACTGCGAATGATATGATATTTGATCCGTATCAAGATGCTAGAAATCAAGGTTTAATACAAAGGAGAGATGAAGTTGCATTATACTATGGACCCTTGTTGTTGTGCTACGGTGGATATTCAATGTACGATCCACATCGGGTAATGTGACAATTGGGTTACGTCTAAGAAGAACCTCATTTCGATGAAGAAAATCCGTTCTTTACTGTGTCAAGGGCTGATTGCACCACGTCCCAAAAAACTATTAACGTCTCTTACGCTCCAGCGCCAGTTACCGAACATTGGGACGATAGACGTGGCCGTAAAATCGATGTGAGTCTTTTGGACGAGGTGACCACCGGTCATGAAGCTAGTGAGAAATACATGGTGTGGTACTTAGGTTGGGATCGTCCTACTGTGATTATGGAAATGACTCATGAAGAATTGGATCGTAAGAGGAAGATGGCATCGAAAGACCCAGCAACAAGTCTTAAGTTCTTTGTAAGTATTTTAGAGTTACTCTTAATGTTTTAAGATTACATTATCGACTTATTCTATTAATTGTTTGTTGTTTAATTGAAAATATAAGGATCATTTGAAGACCTTTGTGAAGGTGTTGTGTTGCGCGAAAGACACAAGAGAGCCTTTGTCGATTGAAGAGCAAAGCCAGCACATTGACTATGCTTGCAATATTGACAATGAGGATGCCTTTGAAATGTTCAAGCAAGCTGATGTTGAAGTAAAGAGGTAAGAAAAAGCCAGGAGGTGATAGGCTTTCGGGATTGCCTATATGTAAATAACCGCAATTGCACAACGTCTAACTGGTAGACAATGTCAAGTACAGGTCGTTCCCACGAGGAGTGTGAAATACTCTACCAACCAATACCAAAAGCTAAATAATCAACAAGATCATGTTTAACGATTTTTCAGATATTCGGAACAAGAGAAAATAATAAATAAATTTAAAGATAAACAAAATGGGAATGAGTTATTAGGGTTTTCGGTTTCCACCAATTAAATATGCAAACTCTACTAATCTTTAAAAATATATTCCATGTTTTTTCAAATACTGTTTCTCCGCTATAGTTTTCTTCGCTTCATAGGTAGTGATTCTAAAGCATTACCTATCAATCCTAAAGCATATCACATCAAGGGATTTTACCAAAGTACGAAATATCAATTAAAAAGCATAAATAATCAAGAAAATCACATGAGCAGTTAAATACCAAGCTATAAGAAGAAAAACTAATAATAAATCAACTTATTATTAAGCATATAAATGTAGAGTTTTCATAATTAAATTGGGTTCTACCTAAACCCTAACATGGCTCTAGCTAGCCATGGCTTTCTCAAAAGCCATAAAAAGATTAAAATCAAAATAGCTAAGCAAAAATGGAGAAGTAAAACTCCAAACCCTAGGCTGTGAAACGGCAGTGCAGACGCGCCTCCTTTCCGTTTCTTCTCGATTCCCCCTATAAGGTGTCGTTGGAACTTCACCTAAGACCTAGCAGAATTGCTGAGGCTCGGTCCAATACCCACCATATTTAGGCCCACTATCAAAGTCCAACTTCTGTTTAACCATCAGCCGCAACTTCTCTGGCCATCTCAATTTCGTCACCCACCGACATATTCAATTACTCCATCTCCTTCCTTGACTGCCCACAACACAAGTTTCCACTTCAGTCCAGTTTCGAACCATGTAAGAACCCCAGTACTGATCTCTACCCTCTGATCCTTATCATCCAAGAACATGGCAATTCCTTCCAAGCCCAGTATCTCAAGTCTTTGTTTGCTGCAATTCGTTCTCCATCCAGGATACACACCAACTTACATTCCCTGCTTATCTTCTTATTCTCGTATCAACTCAGGTCACGGAACCACCAGTTCGATCTCAAAACCAAAACAACAGCACCGTATTCTTCCCATTCTCCGCTATCTCTTCTAAAGCTTTTGTTTAAACTCATAACGAACCTCCATCGTTCATGCCAGCTACAGAAACCTCTATTTGTTGTTTAAACTCAAGTTGTCTCCTTTATCTCTGTCTCACAGCATCACTGCCATTAACCGTAGCAGTCCCTTATTATTTTCATGGCAGTTGTACTCGGTTCAGAAGCATCGACCGGTAAATGGCAGTACCACTTTAAACTCGAGTTTATTTTCAGTAAACCACTTCCATCCATCCATCGGTCAACAGCAATGCCTTCAATCACCAGGCAATCCTCCATCGTGACTGCCATCAGCAACAACACCACTTTCCACGGCAGTAAGCACTTCTTCTTTGCAGCTGCACTATGAACTGACCACAGTTTATACCATATCCTGCTTCTCGTTTGATTCCCAGTACAAAACATCTAGCCAACATATAACTCCATTAGCTTCAGTTGATTTCATCTCCGTTCGCTTCTGCAAATCTCCAATGTCGAATTCAGTATACAGCCCATCTCCATTGCTTCATTTACTAAGACAGCTTCTCGACTTGCCAACAACACCCAACTCTGTCCATTAACAGCGCCACCATCAAGAAAGAGCAATCAAAACTCAATCTCGCACATGACCCAAGTCTTCTATCCTTTTCGACAACTCCATGATATTCACTCGAGCTCGAAACTGGCATCCACCAACTCCCTCGAACTCAACCACGGCAACCATATCGATCACAGCATTCAGCAAACATCAATCTTCCCTGAATTCTGAAGTTCCCGTACCACTGGTTTCTATTTTTCCTTGGCCAGAACCCCGCATGCAATAAGTACAGACAGCTAACACAACTTCATTCACCATCACTACTCATGCTTGTGCATAAACAAAGGCAATCCTTTGTCATGCTTGAATGTTCTGCTGGCAGGGAAATGAATAATTAGTGCGATGAGTCACCCACCGACACCTGCCTTAGCCAAAGTGGATTTGATGTGCTTGATATATATAAACAAAGGCAACTCCCTTGTCTCAATCTGTAGCTGTCAAATGGCCTTGGTGCTTCTACTACCATAAAAGTTAACATCGCAATATTAGTTCCATTATGTCCCAAACGCTAATTTTCGCTATTTATTCTCCAGATGATGGAATTCGCTCATATTTCCTACAAACAGCCCAAAATAATGTTATTATCCAAAACATCGAGTCCTAGCTAATATAAATATGGGTAGAAAATATAACACCTACGTGCTTATCAACACCCCCACACTTATATTTTGCTAGTCCTCGAGCAAAACAGAAAATATATCCGCTCTACAGCCGGATAAATATCCGCTAAACAACTGGATATAAAGAGATGTCTGCTAAACAGCGAGACGGATCCACTAAACAGTGGATAGAGATGTCTGCTAAACAGCTAGACAGAAAGACCCGCTCAACAACTGATCATAAGAAAATACCCTACAATAGACCCGCTCAGCTGGTCATAACATGATAATGCAGTTCCTTTTTTTTATATATATATATATATATCCTTTTTTTTTATTAGACCCGCTCAACAGCTGGTCATATCATGATAAGAAAGAAAAAAAAATAGACCCGCTCAACAGCTGATCTTATTTTATATATATATATATATATATATATTAGAAATTCCTAAGAAAAGGAAAAACCTACAAAACTATGAATAATTAACTACTCCCCCACACTTAAACATTACATTGTCCTCAATGTAATTGAGTCATCCAACATAGAAATTAAGATGGGAAATTCAGTTTATGCAAAAATAAGCAAATAAAAATAAGAGATAGAGTTGAGGGAACAAATCTGATAGGTTGACTCCCATGAAGCGAAAGGTATTTGTTTCCCTACTTGCCAGTAGCACGTTCTCAAACAGTGTGGGGTTGGTACCCCAAGGTAAGTTGAGAATCATATATATAGAGCCTGAAGAGTTGGGTATCCACCCAACTAAACCGGTCAGCTGAAGATATGCACCTGCAAACACTATAATCATCCAAACATATATGTGACTCTATTCCCCGTACAAAACAATCCTTAGTAATCGAGCCATGCATTGTCGGGATAGGTAATTCATTCACACAAAGAGGTAATAATTGTTCAATAGCTTCTTGTTGAGGTGCATATCCTAAATCAGACTCTAAATCAGCAGAAATAACTTCCTCGGCTGATATTGGTTCAAATTCATCCGCGGAACAAGATCTCAATGGTGCAATTATATCACGACTCATAGACCCGTTATCATCTAAAATGGTTTCATTATTAGTATCATTAAGACGAAAAAATTCAGAACTTAATTGCTTAAAGGTCATGGTCGAAGCTTTCTCGACTGATGGAACTAGTCGAGACTCGGACAAAACTAGAGGTTCTAGTTTGGGATTCCAATTATTAGTGTCCAGCAGCGGTGTGGAGTCTAACAAGACATTGACTTCACAAATAACACTATCATCATCCAAATCATACCCAAAATGAGCAAAGCAAACCTGTAATGGATCTTCCACGTGGATTTTGCAAAAGCCTTGCGAGTGCATACTTACTTTCTTTTCGCCCGCAACACTTCAGGCTAAGGAACCTAAAAAAATAAAACAAATTGCGTAAAATGAACTAAAAGAAATCTAAAAATAAAAATAAATTATGTACATAAAATAAAAATAAACTATGTACGAGAAATGATATCAATCAGAGAGTATTATGCAACCACTCCCCGACAGCGGCGCCAAAAATTGATAGGCTTTCGGGATTGCCTATATGTAAATAACCGCAATCGCACAGCGTCTAACTAGTAGACAATGGAAAGTACAGTTCGTTCCCACGAGGAGTGTGAAATACTCTACCAACCAATACCAAAAGCTAAATAATCAACAAGATGATGTTTAACGATTTTTCAGATATTCGGAACAAAAGAAAATAATAAATAAATTTAAAGATAAACAAAATGGGAATGAGTTATTAGGGTTTTCGGTTTCCACCAATTAAATATGCAAACTCTACTAATCTTTAAAAATATATTCCATGCTTTTTCAAATACTGTTTCTCCGCTATAGTTTTCTTCGCTTCATGGGTAGTGATGCTAAAGCATTACCTATCAATCCTAAAGCATATCATGTCAAGGGATTTAACCAAAGTACAAAATATCAATTGAAAAGCATAAATAATCAAGAAAATCACATGAGCAATTAAATACCAAGCTATAAGAAGAAAAACTACTAATCAATCAACTCATTATTAAGAATATAAATGTAGATTTTTCATAATTAAATTGGGTTCTACCTAAACCCTGACATGACTCTAGCTAGCCATGGCTTTCTCAAAAGCCATAAAAAGATTAAAATCAAAATACCTAAGCGAAAATGGAAAAGTAAAACTCCAAACCCTAGGCAGTGAAACGGAAGTGCAGTCGCGCCTCCTTTTTGTTTCTTCTCGATTCCCCCTATAAGGTGTCGTTGGAACTCCACCTAAGACCTAGCAGAATTGCTGAGGCTCGGTCCAATACCCACCATCTTTAGGCCCACTATCAAAGTCCAACTTCTGTTTAACCATCAGCCGCAACTTCTGTGGACATCTCAATTTCGTCACCCACCGACATAATCAATTACTCCAGCTCCTTCCTTGACTGCCCACAACACAAGCTTCCACTTCAGTCCAGTTTCGAACCATGTAAGAACCCCAGTACCGATCTCTACCCTCTGATCCTTATTAGCCAAGAACATGGCAATTCCTTCCAGGCCCATTATCTCAAGTATTTGTTTGCTGCAATTCGTTCTCCATCCAGGCTACACACCAACTTGCATTCCCTGCTTATCTTCTTATTCTCGTATCAACTCAGGTCAGGGAACCACCAGTTCGATCTCAAAACCAAAACAACAGCACCATATTCTTCCCATTCTCCGCTATCTCTTCTAAATATTTTGTTTAAACTCGTAACGAACCTGTTATGGTTCAATACCTTAACAAATATCAAGAGAACTCAACTAACGGTAGAATGTGAGATTTGAGAGAAGAAAAGAGTGAATTAAGAGAGATTTTAGAGAGGTTTAAGAATAAGAGAGATGAAAATAAGACTTGAAAGATTAATTATTATTGCTTAACTTCAAAACTAACAGACTTCAGTATTTATAGCTGACAATACTTGGCTTGCAAGTCTGCGCAGCAATTCTAGTTGAACTTAATAGCTACCTTAACAAAACAAACTAATTAAGGAAATTCTAAATAAGGAAAACACTGTAAAAGTGGTGTTGGTATCACAACATCCCACCCTGCTTGAAAAAAGACTTGTCCTCAAGTCTGAAACTCTGGAAATCGCAGCAATATTTCATTAGCAACCTCCTATGTTGCCTCCTCAAGATGCAGGACCTCTCCATTTGATGAGCCATTTGGTTCCAGCAACATTGCCCTTCTTATACATCTTACGATCTAAGATTGATTCAGGTTCCCACTTTTCATAATCCAATGTAACAGGCAATTCAGTATGTACAATGTCAGAAACACCAAGCTTGAGTTTCAAGAGAGAAACATGAAATACAGGATGAATTCTACTGGAATGTGGTAACTCTAATCTATAAGCCACAGTTCCAATCTTTTCCAAGACCTTAAATGGTCCATAGAATTTAGGTGAAAGCTTTGAAAAAGATGAAGTTTCTGCAGTTATCTGACGATATGGTTGGAGTCTTAGAAAAACCAAATCCCCAATTGAAAAACTTCTTTCAGTTCTATGTGCATCAGCATAAACTTTCATTCTTGACTGAGCATCTTGTAAATTAGACTTCAGAATCATAAAAACTTGGTCACGAGCTTGTAAGATGACATCCACAACATGAACAGTAGTAGAGTCGGAAATATATGTTGAAACTGTTGGAGGAAGTCTACTATACACAGCTTGATAAGGACTCATTTTGATTGTTGTATGAAAGCTAGTATTATACCACCATTCAGCCCAAGGTAGCCACTTCAGCCAATCACTCGGTTTAATCCCAACAAAACAACGTAAATAACACTCTAAAGTTCTATTGGTAACTTCAGTTAAACCATCAGATTGAGGATGATACGCAGAACTTCTACAAAGTTGAGTGTGCTGAAGTGAAAAGAAAGCTTCCCAAAAATGACTCATAAAAATTGAATCCCTGTCACTTGTGATACTCTTAGGCATTCCATGTAAGCGAACTATTTCACGAACAAAAACTTCAGCCACAGTATTAGCTGAATAAGGGTGTATAAGAGCGACAAAATGTGTATACCTGGACAAACGATCTACCACAACTAGAATAGATGTTCTTCGATTATACGGTGGAAGACCATCTATGAAATACATAGATATATCTAACCAAATATCAGTAGGTATGGATAAGGGATGGAATAAGCCTGGAGGAGAAATGGATTCATCTTTGTTGCGTTGACAAATATCACAAGAAGCTATATAATCCTTAACTGTCTTCTTCATGCCTGACCAATAAAAATTTTGTTGAAGGCGTTTATAAGTACGCAAATATCCAGCATGTACACCAGTTGGAGTTGAATGAAATTCATCCAGAAGCTTAGAGCACCATGAAGATGTGGAGGCTACCACAATTCTGTTCTTATAGCGAAGAACTCCATCTATATAAGTGTAATGTGGTAGATGATCGCTGTCGTAGGCGTCAAAAATAATTACACTTTCTTACTACTCAAAATATATAATGAAGCAAGGGCAAGAAAGGATCGTTCCCACAGAGAGGTGTTGGGTTGTCAATATGTTTCGGTTTCCTATATAAAACAATGGGGGTTTTTCTGATTTTTATATACTAAAATAAAATAAAAGCAAATAATAAAATAAACACGCAAATCAAGGATGTGAAAATATTGGATAAAGGTTTCATGTTCAATTGTAGAAAACTTTTTGAATATATGAATAAAATTCGTATTTAATCTCGCTATGATCACAATCCCAAGAATACCTTATTGCAAGAATACTCCGTAAATTTCATAAGTCATTAACACACACATTAGAGTTGCGTATGTGAATTCTACCTAAATAATAACCTAACGCCTTGCGCTAATTAAGTTCAATTCCTAGGAGCATTAAGTTTCAGAAATAGACTAATCAATGCAATTGTAATACATTGCGCAAACAATTCGAACAAAGGTCAATTTTTACATATGATTACAAGAATGTATCACTACAAACCATAATCACATTATGCTACTCGTATTCAAGGTTATCGCTCGATGAAAAACCCTAAAATATCTATAGATATAGATGTATGTTCAATCTATTCTAGACTCAACCAAACAAACATTTAATCATATTGCAATACGTCAATCATGCAATTATTATAAACCGTAGAAAGTTAATGATAATATTGAGAGAAAACTAATTCATAAAATCAATAACTTGGTTACAAAATCCAACTACATATTTAACCAATAATAAGAACTTAGTTACTTGTGTTTTTGGAAATCATCATAGAAAGCAAAGAAGAACTATCATGTGAAACCCTAGAAAACAAAAGTAGAAGCCTCCCTAATGGAGATATATCTAGGTTTAGAGAAATACTTTTCTATTTATATGCTCTTCCCATTCCAAAAGGATACTCTTTCCAAAAGTAGGTCAAGTCTTCTCAAAACCCGTCTCCAATTGATCTACCAAGCCCATGTGTTAAACATCTCCTCTGGAAATCTTGGGTCCAAAACTGGGTCGTCGGATTGCTGACGTCATCACCGGAATCCGGTCACCGGTCGTCGGAATTTGTTACCGGAAAATTGTCTCCAACCACCTGAGTTATCTGAAATTGTCACCAGGAAGTGCATACTTCCAGCAGCTCAACTCCACTTCTCTGCAGTTTGAACATTCACAAGAATCATCCAAATCAAATCCTTATCTCTTGCGAAAACGTGCCTAAAAACGTAACTCCAAACCCATATACCCGGCCGCCAAAACTTACATCCAACTCGTACCCCCTTCATGATTCAGTGAAACTTTATGATCCATACTTCAAGTTCCAAAATCCGGCAACCGAAACTAGTACCACCAGCTCGCCATTTTTGCTCACTTTTCACACTGGTTCTACAGAAACTCAAAACTGCTCAGGCCTTTACTGGCACTTTCTTTCATTCACAATCATTATTCATTCAGTCACAGTTCAACCAATTCATTCTAACTGCATCCGTTTGTTGCTTCAGTAGCACCAGCCAACACCTTGCTGCTCCTGCAATTTCCTACAATCTCCATAACTAGTCGCGCTTCTCGCCTTCCTCCTTGATCATTAACTGCAACAGCAACATTTCTTCTTCCATGTCAGTTTCCATCTCAACTCTAGCTCATTCTCTTGTGTTCAGACCTGCCCTGCACCTCAACATCAACACCAAGGCTATCCGATACCAAATCCTGGCACTCATTTCTCTACTGCTGCACATTACTCCAATATCTCATCGACTCAGCTCATACACACAGTTCATCACCACAATTTCAGCTTCTCTATCTGTCATTGAAATCTGCCATCTGCATCAGCATCATCACTAACCCACAGCAGCAACTAGTCTATAGTTCAGCTCATCGTAAACCCATTAGCACCAACCATTTCTTGCTCTAGCTACAACAGCACCAATTGCAATTTCACCTGCACATGGCACCTCATTTGAAGTTTCGAATACCACCAGTTCTATCTCCAACTTAGCTTTAACAGCATCACTGTATCCCTGCGACTTCAGCCTCTCTGCTTAATCTCAGTTTACTCCTGTAATTTCATTCTTGCCATTCCAGTTTCACAATCCAGTTTTGCCGTGTCTTTCTGGTGTTGAAAACATATCCTAGCCACTACCAAATGCCTCTCTTACACAGCCATCGACCATGGCTAATAACTGCAAAAGACTTATGGAATTTGCATATACTGGTTGCGCAATCCCTTGTCTGCATCTTTAACAGCCCCTGTATCTGTCAGCCTAAGCTGGTCGCTGCTGAACTTGAAGCTGTGAAGCACTGCACTTTCCGGTATTTTCTCGAACACCTTGTGTGCAGATTGCAAACTGATGTGGATTATGCACTGGCTGCTCCTTGAAAGCTGCACAAATTAACTCCTTCCCTGCAACAATACACATACACACAAACCCATTCATTTAAGAACTCAAATACTGCCTTCAGTCTTCCACATTCGTCTCTCAAATGACTGGCAGACAACATCTTCTACCTGTTATGCCGAGCTCAAGCTCTGTCCAAAATAGTGTTGAACACAAACCCATTCTAATCATTACAGAGCTCAGCAGATACCACACAACATATTCCATCTGAAATCGAGCTCAAAACCACCATGAATTCAAACCCATTTCTGCCTCAAAACACCAGCATATTCATCATTAAGTAGCCAGAAATCTTCCGTGTAATTCACATCTTATTTTCCTCCTCTTGCTCACTAATTCGCCTCGCCAAAATTTGACCAAAACCCATTTAATTCATGACTACAGATCCCCTTTATTGCTCATCTCTCATTCACAAATTTGACCCAAAATCTATCCACTTTAACCATTTCCATCTCTTCCCTTGTTGGCTTCAGAAGAACCCCTTGATCCCTGACAAACACCGATCAAACCCATAGCCAGCAGGAAGGAGAAAAATGCTCTATTATGACTTGAGCTGATGAAGACTCGACCTGCTTTACTGGTTGTAACTTGTAAGAAACCTAATTTGATTTCTTTCTCAAACGTACATGCCAGCACTACTAGCACACAATGCCCAGGCTTGACTGACTGCCGAGCCCATATAGGTTCACAACACAATCTTCAATCCCAGCTGCTTGTAGTCCTCCTAGCTCATGACTCAATTGGCCTGATTTCTGTTTATGTTTCGTGACATCAGCATCTAAGGCTTCCGAGCATTGCTTTGAGCTTCAATTTCTTTCTCTTTTTGTCGCATGAATCCAAAGTACCTACAAAACACAAATAAAGCGTAATATACAAAAATACAAGAGAAATAACTAAGAAAAGTATAAGTAATTGACACTCAATATATGTACTTTAGGCACTTATCAGTAGACAATCTTGTTGCTCACGTAATTTTGCAATGAGAAGACTCAAATTAGTGTCATTATGACATTCTTGGACAATGTCAATAATTCCAGAAAATATAGGTGTAGTAATTGCCATTAGTTGACAATCATTAACACGAGATAATGCATCAGCCGCCATATTTAAAGCTCCAGAGCGGTAAATGATTTCATAATCATAACCAAGTAGTTTGGAAAGCCACTTTTGTTGTTCCATTGAAGAGACACGCTATTCCAAGAAGTATCTAAGGCTCCTATGATCAGTGTATATCCTAAAATGCCGACCAAGCAGATAAGGTCGACATTTATTGACCGCATTGATTATAGCCAACATTTCTTTATCATAAACTGAAAGATTATGATTCTTACCTGAAAGTGATTTGCTGTAGTAAGCAATAGGCCGTTTATCTTGTATTAACACTGCTCCAAGACCATTACCAGATGCATCACATTCTATACTGAATTCTTTTGTGAAATCTGGTAGTGCTAAAACTGGTGTACTAGTCAAAGCCGTTTTGAGTTGGTTAAAAGTTGTAGTCGCTTCAGAAGTCCATATAAAAGCATCCAACTTAAGTAATTTTGTAAGAAGAGCACTAATCTTACCATAATCCTTCACTAACTTACGGTAGTATCCAGCTAAACCTAAAAACCCACGCAAAGCCTTATTGTAGTCGGAATAGGCCAATTTGAGATACAAGAAATTTTATCATTATCAACTGATACACCTTCAGATGACACCATATGACCCAAATAACTGATTGTCTCCTCAGCAAATTCACACTTGGATTGTTTCAAAAATATCTTGTGCGCACGCAAGGCTTCAAACACCAGTCGCAAATGTTGAACATGTTCAGATTCTGACTTGATGTATATAAGTATATCGTCAAAAAATACCAATACAAACTTCCGAAGATAAGGTCGAAGAATATCATTCATCAGACTTTGAAAAGTTGCAGGAGCATTGGACAACCCCAAATGGCATTACCAAGAATTCGTAATGTCCATCATGTGTGCGAAAAGATGTTTTATGTATATCATCTGGATGCACACGAATTTGGTGATAACCATCTCATGTCAATCTTTGAAAATATGATTGCCCCATATAATTCATCAAGGAGTTCATCCACAATTGGAATTGGATATATATCCTTAATAGTAGCTTTATTTAATGCTCTATAATCCACACACATACGCCAAGACCCATCTTTTTTACGAACTAAAAGTACAGGAGATGAAAAGGGACTAGAACTAGCTCTAATCAAACCTGCTTCCTTGAGTTCAGAAACAATTTTCTCAATATCCTCTTTTTGAAAATAAGGATACCTATAAGGTCGCACATTTACTGGTGCAGAATGAGGAAGTAAGGGAATACGATGATCATGCTCCCTTTGTGGTGGTAACTCAGTAGTTGAAGCAAACAAATCATAAAAACTTGAAAGTAAATCTGAAACTACACCACTTACCTGCGAGTTAGCTGCTGAAGAAGTTGATTGTGTGACCAATTGAAATAGAAATCCATGGTGAGTGTCTTGAAAAATCTTCTGCATTGGAATACTGTCGAGTAACAGAATGAAAGCTGACTGATTACCTACTAACGTATGTTCACTACCATTGGAAGTAAACTTCATGTGTAACTTCTCAAAATCCCAAGAGATATTACCCAAAGTTCTTAACCATTCCACTCCAAGTACTGCTTCACAACCAGACAATTCTAACAAGAAAAACTCTGTATTGTACTGATAATCTTGTAATTTCATAGAGATATCATAACAAGTTCCTTGCGTTTTTAGTAATCCTCCATTACCAACCATAACACTCATTGTATCAATAACTGACTTAGCTGCAATGCCACATCTCTTAGCTACACTAGGATTTAAAAATTTGTGAGTTGATCCAGAGTCAATCAGAATTGTAAGTGGCTGACCAGAAATATATCCCGTGACTCGCATAGTATTAGGGAATGGAGAACCAGTAAGAGCATGAAACGAGATTGTGGATTCGTGATGCATCTGATTTGCAACAGCAGGAGTGACCATCTCTTCTGTACTAGGTTCTGAAATTTCTTCTTCACCGTCATAAGTAGTTTCAGGAGCCATCTCTAAAATTAATAATCTTGAATTTAATGGTTTTGCACAAGTATGTCCAGATTTATATTGTTCATCACAAATGAAACTAAGGCCTTGTTCACGTCTTTGTCGTTGCTCTTCCAAAGATAGTCGCTTAACTCCAGACGGAATCGTATTCTTCTTAAAAGGTACATTAGATGAAATATCAGATGAATGAGGTACCTGTCTGTATGGAGTTGATCTCGCCACAGTTTTGTAAAAAGAATAGTTTGAAAGTAACACATCTTCTTGTTTAATAGCTTTCATAAAAGCTGCAGCTAATGTTGGTGGTTCAAATATCTCAACAACTGATCGAATTTCCTTTTTAAGAGATCTGATAAAGAGATCGATAACATAATCGTCTGGCAAGTCAGTAACGAAATTGAGAAGTTGTTCAAATTCTTTAATATGATCACGAACTGAACCTTGTTGAGAAATTGTTGATAGCGCCAGACATGGATTAGCAAACTTCTTATCAGCAAAACGCTCACGAACAAGGGAACAAAATTGTAACCATGTAGGATTAGTGATCTTGTTCTGAACCTATCTATACCAAGAATTGGCTTCTCCCTTGAAATAAAAAGTATCAATGTCAATCTGTAATCCTTCAGCTGTATGATGAAGATGAAAATACTGATCGGCTTGAAATATCCAACCAGCTGGGTCTGTTCCTTCAAAAGTAGGAAACTTCAAATTATTAGGTATAGGAGAACCTAATATACCATTGTTGCCACCTGAACCACTACTTCCAGGCATACCATTGTTTCCATTCAAACCACCAAATCCAGGAGGTGTATTGAGAGGAAAACGTGCAAGGAGAATGGATGTCATATCATGAGTAATATTAGCAGCAATAGTGTTGATATTCTGCGTGTTCTGTTGCATCACAGTAGCCATCTCTTGTTTATGATTTTCTAAGATAGTTTGCAAACTGGCATTTTGTAAAGTTTGCGTTCTTTTCATTAGTGCATCTATGACAGCAGCTCTTGATTGATCTTCATTGTCGGAAGTATCAATAACAGTTTGCATAAAATCTGTAACTGTTGTGTTCAAAGTTTTCATCATAGCTGTAAGTTGATTAACTTCTTCAGTAAGTGTCATGATCGCAAGCGGAAGCTAAAAAATAAAAAAAAAAAATTAGGGTTTTTTGAGAAGGAACTAACCTGCTCTGATGACGGATGTTATGGTTCAATACCTTAACAAATATCAAGAGAACTCAACTAACGGTAGAATGTGAGATTTGAGAGAAGAAAAGAGAGAATTAAGAGAGATTTTAGAGAGGTTTAAGAATCAGAGAGATGAAAACAAGACTTGAAAGATTAATTATTATTGCTTAACTTCAAAACTAACAGACTTCAGTATTTATAGCTGACAATACTTGGCTTGCAAGTCTGCGCAGCAATTCTAGTTGAACTTAATAACTACCTTAACAAAACAAACTAATTAAGGAAAGTCTAAATAAGGAATACACTGTAAAAGTGGTGTTGGTATCACAACAGAACCTCCATCGTTCATGCCAGCTACAGAAACCTCTATTTGTTGTTTAAACTTAAGTTGTCTCCTTTATCTCTGTCTCACAGCATCACTGCCATTAACCATAACAGTCCCTTATTATTTTCATGGCAGTTGTACTCGGTTCAGCAGCATCGACCGGTAAATGGCAATACCACTTTAAACTCGAGTTTATTTTCAGTTAACCACTTCCATCCATCCATCGGTCAACAGCAATGTCTTCAATCACCAGGAAATCCTCCATCGTGACTGCCATCAGCAACAACACCACTCTCCACGGCAATAAGCTCTTCTTCTTTGCAGCTGCACTATGAACTGACCACAGTTTATACCATCTCCTGCTTCTCGTTTGATTCCCAGTGCAAACATCTATCCAACATATAACTCCATTAGATTCAGTCGATTTCATCTCCATTCGCTTCTGCAAATATCCCATGTCGAACTCAGTATACAGCCCATCTCCATTGCTTCATTTACTAAGACATCTTCTCAACTTGCCAACAACACCCAACTCTGTCCATTAACAGCGCCACCATCAAGAAAGAGCAATCAAAACTCAATCTCGCACATGACCCAAGTCTTCTATCCTTCTCGACAACTCCATGATATTCACTCGAGCTCGAAAATGGCATCCACCAACTCCCTCGAACTCATCCACGGCAACCATATCGATCACAGCATTCAGCACACATCAATCTTCCATGAATTCTGAAGTTCCCGTACCACTGGTTTCTATTTTTCCTTGGCCAGAACCCAGCATGCAACCAGTACAGACAGCCAACACAACTTCATTCACCATCACTACTCATGCTTGTGCATAAACAAAGGCAATCCTTTGTCATGCTTGAATGCTGGCAGGGAAATGAATAATTAGTGCGATGAGTCACCCACCACCACCTGCCTTAGCCAAAGTGGATTTGATGTGCTTGATACATATAAACAAAGGCAACTCCCTTATCTCAATCTGTAGCTGTCAAGTGGCCTTGGTGCTTCCACTACCATAAAAGTTAACATGGCAATATTAGTTCCATTATGTCGCAAATGCTAATTTTCGCTATTTATTCTCCGGATGATAGAATCCGCTCATATTTCCTACAAATAGCCCAAAATAGTGTTATTAGCCAAAATATCGAGTCCTAGCTAATATAAATATGGGTAGAAAATGTAGCACCTACGTGCTTATCAGGAGGGAAGCACAAGCCAAGATGAATGCTGACAAAAAGAGGGCCCCTAAACGTGTAAGTGGTAGTGGTCGTCGTGAAAATGCTAAACGGGGTCGTGATCGTGGTGGTGGTGGTGAATGAATGCATTCCTAGTTTATTTCTTTATGTTGTGGTAGACAAATGTTAAGGTTAACTGTTGGACAAATGTTTTTTTAAAGGTTTATGGGACATGTTTTCGTATTTTGGACAACAAGTGTTGGATTTCTAGTTGTTGAATGAATGGTTTGTTTAGCTATGTAAAGTTTCAATACTTATGCCGGCATGCTTTTTTAAGTTACAGTGCCGACCACACCAGGGCCGGCAAGGTTTTGAAGTGTCAGACTGCCGGCCCTGACACCAGAAATTATTTGCATACCAGGGTCGGCAGGGTAATCAGATCAAAACCTAGCCGGCTTTTAAGAAGCCGGCAGGGTATTATATTATCGACCATGTCGGCTATGTGTTGCAGTAAATACCTTCTCCTGATGCCTAAATCATCATAAAGTCGGCATGGTTAAAATTATGTTCCTTGCCGACCACATCACAGCCGGCACTCTAGTGACCAAATACCATTCCGACGGTTAAATAGAAAATTGCGTGAACTCCTGATGTTTAAAAGTCATAAGGTCGGCATGGTAAGAAAATTTCGACCTTGCCGGCCATATCATAGCCGGCATACTAATGACCAAATACATTTCCGCCGGATACACAGAAGAAAATGTTCTCCTGATGCCTAAAATCAGCATAAGGTCGGCATGGTAACAAAATTTCCACCCTGCCGGCCGGACTGAGTCGGCATACTGGGGAAAACAAACCGTGCCGGCAATTTTAAAATTCAAATTTTTTGAAAGTACAATTGCATTGATTGACTTGTACTTATGCACTATAACGGCCAAATTTGGGCACCATCCTATATATACACTACTTATCTCTACAAAACAACACACAACTATTTGCATATACTCTCCAAAGCTCATATCATCATACACTCCATCTAACTCACCCAATAGCTCTCTACATATAACAATGGCTTCATTTGATTCTAATGAAGATTTGGCAATCACCAAAGCTTGGTACGCGAAAACTCGAGTTAGAAGGCAGTCCTCCGTAAGGGTGGATTATGTAACCTTTTGGGCTAGGGTACACAACAAATTTAGCCAAGAGTTTGGGAATCCTAATGCAAGAAGTGTTCAACAAGTGCACGATAGGCACCTAGTCATCGAAAATGCGATACTTTCTTTTTTAGCTCTCCAGCCTCGGATTTTTAATACTCTCCCCTTCACCTTGTCCATTGAACAATTTGTAAGTATGTTTATGGTTTATTTTACGTGATCCATGTTGTTTGATCTTCCAATGAAACACCACTAACAAATGTAAGTTTGTTTTTGTGTTTTTGTATCACGGAGTCGTGAAAGCACGCTACTTGGAGGAAAATGGGGAAGCATTCGCATTCGATGCTTGATGCACATGCTAAGTGCATTCGTTTTTCCGTCGACAAGGATTTAGGTTTTATGTTTCAATCAATGTAGTAACCTAAATTGCATGAATAAAGTGAATTACATCTTCCCATTTTTTGTTTTCTGTTTGGTATAAGTACATGTCGGCAAGGTTACAAATCCTTAGCATGCCGACTACGGTGTCACCAAAGAAGTTAAAAATTATGTGCATGCCGACCATATGATAGCCGGCATTATAGGAAATATTTACATGCCGACCGTAAAATTGATGGCCCAAGATAGTCGGCGTAATCTTCATTCAAAGACCATTCCGACCTAAAAGGGGTCGGCGTGTTATTCATCCGCGGACCATACCGGATAAACTTAGTCGGCAACCTATTCAAATGTCGACCAAGCCGGCGGATCTTAGTCGGCACCTTATTCAAACCTAGACCTTGCCGACCATTCATATTTTCAAAACTAAATTTTTTGATCGAAATCGAACTCATAAGACATATAAAAGGTTTAATCTACTGAATTCATAATTTCAAAATTTTAATCTAAACTCAATTAATTAACCTAATCAGAATTTTTAGTGTTAATTAAACAAGGGCATATTAGTCATTTAGAAAATATAAAGGGGTGGCTTATTTTATTTCAAAATGTCTTTGGTTTTGTCTCATTAGGTATACCCCAATTAATTTGGGTATAACCCAATCAAGCCAGGTAAGAAATGGAAGATAAAAGAAAAAAAAAGGTAGGTTAATAATAATAATAGATATTTTTTATAGACATTTAAGACCTCAATTATTTAATTTATGTACGAGCGCATCCTTTTTTCTTTTTTCTTTTTTCTTTTTTCTTTTTTCTCACCCGTTATTTATTATTTGAGCAATGGATTTGGCTTGTGAGCAACGGAAAATGGTTTACAACGTCAATATACGTTGCACACTTCAAAACTAAAATGTTGCAAAAACCTGAATATGGTGTAGTGATAATGCAAAAGTCTACATAGATATACGACTTAGTCTCAATAGGAGATACAATAAAATAGACTTCTGAGTGATAGATGAGTTTAAGTCTCCACATACCTTTTTTTAATGAAGTTCCTCCAAGCTTCCCTTAATAGATCTTCGTCTTCAATCAATGAACGTCGTTAAGTCTAAAGCTCAACTACACATTCTATCCTAATCTGAGACATAGCTATAACTAGACTAGAAATCAAGGCTTATAGTTTTGACACCTAAACTGGACAAACAAGCTTGAGATAGCAACGCTTGCGAGTTCGACCGAGCAGTGCTCTAACACACATGAACAGAGATATAAGTATTTTTAGTAGACCAATTATAACACTTATATCCTTTGTGAAGTGAACTATATCTCCAAAAAACACATTGAGTAGACTTGGGACTCAATTTGTCTTTTCTATAAGGTTCTAGGTTTGGAAAACAACAACCAAATACTCTTATAATGGAGTATTTAAAGTGTAGAACCTTTGTGGGAAGCCTATTGATAATATAAGTGACAGTGAGAAATGAATCATACCAGAAATACTTAGGTATATTAGCTTGAAAATCCATTATGTTGCCCATTTATGTGATATGTTTGTGTTTACGTTCAGCTAAGCCAATTTTCCGATGAAGATGTCGACACGATACTCTGTATACAATGTCATTATCATCTAAGAAAGACTTGAACCAACCTTTTAAAAGTTCAAAAGCATTGTCACACTGAAAAAACTTGATAGAAGTATTCAAAACATTCTCAGAACTGTTCTTGAAATGTTGAAAACAAGAAAGACTTTCTGATCTACACTTCATGCGATACATCCAATGATACCTGGAGTAATCATCAATGAATACAATGTAATATTTGAAACCCATAGTACTAGTAACTGGTGTTGGTACCCAAATATCTGAATGAACCAAATATAGTGGTGAAGTAGTAACCCTCTTGGACAAACTAAAAGGTAGCTTATGATTTTTCCCCATCTGACAAGCTTCACATAAATAAGAAGTATTGATAGATCCTAACTGAATTGAAGAATTAGAAGCAATCTTTTCAAGACCAAATCAGAAGTATGACCCAATCTTTTATGCCAAAAAGTATTATCAACAATCTTAGTAGAAGCAGCAAAAGCTAATGAAGTCAATCCCCTCATTGGATACAAATCATCTTGTATCTTACCTTCAGAAAGCACCTGTCTAGTGTGAACACATTTAGTTTCATACCCCCACTCAAAGAACTCAACAGAAACTTTATTATCTTTTGTAAACTTATCCATAGACAACAAGTTATGTTTAATAGTAGGAACATAGAATACATCATCTAAATGAAATTGATTGTTGTTTGTGTCAAGAATAATATTTCCAGTCTTCTCAATAGGTAACATGGTACCATCTCCAACCATAACCTTGTTAGAACCATCATAAGTTTGAGAATCCACCAACAATTCTTTACCTTTAGTCATATGACTTGTTACAGCAGAATCAGGTAACCACACAGATGCAACGTTAATATCAGAAGTAAAAATAACTGAATGTGCTTGAATAGTTGCAAATGCTTGTTGAAGATTATTAGAAGCACCACCACCAGTTGAGTATTATGAAGTATGAGCAGTATTTCAAGTGTCAGAATTTTTATTTAGTATATACCTAAAGTGACACCTATTTGCTGTATAACCTAGCTTCTTACAAATCTGACAACAAACTTTATTAAAATCAGTAGGTTGAGACTTATTCTTAGATTGAGAATTGGATTTGGAAGTAGAAGGTTGTGATGTGTTCTTAGTGTAAAAAGATGAATCGTGAGTCTCTAAAACAGATGTTTGTTAAATATCTTCAGCCTTGATCCATAGCTCATGATGTAGCAATCTACAGATAACATCACTAAAAGAAAATTCAGTTTCTCTATTCTGAACGGAAATAACATACTAACGATAATATTTGCATAGTCCCATGAGTGCATACATTATAATATCATATTCATCTACCCTATCTCCAATTGGTTGTAAGGAATTAGTAATAGTTCTTAACTCATCAAAATACGAAGTTATGGATATAGCTATTACCTCATTTGATTGAATGAAGTTGACTTCTAAGAAGCGATTTCGTAGCAGAAAAATGTTGAATGAATTTCCTCTCCAAATAGACCCAAATCTCTCTCGCTGTGGTAAAACCAATAACACCTCTGGAGATAGAATCATCAAATGTACCATTAAGACAAGACATTAAAAATCTATTCATCTTGCGCCAATGAGCAAAAAAAGGATTTGGTACTTGTTCACCATTAAGCTCAACAGATTGCATTGGAAAAACACAAGAACTATCAATAAACTCCTCAAGATTTGTTGTAATAAGAATAGACTCAAACTGATTTTTCTAAATCAGATAATTCGAACCATCTTCTTTCAGTTTTACTGAGACAAAGTTAGTAATGTTCTAAAAAGGTAATGTATATGATGTTGATATAACAAATCGATATCTGAAGAAAGAACGGATGAAGTAACTAAATCTTGACGTGAAATAGATAAATTTCAAGATATGATAAAAAAAAAAATCAAGAAATTAAAGAATATGAACAAAAATCGTAGTAAGTTTGAATGATATTAGGAATGTGTAGTAGAAATTTTGAGAAGCTGTAGTTGCAGCGGGAATTTGAAGTGATTTTAGGCAATTTTAGGATCAAATATTGATAGAAGAATCAAGATCTTCTTTGAAAAATAGATACCATGAAATATTTCTTAATAAACAGATTTTATTGAATAATTTTGATCAAGGAAAGACTGATGAACCATACTGTCTTTTATACAAAGGTAAAGCATAAAACAAAATAGAAACATACATTTTATGTTAAGAAGATAGGCTGTAATGACCAGACATACACATGTGTGTAAAACACACTTACAGACACATGTGAATGACACACTTACTATACAATCACTCATTCTTATAGTAATGTCTTTAAGTAATACACAGAAGCTATCATGAAGGCTAAATAATAGTATAAGGCACAATAACAATTCACTAAAAAGACTAATCAGAGAAGACTGGACTTACAACATCATAAAATGTAAGTCACTTCTTTTCGGTGCACGGGAATCCGTTTGTTAAAAACTTCTTTTCGCCACTTATAATCATTGCTTGTTTTACAAGTTCAATCATGGTAGAAGGATCGAGCTTTTCCTCCTTATAGACCAGCACTTAACAACTTACATGGAAATACAGCAGCAACCAAACAGAACTAACTTACCCATGCTTAAAGCCTGAATTTTTGCTCTAAAAGAAGCAGATCTTTGAAGTTAAGATGAAAGAACTCATCGAATTTCTACGCAAGAATCTTGCTTTTGTAGTTGAAAGTTCAACTCATCCTGATGTAGTTGAAAGTTCAACTCATCCTGATGTAATACAACAACAGCTGAATGAGTGAAATTGCAAATAGTCTTAAAAAAAAACAAAAAAAAAAAAAAAAAACTAGTTAAAGCACAACTGAAATCGAATTAGTGCTAACCTTTAGTTCAAGGAAATCTTTGAACTTTCAACTCTTAATCCTGCCACCAACAATGCAAATTTTTCGAAGCTTTTTAATATCATCATTTGGTTGATAGTGGATATTTCCCGGAACTTGTGTGGATTTGAAAGATAGTTTTAAGGATGAATAGTTTTGCGTGGTAACTTCAAATTATGAGGAGAACTCAAATCCTGAAACATATTCATGATCCACTGATAAAAAGTAAGACTGGATGATTTCCTTGCCACTTTGAATACCCCATCAAGAACTATTTCCACGTACATCAAATCCCAATATGGATGTCTGTTTGGCCAATAAGATGTTTGCTCTCACCAATAGAGCTAGTATAAGCGGTTGATGTATCATCAGTTGTTAAAACGGTTAGACTTTTTTATGGTTTAGTAGCAAATCATGTTTAGTTTAATAAAATCAGATTAGCCTAATCTTAACCAAGTGTGTGTGTTAGGTTTAAAGCATGTACTAAAGGAAAAAGTTTCTATTTTGTGGGATGTGTACATAAGACCAGGTACATCAAGTTAATCCATAAAGTGGGCATATTATTTTATTATATTCAGTCAAGGGATGTGTCTCCGCCTCATGATGGCTGAGTGGGTGACACATGTCTATACAAGAATAAAACAAAAAGAGAACCAATTGTCACATTGTTGTTATTCGTTAACCTTTTTGCGAAAAAACAAACAAGCCAATCTTAGTGAGATGTAGAGATTATTTAGTTACGTTAATTTTAAACGCATAGTGAAACACCAGTTACTATATAATTAAGAGTATACATTACTTCTTTTTATATATATCCAAAAAAGTTATTAAGACATCACTTTTACGCATTAATGAAGAAACAAATCAAAACTGAAAAAGTTATTGAGATTAACATTTTTTTTTCTAATTGAGTCATTGAGATTATCTTTTTTGGAGCTAAACAACTGAGAATATGATTGTTTTTTATATAAATGGAATGTAATGTAGAAATTTGATATACTAAATTATGATATAAAATGGAACGTATCCTAAAATTTAGGTGACATTTTTCCAATATTAAGTTGTTAAAGGGTTCATGGTTTTGTTATTTGTTTTACCATATATAAAATTACTTCGATTTTCAACACCTTATTAATTAGAAGTTTCAATGGCTTCCATTGGTTAGTGGTGGAGTTGTGTGGTGATGGTGGGTTTATAGCTTAAGTTAGGTCAGCGGGAGTATTTAGCATGATAATTTGGTTCGAGTTCGAAGTTAAATATGATATTTTTGTTCCTCGGGTCCATTTTTACTCTCCTTCTAGCAAAAATCATAAAATTATGTAATTATTATTAGGGTTTTGGTAACTTGTTCATCCATGCGAACTTTGCATTTGTCAAATATAAGATAACATTATTTCTCTTATTTACTAATATTGTTTAAAACTTCCAATGGCAATGAATGGTTCTTATCTTGTGCATGGATGCACAACTTAACAAAACCCTTATTATTACACACATAAAATTGAATAATTTCTTCTTCTTTCCCTATATTTTGTCTTTTCTTTATTTCATAATAATAATAACAACATGAAATATTATATACCCGTTTGCTTTACAGTTATTAACTGAGGATTAAATTTTTAATGTTATAATTCTTAACAACGCGAATTAATTGAATTGGAAAGACACACAAAAACGTTGTATATGGCTTACAAATGTTGTTTAATTAATGCTAGCCCACAAAACAAATGTTGGCCTTTAAGATAGTAAAAAAAATATTTTGCTACCCTGGGCTGGAGCCCGGGTTGCCAGGCTTCAGAGTCGGACCTGATTTGGTTGTTCAAAGTCTTACAAAATAGCCAGCTTAGAATCCCTTATCTGCAGCTTTCTTAAATAGTTTCAGTAGTGAATCTAAACAGCTTTGACAGGAGGATAATATATTTTTGTTGTATGTTTCAGAAGAATTCACTTCACTATAAGAAGTTTCACCACCGAGGATTTTCCCGCACGTTGACCTACATATTCATCGGTCTTAAGAACTACCTCTATGATGTGTCCATGTGTGTCAGTGGAGGAACGCGATACAACTCACATGACATCCCCCAAGTATTTTAAGCATGCATGTCTGGAAACTGAGTAAATCAAAAACCTGCAAATCAAGAAGTATAATAATTTGCATTCACTTGGTGTTGAACAGAAAAACCTTAGACCAAAGAATTCACCTGAGACAGTAGTGCAAGACAAATTCTAGGGATAATATTTCCATACAATGTGTAGGATGCAAGGAAATTTTTGCAAACTTATGGCACCAGCTTGTGGAGGGGAAATATTAACAGGCCGAAGACATTTTCACAAGGTACACAATTTCTAGCATAAAAACAATAAATAAACGCACAAATAAAACAAAGTAGGATATAAACATCGTCATACCCACATTCAATAACTGGAATTTGAATCCAAAGGATCCGTGTGCAGCAAAAACGGGCGAATTAAAGAAGCAACAACAACAACCAGGCAATCTATAATCATTGCTTGTAGAGATTCGAGCTTACTTAAATTCCGCTTGCAGTATCTTACAAGACCAATAAATAAAGCAAGAAAACCAAACCAAGAGTTGGTATTGATTAATAGCATCGTAACATTGGTACGGTGGGATTCATTTCTAATCTTAAAACTTAGAATTTTGAAACTAGATGTAATCGGTTTAAGAATGGGATGATATACACAAACACTAGAATTGATATCCTGCAGTTGGAATTTTCGGAGTAATTTTTGAAGTAGTAGTATTTGCTTCATATAATGCTGCCATATAGACTGTTATACTCTTTGTTGAAGAAGATGTTGAGAAAAAGTTAGAGTTTTATTGGGTTTTAGGTGAAAGAAATTGGAATTGTATTTCTGGGTGATTGGCTGGGGATTAGGGAAAGAGCAAGAAGCCCTGATCAGAGATGATGTGAGATTGCAAGCATGGACATAAGTTGGTGAAGACAGCAAGGATGTGGGTTTTATTTAGGTTTTCCGTTGATCATTATGATTACAAGGATGGATTGCAACAAAATGGAGATGATGAAAATAAAGAAGAAGACATAATGCTTTCTGCTGCCCAAATTTTGAGAAAATAAAGAACGAAATTGCTATATTTTCTCAAAAATATTCCATCTTTTTTCAAGACACCACTGTATTCTCCAAAATCTCCACCTTTTTTTACCAACCAGAATATCCACCTTATTTGCCATTACCAGGCTTTTATAAGGGCCATTATGGGAGCTATAACAGTCCCAACAGCGACGCGCAAAGGCTGCGCAATACTGAAGTTGTAGCCTGGCAGATGAAGCTGCACAGTTCGACGATATATGGCCAACATGGCTGAGACAAGAAAGGCTACTCAGCACATGCAATATTATGTGATACTGTTGCATATCCTTATTCAGAGTTAGCCCATCTCAAGGAAGGAATAAAGGATGAAATACAAGTCATGGAATGACTTTGGCATCGTCACAAGCATTGGCCAAGGCTTGGACAATGCATATGCAATAATGGTGTTGCCAAATGCACCATTGGTGATTATTGCTCGGCAAAAAGAATGCAAGTGATGCATATGAATTATGAAGTTGAACTAAGCAAGTCAAGACTCAATTGGCATGGTATTTGGATGTTGGCATCCAAATAAGCTAAGTACCTGGTCGGATGAATGAAGCGCAACCATTGCCGAATACTTGGCAGAAGTGCAAGTTGAATGAAGCGCAACCATTGCCGAATACTTAGCAGAAGTGCAAGTTGAGTAAAGCGCAATTATTGCTGAATATTGGCACCGGCCAAGATTAGTGCAGCGCAATGATTGTCAAATTTGAGTTCAAGCTGTCAGTTATGAATGTGTGTCCATCACTTGCTCGTCTTAACTGAGATGTATGAAGTAGGGGCCTTGCATTGCTGATTGCAAGTGCCTGAACCTGCAAGGTTGTTGGAGTATGAAGGCTTTGGCACATATCTGCTTGTTTTTTCTATTTGAAGTTTAAGTTGGGTGTTGCTGATCTTGTGGTCTTAAAAGATAGCACACTGTAGTTGGTGTATTTGCTTTGGTTGTTAGTTTGCTTTCAGTAATGCCATGTGTTGGCCAATGGTGTAAATGTGAAGGAGTCCTAAGTTTCTTATGTAAGGCTAGTGTAATGTATGAAGGTTGTGTTTAATCAAAAACCTTGTCTCTTTTTGCTTAATGTAAAGCTAGTTCATTGGGGAAGCATTAAAAGTATACTTATCCAAAGCATACAATAAGAAACGCTGAAATCAAAACCAAGCAAGAAGAATTGAATTTGGTGGCATATGCGAGTTTGCTGTTGGGAAAGTTGCGTTGAAGTGCAACAGTATTTGGCAGTGATAGCATGGAGTAACGCAACAAGAATGAAAATGTAAGTCCATCAAGCATATGAGTTAAGAGTAACTCATAGTTAGGAAGAACATGATGTTGTTTTTCCGCTACATTAAAGCGTAGCAGTTTGAAGGAACAAATGAGGCCTTGTTAGTTTCAAAGGCGAGTGAAGAGGAGCCTTGTCCAAAGTGACGGTGGGATATCCTGAGTATCCCAAGTCATGGCTAATGTCATGCATTTCAGTCGAACTTGCATAAGGAAGTTGCAAAGTGATTGAAGAACACTTAGTCTACAATAAGGCATGTTGAATTGCAAGAGTGCAATGTCAGTCGGAATTGAAGGCAGTAAGCTAAGTTATGCATATCAAAATGATATGTTGGCTGTTTGGCGTGTACCCTTAGGCACGAAATGGCTTGAAGGAAAATTTGTTTGCTAATGCAAGAGGCATAGCAACAGATTGCAATAGGTTTTGGGTGTTAAGATGTGAATGAAGTAGAATTGAAGCATAGTCGACGATGCGACAGTGAAGCTGGAATTCATAGGCTTAATGGAAAAGCAAACAAACTAAGTGGTGGCGTAAAGTACTAGGCAGAAAAGTTTTGGGCAAGGTTAAAGGCCAAACAAAGTTGCTGATTTATGAGAGTGGATCAGATGCATACAAGGCCAAGAAAGTTCAGCAGAGCCTGAACTGATGTTGCATTCAACGAGGACGTTGAATGGATTGGGTGGAGGAGGTCTATAACGGTGCTAACAGTGACGCGCAAAGGTTGCGCAATACTGAAGTTGTAACCTGGATGATGGAGCTTCACAGTTTGACGACATAGCGCCAACATGGCTGAGACAAGAAAGGCTACTTAGCACATGTAATAGTATGCGATAATGTAGTATTCAGAGTTAGCCCAACTCAATGAATGAATAAAGGATGAAATGCAAGTCATGGGATGACTTTAGCATCGTCCTACGCATTGGCTAAGGCTTGTACAATGCATATGCAACAATGGTGTTTCCAAATGCGCGATTGGTGATCATTGCTCGGCAAAAAGAATGCAAGTGATGCATATGAAGTATGAAGTTGAACTAAGCAAGTCAAGACTCAATTGGCATGGTATGGATGTTGGCATCCAAATAAGCTAAGTACCAGGTCGGATGAATGAAGCGCAACCATTGCCGAATACTTGGAAAAACTGCAAGTTGAATGAAGCGCAACCATTGCCGAATACTTGACAGAAGTGCAAGTTGAGGAAAGGGAAACCATTGTTGAATATTAGCACGGGTCAAGATTAGTGCAGCGCAATGATTGTCAGACTTGAGCTCAAGTTGTCAGTTACGAGTGTGTGTGCATCACACGCATGCCAGAGTGAAATAGAAAGTTAGAGACGGTTATAAAGTGGCTTTATAACCGAGTTTGGCATAGCCCAACCGTTCGAGACAAGTGTGGTGCCATTCTGCAAGCCAGCACAAAAGTTGGCAGTTAAAAATGAGATGTGGCGGTTATGGGAAATGCCTATCGACAAATGGCTATTCATAGGTCGTGCATCCGAGTTGCATACGGATTGACCCTGGTTCTTGGCATTATAAATAGCCAGAAAACCTTTGCAAATGCAAATCTTCATGTGTAGAGGAACCACATTGCAGTAGAGAGTGTTTTTGCTGTAGGCTTAGAGAATAAGCTTGTTAAGTCCATTGGTTGGACAGGATTTTGTAATCTTCCCCTTAAACAAATAATAGAAAGTTTGTTGGCTTATATGTTTGCCTTAGTATTCTGTTGATTCGAAACTACTCCCCCAATTATGTGAAGGATAAACATGGCGCTAACCCCTTTGTAGTATGGGCTAGATTGTTGGTAAAAATAAAATCTAAGTTAAGTCTTCCGTCGCATAACTCAGTGAAGTTGGCCGTTTTCATAGGTGCAAACTTATAAGGCTGGAATACGAGTAGGTGATAAGAGATTACTGAACTTTGTATTGCTGCCGGTTTACAGTTGTGCAAAAATTTACTTGGAGCATTTGCAGTTGTGACATGAGCCAAAAATTTACTTGGAGCATTTGCAGTTGTGACATGAGCCAAGATGAGGGACTGATGAATCCCCTAGTTCCTATTTCTCTCTAGTGTTACAACTTTCAACCAGGTAAAATAGGAGAGGAAGCATAGATAGAAAAAGAATTACGTCAATAAAAGAGGATCCATATTTTATTGCAATTTTTTCTTTAAAGTTCTAAAAGCTCAAAAACAAGTAAAGAATTCAAAAGTGAAAAAGCATCGACTATTGTTATATGTTTTTCTTCTTCTGTCTACTTAAACTTCTTTTTTTCCGCTCTTCGTGAAAAATACACTGACTCGTACTAATCTGATAAACTTAAAGCACAATTATCAGCATAGATTTACAACCTTTTTAACAGAAAAATCCAGATAAACTAGTGTACACACTAAACCTTTGCAATCAAATTTTTAGTGTCATGAATTCTACAACCCTTACAATTCATCTTTCACATTCTTGGTGCTGCTTTCGGTAGTCTTAGATGCAGCTGGGGCGACTTCAGGTTTCTGTAACTTGAAAGGAATGGAAGCATGTTTCTTAATGTACTTGTAGAATGCTACGACTGTTCTATCAACCTCGACAGTAAGCTGCTCAAATCCCAACAGAAAGAAAAAAACCAATTATAAAAAGGCAAGCTCAAAGTTTAAACTCGGTAAGAATTTATGCAACAAAAAGTAAAAACAATTCACTTACAGGATCAAAGCTCTTGTTTCCAGCAGGGAAGAAAAGAATAGTGGGGAAACCATCAGACTGAGAAAAATAGGTAGTGAGTTAGAAAAATACATACATATTACTCCAAATGTGTGGGAGCAAAATAAACATCAAAGCTGCTATTCTAGCTGTTTAGCATGCTGAAACTTTAGTTGAATTACTAACTTGGAGACGAGAGCACTTTATAAAGGATAATGATAACTCGAGAAGCAAACCTTGGCCCTAGGGTGCTCATTGGTGGTACCATCCATTTTCGCAATGACTAGTGAATCAATACCACGAAGATGCTTTGCTAGCTTGTTGTAAATGGGCTCCAGAGTTTGGCAGTGACCACACCATGGTGCATAAATCTGGTGCAAAAGCCAAAGATATTATATACATCACATCACAATCAAGATAGCAAAAGACTACTACATGGTCCTGAGATATCGGGTTCATGGATGCTGAGTACAAACCTCAAGAAGAACATCCTTTGATTCATCCAACACCACAGCATCGAAGTTATCTCCAACCACGATTTTCACATCCCCATCGTTCTGTGACGATCCAAATAGACAAGCGAACTCAGGTCAGATATATGAGTTGGAGAGTTGGTCAGAAACAAAAAGTTATACACTTACTGTTTCTGGAATTGGATCAGATTTAAAGAAAGGCTTAAGCTTGTCTGCAAGGAAATCCTCCCCGAATGCCTGAGAGATAAATAATAGATATATTACGTTAACATTGAGTCTACAAAATCTATTACGTTACAGACTTGATGAGATGAAAGTAAATTTTGCTTATTTTATTACTAAAATCATATTGGACATAGCAAAAATAAAAGGAAAGAAGGGAAGAAAATCACTTCTAACCTTAATACTGGCTTGGGTAACTTCACCGTCAAGGAAAAACTTCTTTCCATCTTCGTTTCCAGTGTATGCAAGAACCTGAAAACCATGGACACCGCTACAGTGAACTTTTCAAACATCTTGACTTCCAACTTAATGAACTAATCATACTAGAACTATGAAACATATTAAGAGAGCAGAAAAATTACTTTGGGACCATCTCCAGAGACGCCGAAATAATCCGAAACTGGTTTACCAACATCTTCGTTGTCCATTTCCACATATACAAAGATAAGCTGCAAAAACCCAAAGACAAACCATAATTTAATACACAGGTAAGGTGATCTAATCTCTGCCTACTACGGAAGGGAAAAGGTACAAATCACTGATGCTACCTTTCCCTTGAAAAGTTTTGCTGCTTCCTGAAGTGCTGGAAGATACTTCTCTGCATCCTTTGATGCAGCAAAGAGCAAAACCTGGATACAGAAGTTGAAGCCACGTTCAAGTCAATAAAAAGGTTAATCCCTCAAATGAGAGAAAATGATGTTATAACTATATCATAATAATGACACATTCATAGGTATTGTTATTACTTGATTCTTAATGGGATTCTCGAAAATCATGGGAGCAGTTTCCCTAGTAAAATTGTTCACAAGTGGAAGTTTGTTTTCAAAAACAAACTCAGATATCGCAGCTGTTGTGAACTTGCCATCTACAAAGAGGAAAACACAACAGAGTTAACTGATGTTTTCTCAATATAATAATTAAAGCAATAAGTTGCACAGATAGAAACAAGTAAGAGAACTAACTGTAGTTGCTTATTTTCTCAGCCTCCTTCTTCAGCAAAACCAAAGCAGGGCGCTTGGCCTTGGGATCAATGTGGAATACTTTTGCTACATCAGGATTGTTTGTTTGATAGAAGTTGACATCATCTTCAAGTTTTGATGCAGAAGAAAGCTCATTACTGTCAGAACCCTGTGCCATTGAAAAGAAATCAAATTAACTGTAAAATGACAGATAGAGTATGAATTTGAGTTTAGAACCAGGAGAACATGTAAGGACCTAACTAATATACAACCCCCAAGAAAAATCTACTACTAGCTTATCAGTTTCAAACATCAACTTGTAAAAGACGGTCGAACAACATAAAATGACATGTCATAACAAAGTTTTCTTTATAGCGGAAAAGACTTCGAAAACTGTGTGCCTAGCTGGGTCGAACCAAACAAACATGGTTGCCATCTTTCGAACAACCTCAGATTTACATATTCTGAAAGCTTTCATCAAAATGATCTAAAATACACCAAAAATAACAGCAACAAGCGACAAGTTTCATTACCATAGAAGAAAACAGGAAACCATTAAGGAATGTGGAATATTTCAATGACTTTTTATGCATCAAGAAAACCAATTATGGGATCTGTTTTATAAAACGCCGATATGACATACATGATACATCTCATCTCAGATCAAGAAACCATAGTTCTATTTCAAAAGAAAGCAATTCAATAAGATACTTAGCATCTTTGGTTAACTAAGTTTGACCATTTTCGATCCAATCGAGCCTTTCCAATTTCAACAAGCTAAAAGACCCAACATGCGCAAGTCTAGCAACATATAAATAAGTACTTACCACCAACGAATCAAAGAAACCCAAAACAAGTTTCTCCTCTGCACCCAAAATAGTCTCAGCCTCTTCAACTGTGGTAACATTTTTAACTCCTGGTCCTGTTTTCTTCTTGATCCACGACACAATACCCTCCCTGCATAATTTGATAATCTAATTCAATGTTTGTTTGTAAACATAATTTTGATGTAATTTCAATGACAATCTATCCATGAAATCGATCATTTGGGCCCTAAACAAAGTTGCAAGAAAATCTACAAATCTGGGAAAAAAATCTCTACCAAAAATTGCCAATTCTAGTGACATTTATGCATAATACACTAAAACTGACACCAAAAACACAAAATCTAAATGTAATTTGCATAAGATTTGGATATACTTACTTAGTACGTTGACCAGGATAAGACTTATGAACACCATCAATAAAGAAGAAGACAGTAGGAAATCCCTCAACATTATATTTCTGAGCTAATTCATTCTCTTCAGTAGCATCAACTTTAGCAAGAACAACTCCTTCATCTTTCAATTCAGTAGCAGCAGTTGCATACTCAGGTGCAAGTGATTGACAATGTCCACACCATGGTGCATAAAATTCAACCATGACATACTTATTCTTCTCAATAAACTCACTGAAATTCCCTTGTTTCAACACCACAACATCTTTCTCATCTGCATCCACTTTAAATGGGTCTTCATCTGATGCAGCAGCATCAGGATCTACTGAATCTTCAAAATCATCATAATTCTCAAAATCATCTTCTCCTTCATCACCACTTGATTCACCATGTTCATGACCATGATGGTGATCATGAGCTTCATCTGATTTATCACCTTCCGTTTCTAATAAGAATTTGAGATCTTCATCTAGATCTTCTTCCTCTTTTTTGGTCTCTTCTGTTGAAGAAACAACGTTGAAGATCAGCAGAGCTGAGATTGTCAGAAACAGAAGAAATCTAGTCGTTTTTCCCATTTTTGGTCTGAAGATTTTCTTTCTGGCTAGGGTTTAAGTTTCAGTGATCTGGTTTTTTCTGTTTATCTGAAGATCGTTTTATAAGATGGTCCAGTCAGTCTTGGAGATCGTGACGGAATAACATCAGTTACAGATCAGCTTCCGATTTAAACTATTCGTGTCATTATGACCGTTGAGATTGAAATGAATCGTTGACCTGTGAACCTCGAGGAAGTGCTCGTTTTATTCTGCGTCATATGTGTATGAGGAGGTATGAAGGAACAAAATTGGGTCATATGTGAATATAATGTGACTTATACGCGGCGAGATGTTATTCGTTGGAAATGATGAGTGCCTGTGAGCTTACGAGTAGGATTTCGACACGTGTAATTAATGTGTCACATAGTTAAGCAGATGAATTATATACATTGACCAAGATGATTAAAATTTAAAAATTCGTGATCAAGGTGTGGTATTTTATTTTAATTTGAATTATTGTTGGTGGAAACGATGATCTTATGGAGCATTATTTGAATACTATGGACGAAGAAAAATTCTACCGGAATCCGAAAATTACATTGATATTGTAATTTTTCCGGAAACAGTCTCGACCTTCTAGTTTGGGTTCTCGAAGATGGTATTTGGTCATTCGGTATATGTTGATTAAACAAAAGAGTATCTATATTTATTCGGTATATACTCTGCGAGGACTCATTTTATTGTTGACTTGGTCACTTAACATGTCCTTGGTGAGGTAGTATCTACCACTCTTTTCAGGTATGAGGTGGGTAATTGATGAATCATACGATCATAACAAATGAGGCATTTTTTTTATTTTATTAATAAGAAAGAAGAAATTCTATTAAAAAGTATCAGTGAATGGTTACATTAAGTTCTTCTCTGACTAGAGATTTTAACCATAATGGATAATCAGATAACCATGACTGATCAATCCTATCAATTCTAGCCTTTCTAGCAAGACTATTAGCCACTTCATTTGACTCTCTATGCACAAAAATGCACTTTCAATCTCTGAAACTAACTAAAAGACTTCGACAAATCTAATGACATTATTATTTGTCCATCTAATACTTCCTACATCACCATTGATAGCTTTTACTACACCGTGGCAATCACCCTCCAAGTGCAGTTTTTCCACACCAATCTCTTGCCCATTTAATTGCTGCTAGTGTTGCTAAGGCTTCAGCTTGCTCTTCATCTTAAGATATTCCAGAGCAGGATTGCGCTCCTCCAAATTGCCGTGCATCAGAAAAAATCATCAGTCCTATACCCATATAGTTATTGGCTTTCAAATAAGATGCATCAAAATTAATCTTATATAAGCCATTATCTGGCATTTTTCAAGGAATTACATTCCTAGTTTGAGTCACATTAGTTCTTACAACACTGCATTTTATATTGTTTTCATTCCACTCAAAGAATGTCTTTATTAACTTGAGCCACAAATTGAGTTACTTGAATTGTTCCATTGTCAAACACTACAGAACATCTTAGCTTCCATATATTCCATATGACAAAACTGACATACTGAACATATCTGTCCTTCTCCTCCTTTGATACAGTACTAGCATGAAACCAACTACCTATCCAACTCTGCAAACTAATATCAGAGATACTTCCTGCAATGTTAGCATCAAGGGCAAACCAAAGCCGTTTAGTAACATCACAACTAATGAAAAGATAAGTAGCAGTTTCCATTTCCTCCCTACAAAAAGGGCATTCACTACTAATATCTGCAATAAATCTAGATAGTTTACTTCTCACAGATACACAATCATTTAGACATTTCCAAAGATGATGTTTTATCTTTTGTGGAAGATTAAGCTTCCACAAAGCTTTCCAGGGGAAGGTGGCATTACCAGTTCTATGTATTTCCTGCATAATGCAATTATAGGCAGATTTAACACTAAATTTACCATTATGAGTTGGGGCCCATCTGAGAATGTCCTTCCTAGTTGAAGGAATTCTAATTTTACTAATTTCATTAACAGTATTTCTGTCAAAAAGACAGTTCAGAGTATCTACATTCCACTCTTTTCTTTCATGCACAATCAGTTGATTGACTGTAGTCATAGCATTAGAAGCAAAGTTATTGTTAAGATGAGTATCAATAGTGGGCACCCATTTATCCTTCCATATTTCAATGGAAGAACCATCCCCAATTTACCAATAATAGTATTTCCTAATCAACTCCAGTCCTCTACAAATTCCTTTCCACACCCAAGAAACATTTTCAGCACACACAACATTTAAGGGTCTAAAATCAGGGAAGTATTTGTGTTTAAGGATTTGAACCCACAAAGCATCAGGGTCAGTCAGCATTCTCCATGCTAACTTAGCAAGTAAAGCAGTGTTTAAGTGTTCTATTTTCCTGATGTTCAGACCACCTAAATCAATAGGTTTAGCTACATTATCCCAATTACAAAGATTACCTCCTCTAGCAGACCTTTTCTTATTCCAGAAAAACCTTCTTTGCACAACATCTAACTTATCTATCATCTTCTTAGGCATTGGAAAAACAGCTAAATGATGGGAAGCTAGAGTGCCTAGAGTGGACTTGATAAGTACAATTCTACCAGGTTGATTTAGATATTTTCCTTGCCAGTTGTCTAACCTTTTATCACAAGATTCTCCTAAATACTCAAAAGATTCCATTTTGTTTCTTTGAAGAAGTAAAGGAACTCCTAAATATTTATCAGCTACACCAAGATTTTTTATTTTCAAAATGGCTAAGATTTGAGATTTAGTTCTAGGTTCAATCTTGGGACTAAAAGCAATTCCAGATTTCTCAAAGTTGATGGCCTGACCTGAGAATTTACTAAACCTATAAAGCATGATCTCTAAATTCTTAGCACCTTTAATACTAGCCTTAGTGAAAACCAAGCAGTCATCAGCAAAAAATAAATGACTTACAAATGGACTAGTAGCAGTAACTTTGATTCCCTGAATATCATTTTTCCTCTCTGCATCAATGAGCATTTTAGATAAAACATCCATGCAAATTATGAACAAATTAGGGGACAAGGGGTCTCCCAGTATAAGACCCCTTGTCGGATAATAAACATCACCAGGACAGCCATTAAGCAAAATTGAAGTAGACACGGTAGATATACATTGATCAATAAGTTTACACCAATGTTCATGAAATCCAAGTTTTTTCAAGATATCAATTATAAATTTCCATTCAACCCTATCAAAAGTCTTGGACATATCTAATTTCATAGCCATTAAACCAGATTTGGTTTTATTTTTTCTCATCGTATCAACTAATTCATGAGCTATCACAATATTGTCCGTTATTTGCCTAGAGGATAAGAAAGCTGCCTGGTATGGACTAATAAATTTATCCATCACAGTTTTAAGTCTACTAGATAAGAGCTTAGAGATAATCTTGTAACTAACATTACTTAAGCTAATAGTCCTAAAGTCAGCAGGAGTCTTTGGGGCATTACTTTTAGGGATAAGAGACACAAAATTGTGATTTATCTGCTTAAGCATATGAACAGAATGGAAAAAACTCTTTACCATTGCAATAGTGTCAAGGCCAACAGTTTCCCACATTTGTTGATAGAAGCCAGAAGGGTAACCATCAGGACCAGGGCTAGTCCAAGGTTGAATTTTCCAAACAACGGACTTAATTTCCTCATCAGTAGGAGGATGTATTAGAAAGCCATTCTCCACATCAGAAATACAAGGAGTCAAAACATCAAGAAAACTACTATTACTGACAGGATTTGTAGTTCTACTCATTTTACTAAAATGCTCTCTTAGCTTAGTTGCTATCATGCTTTTATCAGTTAACCAAATTCCTATGTTGCTCTTCAAACACTCAATTTGAGTTTTTCTTTTCCTATAATTGACTTTATCATGAAAATACTTAGTGTTTTTATCATCAAAGGACAACACATTTTTCTTAGCTCTATGCATATAGTAATCTTGTCTAACAGCATACCAATGTTTCAAATCATCTTCTAGTTTCTTTTTATGTAAAGCACTAGAAGTGTCATGCATATTAGTATTAATGTTATCAAGTTGGGCCTGAATGTCATTTATATGTGTTTGAAAGTTTCCAAAAGAACTCATATTCCATTGCCTAAGAGCCACTTTAACATTAAAAAGACGTCTAGTATGTTTATAGGCTTTTGACCTATTTTCACTAGTTGTCCAATTATCCTTAGTTATGTCTCTACAACTGTTATCACTGAACCAACATCTATTAAACCTTATAGGTCTTCTAGTGTTGTTTTCTTCCCTAGAGGTAACAAGAAGAATGGGACAGTGGTCACTGGCTAGACCTAATAAGTGATAAACTATGGCATTAGGAAAGTAATCTATCCAAGCATGATGAACAAGGGCTCTATCAAGTCTCTCAAGAATAAGGGAGGCATCACTCCTATGATTACTCCAAGTAAAAGGGTTACATATGTAACTCAGATCAAAATCAAAAAGGTCTAAATGATCTAAATGATTTTTGACTTCATCAAGTTGACTCTGAGGAATAGTATTGCCACCAAACTTTTCCTCCTGTCTCATGATGAAATTTAAATCACCATGAACAATCCAAGGGAAGGAATATATACTAGCTAAGCTATCCAAGTAGTCACATTGCCTATCCCACCCTACATCATTTAAGGCACCATACATACAATTCAAAAGAGTGTGACCACTTCTAGAATCCACATTAACAAGAACTGAAATAAAATTAAAATTCATCTCAACAAGATCAATATGAATTCCATCTTTCCACAACAAGAACAGACCACCAGAAGCCCCCACAGGATTAAAATAGAGATAGTTCATATAATTATAAGTATAAGTATATTTTTCCATTTTCTGATTCATTGTCTTAGTCTCACACATAAAAATGATATCAGGATCATTGGCCCTAATCAGTTCTCCTAGGTGTTGTCTAGTATGTTTATTGTCATTTTTCTCAGATCTAGGTCACTAAAACACCTAAATCTATCAACAAAATTCAGTTGAACACGAATATTGCAAGCAACCCAGTGAAATTCGCAACCACAATGATAAGTAAAACAGATTATAGGACTAATAACTAGATTAAAAAGATGGATGAAAAGATTGCAAACCTGATTTGCAGCTCTCAATCGCATTTCAGCAGTATTCTGGTGGTAGGTTCCTTCACTTCTTCCTCCATATTCAGCATCTGTCATATTCAAGTCCTCTCTATTATAAGTAACAACAGAATTGTCCCCATGATAAACTCCATCACCCTGAGAAGAACTGCTTCCCTCTTGATTATTGTTATCCAACAGAACATAGTTATCTTCAATCGAGCTGTTTCTGGTTCTTTTATTCTTTCTCGGGTCGGATCCATCTTCATTTTCATAACTCGATCCATTGGATGCTCCATTCAACCCATCAGATTCACCCGATTCCTTTTGCTTTTGAAACATTTCTTCAACCATATGAGCATGTTTTGCTTGCAAGTCTTTCAGACTCCTTCTCTGTCAGACCATAACTTTAGATACCCCAGGTTGCATCTTCACAGGTTTAATCATTATGATCCAGAACATAACAGTGAGGACAGATTTTCTTGGGTTGTTTTTCAAAGTGATACTTTACCCAGACCTTTTGTTTGGAAGCATTAAAAATCCACACACCCCTCTTAAGTGGCTTATTAAGATCAACCAACACCTTAATTGTAGCCACCCTTCCTCTGACAATGACTGTTTTCACCCCCTCTACTTCTACCTTCTGGCCAATATCAAGGATCAGCTTCTCAATGATTCCTTGATCAATATGCTCCAGAGCAAGATTACGCAGGATTACTGAAAACATTTAATGAGTGAACTTGTAATTTTCCAGTGGAATTGAGTTATCGTACTCTTGAAGGACAACAAGCATAAAGTTGATGACCCAGGGGATCCTCTTATACACTTCTTTCATTTCCTCATTCGTCTTGAACTTGAAAACAAAGAGATTGCGGCCCATCTTACTAACCTCCACCTTCTTATACCTCCTCCATATAATATTCACCTCCCTTGTCACATCTTCATGCTCAACTTCATCCTTGTGGAGTATCTTGCCTATGAGACAGTTATGTCATTTTGTGGCTGCTTCATCGATTTCTCCTGCCGAGATGATACTGCTCCTTGCATTTCTGAGTTGATCCAAGTTGAGGTTGGTGTCTTTCATCCTCTTGGAGAGAGCAGTTAGCTGCATATTGTTTGGTCTCGCCATTTTTCTATTAAGTTTACTGCTCTGAAGATGTTTTTGAGAACGATATGAAAGACTCTTTTTCTTGCACTTTTTATAGCCAAAATTAGGTTTAGGGTTTGACTTGATCCAATACCACCTACCAAACTTATTCCATTTTCCAGATTCTTCGCCCCAATTTTCACCAAGAAATTTCGGAGAAGATATTGACTCTAAGAAACGTGACTGATAATTCAAATTTTTGAAATCCAAAATTTGCGCTTTTACCTTCTGCGCTTTACCAATTTTGCCCCTCAAACTTCTGAGAATGCAGAGACGATATTGATTCCAGTTTTTGTGATTCTGATCTTGTAAAAATCGAGATCTGTATGTGATAGCAAATCCTACTGATTTGTGCATCATGTATAAGGACGGTTGAAAAGCAAAAACCACTACTGCGAGTTTGCTTGTACCATTCTTGGAGACCTTGAATTTTTCCATGATAGGCGAAGAATTACCACTATTTTCAGGGAAGATTGAAATTCCCCTACACCACTGTTTTTGAAAACCACCACTGGAACACCACTGAAACACTACTTAAAAACTGCAAAGCATGTAAAAAGATATTAGTTAGACATTTAGATTTTAAGGAAGATTTAATGAATTTTCTTAAAAACAGGAAAGAAAAAATGAAAGGATTAAAATATTATATAGCCATAATGAAGAACAGTAAGCCTATTTTCACTAATCAAACCATGTAAGATCATATCAAATCAAAAAAATAGAGAAATCATCAATTTTGAAAACCGATTTTTTGAACTGGGTTGACTCAATAATCGCCCGATCCTCAAAACTCATTGACTTTCTTATCACTCGACAAGTTTTCAGTAAAGATATCAAATAGGCATTTTAATTTCAGCATAGAATGTTGGGACGATGTATTTCTTCAAACATTGTAAAATTCGATAGTATCTTGATTTTTTTTTTTTTTTTTTTGATAGGCTAAAGTCGGGCTAGGCCCCTACCCAAATCCAGTCAGCTGGACTATCCCATTTTTATGAATGGTCTTGATTTATGACATTAAGCTGAGATGAATTACTTTCCACGGTGAATTTCGAAATCAATTATTTGAGAAGAACTTTTCTTATTCCGTTCTGAAAAAATGAGTTTAGATTTTAAAGTCACCGTTCAGAGTAAGAATTAAGAAGGCCTGCTCCTTACTTATTGCATTCTCTTTTTGACATTTGCAGTCAAATTGAAGTCGCATTGATAGCGGAGGAAAACTGGTAGTTGTACGTGTAAAGTATAGTACAAAAAAGTGTCACATGCTGAAATCTCATCACTGTATCTTGATTGCAGTACACATGTATGAAAAGTATTCAGATTGTGTAATGGTACAGACTTAATTATATCAGCCGCCAGATAATCTTGTAGATTCCGGTTGTGTCAGTGAGTTCTAATTCTAAAAATTAACGGTTTCCGTATCCGAGTTCCTACCAAATTTAACACTAGAGCTTCTATCTTGTGAGCTGAAGTTCTCTTTATATACTTTGATCGAGAGAACAGAACATATACGGCACAACTAGTAGTCATCGGTGTCGATCATGGAGAATTTTCATATCGATATCTTAGAAAACATACTAAAGCGTTTAACTTCTACAGAAGCATTGCCAGCTACACAAGTATGCAAGACTTGGAAAGCTTTCTTAGCCGATCGACTGTACAAGGAGGGAGGTTTTCTTGTCTCGTATCATATCGCCGGAAAAAACCAAGTCCAACTCTACTACGGAGAACAGTACGATCGTGCTCATGGTGATGTTGATCATCGCAAGAAGATGATGAACTATTTCTATGGCAAATTCACAGGAGGGGATCATCTCGTTGTTGGATCCTGCAATGGTCTGGTATGTCTCCGAGAATTTGAGCAGTATTTGATTTGTAATCCTTTGACCGGAGAATATGTCTTTGTTCCACGATTTAATAATGATTTGCAACGCAGGGATGGACAATTGGTACCCCCGGAATCTGTTACCTCCGGGTGGGATGGGTTGTTGCATAAGCATGCATGGGTAACAGATGGGTTCGGCTATTGTCAGTCAACCAACAAGTACAAAATTGTTAGAATTTATTACAGGAAAAGAGGGGTGGGAGATGTCCTAGTTTATACAATTGGTAGTCATGAATGGAGAAACGTAGGAACTGTGCATCACGATTTACGTTCGTCTCGCGGCATTTTTGTTAATGGAGTTCTGCATTGGTTGAATTCTGACGTACGGGAGCATAAAGTTTTTGGCTTCGATTTGGAAGATGAGAAGATCCGGATGCTGCCAATGCCGCCTCATGATCCGTATTGCGAGCCGTTTGGCAAAAACCCGCTCAAGTTGCTGGGAGGTAATTTGTGTTTTGTTCGCAGAGATTTTGATGATTGCATAGAAATATGGGCATTCAAGAGAAATAATAATAACATGGAAGAGCATTGTCAGACATCAGCTTGCTACTATGACGACAATTTATGGAGTTGGATCAAGGAGTTCAGTATAGAGTCGATGGATATTCATTTCTTTGAGCCCTTTGCAGTTACAAGGAGCAATCAAGTTCTATTGTGGCACAGACACAATACTCTTTATAGCTATGACCCTGAAGCTTCAACTTTAAACAAAATATGGGACGATATTATGGATAACGGTATGCGCTGCTCAAGCATTGAAGTTTTTCCACACACAAACAGTTTTTTTTCTCTGAAAGATCATGGAGAAACAAGCATTGAAGTTATTCCACACACGAACAGTTTTATTTCTCTGAAAGATCATGGAGAAAGTGGTGATAAAAGCTGCAAATACCAAACAAGAGGGTATACTAAACAGGCTAAAAGAAAATCCATACAGCATACTAAACATGCTAAAAGGAAATCCATAGAGCCCTACGAAAGTTGGTACGCTCGCATGATGGCTGCTGGTTTTGAGTGAATGTTTAGGCTTGCTTGTCATGTTTCCAGTGGCGGATCTTTCTTCGGCCGACTTTGTTCAACTAAATGTTTAGGCTAAGCATATTTAAGTTTTTTGTTTAGTGGTAAATGAAGTTTACTCTAAATTTCTAAGAGTTGTAATCTTTATGATTATTAAAAGATAGTTTCTGAAGTTATGTTATAATTTTCTTTCTCTGTCACTGACCAACTATTGATACTTTCTCCAGCAAATTTCTTTTGTTTCAAATCTGCTTCTAGGAGTAAAGAACAATAACAAAAAGAAAAACAATAACGATAAACTAAGGAAAAAAACAAACCAGGTGTCCAGTAAAATGAACGTCGAGTATTCGTAGGAAATGAACCTCACAACATTTGCTGATGAAAATCAGCTGCCTCCTGAGCGAATTCCACCATCATGGCCTCGTCAAAGAACTTGCTGATGCTGACATCCTCGCTCATTCCCTTGCGACGCCTTGTCTTAACCATGAACTCTCGTGCAAGGTGCTGAATGGGTGCCGGCTCAAGAGGTCTAAGCACAATACTCTTGTCAAGCGGATCACCAGGTACTATAGCCCAGTGATCGAAAACAGAGAGACAGAAAGCCTGACCTTGAGTATGGTACCTCAAGTCAGTCTCAAATCCAAAGGACTCGATTGCCGGCAGAAATGCCTTTACGATATAAGCTGGTGTACCAGGCTGAGGAATATCAGCCGTAACATGACCACGTCGACGAGACAACACTGAATAGATGGCAGATACACAATCTATTGGGGTTTGTATCTCAACATAGTATACAGGTTCCATAAGACGTGGGCTTGCCATGAGGAAAGACGAATATGCAACTCGTCTAGCTGTCGGAATAATCTGACCAGTGCCTCGATGTATGGGTTCAGGAGCAATCTGAGCATCCACAATCTTGAACTTCACATTCCTGATAGGTTCGTCACAGAGAGGTCCCTCACGTGCTCCCCATTGGAACCCTTGGACAATGGAATCTTTGACAGCATTCAACAAGCTCTTATCAACTTCATTGGCAAAGGTATCATCTAGAAGGATGTTGGTTCCCTGCTTATCTGGCCCAAAGGCCCAAACAGATCTTGCTGCAAGATAATCCCACCCATAGTTTGTCTCGAAGAAATCGCCCAGTTTCTTCCGAGACCAATCAATGCTTACAACACCATATTCAATATCCTCCGCCAATCCCTTTTCTAGTGGCTCAGCAATCATGGTTATCTTGTTCTTTTTGTTGGGTGTTTCAGCAAAACATTTCCTCGAAGAGGACTCCACCACTGTCTCGCAGAATGAGACAACAGGATCTGCCACCTTGACTTCCACTTCAGAATAGAGCTCCCTAAGGTCCTTCATGATACAATCCAAATATAACTCCCCAGTACCTAATATAGTATGCTCACCAGACTCTTCAACTTTAGTGATGGCGAGAGGATAGCTTTTGCTGATCTTTCTAAGACCTTCCACCATTTTGGGTAACTCACTAGGGCTCAAAGGCTCTACGGCTGTCTTAACCACAGGAAGGGTATTGAATCTAAGAGGTCTGAATATATCTACATCTTCATCATAATCCACATGGCAAAGGGTTGCAGTCTTCATAATCGAAGCATCAACACCTTCAATGAGTACCCAAGAACCAGCAGGAGCTTTGCTTACAGGTATTCGATAACGAGCTTGATAAACCCACAACTTGGTTACTTCTTTTACAGTCATATCCTCTTCATCATCTGGTGAATAACCTTCTCCCAGTACACGTAGAGTCTGTCCAGTCTGAATCTCACCACTGTAAACTCTACCAAGAACATCAAAGACACTGCAATCTGGTTTAGGGTAAAGTTTGGTCACATTAACCATTAGAGGTCCAGATGGATCACAGCTCTCCATTGAGTCAAAAACCGACGAATCTCTTGGCCCACTATATATATGCTCTACTTTACTCGCTGCAGCTTCCTTGGCAGAAGGGATGTGCTGAACTAGCATATCGGTAAAACCCATGGCAGACCCAAAAACTGAGCTACAAGCCAGCCTCAGCAAAGACCTGACATTCAACCCGTATGCAGCATTTGGAAGTTTCACACCGAGTTCCTCAAGAGTTGCCTCCACACTCCTCTTGTTCTCTCCGATTACTTGGCTATAGATTTTGTAAAGAGGTTCAAGGATGAACTGCACAAACGACCTATTTCCCCCATTAACAGGAGGCTTCCTCTCGAAAACCCTAGTATTAGGATGATAATATCGATCTCCCCAAAGTCGTGATGCAAATTTTGAAGCATCAAATGGAACACCATGAAGCTTAACATACAACTTGGCAAATGACTGCAGAGTGAAGGACCAACCAGCGCTTGCACTTGCGAAACAAACATTACCAGCTGATGGATGAATGGTCTGCACAGCTCCAGCAGTTGACGAGACAGCAGTGATGTGGTTATTGACCACTTCCAATATATTTCTCAATTTGTGGTAAGCATCATTCGGTGGCAGTTTAAGTTCTGTTATAAGCCTATCAACCTTATTGATAACAAGAACAATAGGAAGCCTTTCTTGGATTGCATGACGTATAGCCCTCTCTGTGTTTACCATAACTCCTTCAGCAGCATCAACAATTAACACAGCTCCATCAGCAAGTCTAAGAGCAGCAGTCATCTCATCAGAGAATTGAACATGACCAGGAGTATCCATTATATTACACAAGTAAGACTTGGCTTTACTATCCTCAAGAACAAGTGACATGGGAACAGCTTTAATCGAAATCCTTCTCTCTTGTTCATCAATCCTAGTATCAGTATACCTCATATGTTTCTCACTGTCAGAATGAAAAGTCGAAATATTATGTGTTTGTTCGACTAACATATCCATAAAAACTGTTTTACCATGTTGAAGATGACCAACAAGAGCAACGTTTCGAACTAATGACGGATTGGACATTAAACCTACAAGAAATTGAGTTGAAACATAAGTAGAAGAATCTTTAACACCAACTTCAAATTTAATATTTCTAACAGGTTTAACAATTGGTTGTTCAAGTGGTTGCTCATCTTCGTCCATAACTAGGGTTTCAACATCTTCACCATAAACTTCTTCAGCAGTAGGATGATATTTTTTATCTTCAGCAAGTACAATTTGGTTATCCATATCAACATCAACATCATTAGAAGCGGCAGTAACCCAACCATTAGAAGCCTCTATATTTTCTTCATCATCAGAATTAGGTTGTTGTACTTCTAAGGGTTTATCAGAAAGAGTTTCATCATCTTCTTCTTCTCCATCAGATTCGATTTCTGGTCCAATGTAGTTTCCAAACTCATCATACAAACTATCATCCATAGCTACTTCAAACCCTAGAAAATTAGGTCACTTGTGAAAGAGGTATTAATCACAAGCTAGAGAAACAAACGCTAAATCTATCCTAATTCGTTGATACAACTTCAATAAACTTCTGAAAGAATATAACTTCAATAAATTTTATCAATCAATGGACTGCTAGAATAATCAGCTGGACAGACTTAAATAGACATGGAAAAAGAAAACCCAACTTGTGCGCCAATTTTTGGCAAATTCAAGATTTCCCTAAATATTGAAAGTATACTCAAAATAAAACTCTTTGTACTAGGAAGTAACTTGTGCTACACGCCGGGTGGGCTCCGGATCGTCGTTGCCAAAAACCCCTGTTCCCTGTTGCACCCACTAAATAGGTCACACGTGTCCCCTATAGTAACTGCCACTCCTTGACAATTTGGATGTAATCTAGTTAGGATTTCTTATGAGAATATTTCCCTTATTTTTCTCTTAGAAAATCTGTCCAAATTAGTTAACTAGATTACGTCCAAATTGTGAAAGAGTGGCAGTTGTAACAGGGGACACGTGTCATGTATTGAGTGGGTGCAACAGGGGAACAGAGGTTTTTGGCAACAGACGATCCGGAGACCGCCGGGTGGTTACTCTTTTGCTTTATATGTTAGCAAAGTAAAATAAAAAGGTAGTGGAGAGCAAACCCAAAAACTTAAAATGGAGCTGCAGACTTACAAAATTTTGCTGAAGGGGCTCTTGATGACAAAAGTCGCCAGCCACTAAGATTCCATGCTTGAAGCACCGGAAGGTAGACTGGTAACCTTACATGACTGATAAGGATATCGTAGTTGCTCTACAATGTCATAAAATCGCAGTAGGTTAGAACCAACCCAGATAAGATTGGTCGATATTCAACTTTAACAATTTCTCATACTGTGTTTTGGGGACAAACTATCAAGAACCCAAGAAAAATCGAATTGAAGTTATTGATGTGATCACTTATAGCTTGTAAAGTGATCGGGAAAAAAATTGTAATATTTCAACCCTTACACCGCCACTGACCTCATAATGCTTCGCGTTCAAAGCCCACTTCCAAGGTAAGTTCTTTTGGTTCCTTCCTGTATAAGTAGAATGTTGTTCTAAGCTATTCAGGTTCATCTTCCCTTCCAGTGCCTTGCAAGTACACCGCCCATGACATCAACCAATTACTGGAAACATCTTTTTCTCTGGCCTTCCTACAACATGCAACCTGCTGAGATTTACAAAGATTTAAGATCTTTTAGATGCCAGTGCACACCTTCCCCTCAATGTAGATGAATACGATCTTTTCACCGTTGCGATCTGACATCAAAAATACATATAAGAAACTAGAAAAAAAAATTGTTTTTTTTTTTTTTTTTTGGCTAGTTAGCTCAAGTCGTGGCTCATGCAGGTGGAATAGTTAAAATCACTTCCATTGCAAAATTAAAGAGAATATCATTAGACAAAAGGGTGAGTAAGTTTAGCATGGTTCTATGATATTTATGTAAATCAGTAAGCAAATCATACTTATTTACCTCTAACTATCGTGTTTGTTGGACCAATAACAACTGATGCTTTAGTATAGTCACTAATCCATTTTTTCATCAGATGATTGTTGGGCTGAATCCGATAATGATACAGAGGTTGGTATTTGTCACATTCATCTTGATTTCCATATTTCTTACATTAACAACTGATGCAGGTAGTTGCCACCCATGCTCATATTTGGTAGTTGCTGAAACTATAACAGAAAATAGACAGTCAATACACTAATACTAAAAAATGCAAAAGAAGTTGCACAAACAATGATACCCTACCTGAGGTTGCCACCCATTCTCATCTGGACAGCTAAAAGTGGCTTCATTATATGCCTGACTCTCAATAGCAAACTCCTTATCTCCTTGTCTTCATTATTTTGAACTCTAAAGTGAAGCTGAAAACAAACATCATACGGAAAAATCAAAAATGTTATTTTCAGCATTAACTAAAAGCACGAAAGGAAGTATGTGTCCAGATGATCGTCTCTGAACAACCGGTGGATTATATTTTGTGTTTAACAAGTACAAATATACATAGACGAGTGAGCCTCTTATAAGTTCGATTCTTGGTGGTTTTTAATAAAGACAATAGGTTAACATTTGCCATGCTGATATCCTAATCTCAGAACTACCAAGATCTGCTACCTAAATTATCACAAATATAACCACCTAGAATAGAACAATTGACACCACATCCAAAATTTACATCGTTCATCTATTAAGGTTCTGCACTCACCCAACAACACCTGATTGTTAACATTGAAAAACCCAAAAATTAGAAAATTCAAAATAAAATAAACTGGACTAATATTATGATTTTGATGTTCGATAATGCTTTAGATAAAGATGTCAATGACGATGAAGATGATGAAGCTAGTGTTTTTATCTTTTTCTGAAACTGATAACCATATATAAACAACAGGAAAATTGAATTGGAATTTTCCAAAGACTTGAGGAGAGTAGAAGCTCACCAATTCTAAAAATGCAGACAACTTCACAGAACTTGTACAATTCCTCATGACTGAGAGGTGTCTTGGAGGTTTCACAACATTCAGCTGAAGTTTGCAGTACATAGCCTGTAGGTGGTCCTGGTCCATGATGAATTTCTAATTGGCATTTCCACAAACAATTAAAGTGAGTTATATTTGCTCTGAAATGAAAATATTTCTCCTAATGAGCTCTAATTGAATATTATAAGTTCAATGGAACTGAAATCATTGAAACTGAATTTGAGAAAATCAAAAATAAAAGATGATACGTTCATCTTTCTAAAGTAGAGAGAATCACCTTTCTTAGGGCTAATCACTGAAAGACTTTGATCTAGCACAAACAACAAACAAAAATAAAAAATTAGGTTACAAATGGGAAGGAGAAGAAGCATTACCCCCAATTAGTTTCAGTTTATTTTTTCTTAAGAGAAGGAGAACTGGAGAAGTAAAATGATGAAACTTTTGTGTATGAATTGAATCAGTAAGCTTACTTTTGTTTTTCAGTGGTGGAGGAAGCGAGGGTCACAAATTAAGCCATAGGTTCAGAATGGTGAACCCTGAATGTGACCAAGGTGAACCCAAATGTGACAACTATCTTTGCCACGCATAAGGCATAAGCGCCAGCGGCGTAATAAAATGGTGCAGAAGAATAGTAAATGAGTACAGTTTTCCGGCAGAAGCATATAGGTACAATGTGGTGGGCAAATGAGAAGATCTGACTATTCCCACTCCAGAGTGGTATAGGCAAACATCAAATGGGTGGGCAAACCGGGGAATTTGGGAGTTTGCCCACTAGCCGAGCGTGGTAATCTAGGATGAATGGGTAGATGCTCGACCTCTCATAGTCGGAGGCTCGGTTCAAGTTGAGAGCGTACTCGATTCATTTAGAGCCGACCGTGTCTAATTGAGCCGATAACGACTACTTTCAACGGTATATAATCTCATTCCCATAGTTTTTTATCATTTTTAACTCTAAAATTACACTTTTTATACCTGGCGAGATTGGGGTATACCCAAACTAATTGGGGTATACCCAATGAGATAAAATAGGGTCATTTTGAAGTAAAAGAGGTCACCCCTTAACCAAATATTTTCAAAATGGCAAAATTGCCCTCGTTTAATTAACCCTAAAATTTTGATTAGATTAATTAATTAAGTTTAAATTGATTGAATAGATTAAAACTTATGAATTTTAAGTTATGAAATTTTGTTTTTGATTGAACTTTTGTGGGATGATTTTTGATGATTTTTTTTTTTTTTTTTGAATATCTCTTGCAACGAAAATGAAGCACACAACCGAAATACTTCTAAAAAGGGGATTGTGAATTTGTTATATGAAATCATACTCAAAATCAAAGAATAAATCAACACTTTCGATTTAAAGTATGAAAAGTCGGCAAGGTCGACTAATGAAGATCATGCCGGCCAAAAGTGGCCGGCAAGATCTTCATCGTCGACCACGCCGGCCAAAAGTTGCCGGCAAGATCTTCATCGTCGACCTCGCCGGCCAAAAGTGGCCGGCATGATCTTCATCGTCGACCTTGCCGACTTTTGTTTTTTGACATACAGGAGATGACATTAAAATTTTATTAGTCTAAGCAAGGTATTCAAAAATACCCTTCCTAAATTGTTTTTGGCCTAGGCAAGGTATTCAAAAATACCCTTCCTATTTGTATTTGGCCTAACAAGGTATTCAAAAATACCTGCCTACATTGAAAAATTTACTGATCGCCGCCATGGTCATTATGAAAAGCTCGGCAAGATATGCATGTTACGACCTTGCTTAGGCCAAAAACATAGAAATCATAATTTTCGATTTCTAACCTAATATAACAATCAAATCACACAACACAATGATGGGTTTGAGTTTAAACATCATTTATAGTCTTCTTTTCATTTGTTAGAGTCAACAATTTTTTTGGAAAATCAAAGTTGAAGATTTTTATATGGCTTTGGTTGATGGAAGATGAAGATGAAGAAGAAGAGAAGATTAAGAGTTGGTTAGTTTTTTAATTTTAGGGTTAATGAAATTAAGAAATGAGTTTATTTTTAAAATTTAATTAGTTCAAGGGTATTAAAGTAAAATCACACTTTTTAATAATGACACACCATGTCCCCTTGAAATTGGGTATACCCCAATTAGTTTGGGTATACCCCAATCTCGCCAGGTTTTTATACCCAAAATTTCATAATATATTACTTTTAACTTCATCTTTCGCTTTCAAACTCCTAATTTCTAAATTACAAGAAAACAAAATTTCATAAAAACGACCGCTTCATCACAATTGCATACTTCAACAGAAAATTTGTGGTCCAAAGTACAGTTTGTATGAAGATAAGGCTATCATGGTGCTCCTCAGCTTCAGGTGTCTCAGCATAAGCTTGAACTGAAGTGACCATGCTTGATAAATTATGTGCAACAGAAAATACCTCATGTTATAGTTATTGCCAATGACGGTGAAATTTGTAGATGAAGCATTTCCATCTTCAGTCCTTCATACAAAGGCGATTTGTGCAAAATACTGATGTCGTTATTTGAACCTGGGACTGGGGGTCCAAAGAAAACATGCCATATCCAACAATCAAAAGAAGTCGTCGCTTCAATATAAAAATAGTTGGTTTTGAGTAGTGCCCTTATACTGACCTTACCAAGCATAAGGACATCCATGTCGCACTCAATGCTTGCAATCAAGGCTATCTAGCATTCTGGTAAAACCTCTCTTCGCATTGTCAACTAGTAGTCTGTCGACATCATTCTGCGTTAATTTTTGTCAAAAACATGGACCAAAACGGTTAACTACAGTTTCACAAAACATATTGATATTTTGTTGTTGTTTTCTCATACGAATGTAAGTATCACAGGCATCCACTGGCAGATCCCATAACCTAGAATCCTCTGGGATACAGTGACCTTTCGTTTAGGACTATGTCCTCGTACGTTTCGTACATCAAATTGATGGTTAAATTTAATGTTTACCCGACAAAGCTCTGTAATAAGGCTAATAACCAAGTGCTGCGGCATACGATAAAGTACGCACGTCCGTTGATAAAATAATCACACGTCATTTTTTGAGCTCTTTCTCTCGAAATCTCCATGTATGTATTTTTTTTGTCAATACTTCTTTGGATCCTGGAACTCGCGGTATTTGCCCCGTGTATAAATGTATCATGGCATTCGTCATCGCTCTCTCTTTGTCCGAATCTTATGCATCCATTGTGGTTGTTTTTGGAGAAAGAATAAAGAACTGTCCGCGCTTTCTTATTTTACAAATTAGGATTCATAAGAGCAAAAAATAAAATTGATTGAAACGACTGAAAACGATGAATCTATGGAACAAGTTTGAAGAATTTTTGTGGAAATATAAAATAGACCGAAGTTATGTTAGTTTGTTGGTGGATGGAAAAAGATTTATATAGGTAGGATCGACATAGGGCTGTTGAATTAATGGTTATAAATGCAAACATTGTCGTCGCAGATGGTGGTGATCGTCTCTAGTTGAATCGAGGCTTTGTTGATGTTTTTTCAAGCGTCGACTCAAGTTGGGACGACCATTCCAACTAAGGCAAACTGCCTCAATCTTCATCGTTATTCTCTTCTCTTTCACTGTGAGTAAATGAGTTTACCCATCCACGTGGACCATTAAATAAATTAATTTACCAGTCTCCATAGGAGTTGCTCTAAGTGGTTAGAAGTAAAAAATTTACACGTAGAAGGTGTGAATAGGGTGTAAAAATATATATTTTTGTGGGACCCTAATCAATCAGATCAAGACAAAAAAAAAATTGCTAAAGACGGGTACCAATCCATATAAAACAAAATATCCTGGTCGTTGGATTTTAGATTGGCACCCGTCCTCAGCAAACATGGTACACGCCTTTAGCAATCACGAGAAAAAGAGATGGCAGAGGCAGAACCTTCCTAGTTGTTTTTTTCTTGGACCGATTCCATCCAACAAAATTTCATCACCTTTACACGACAACAAAAAAATAATCATCGGGTAGTCTGATGGTTCTCATGTTCCCTACTATAGGAGAGGTTGGGGATCGATCCCCACAATTACCTAAAACTTCCTAAATGTAGTTTAAGAACCGTTTTTCTATGCTATCGAAAAAAATATTACAACTAAATAATTATTTATCAAATTATTTCAAATCATCAACACCAACATGCCCGTCTACTAAGATGACCTTTAAATAAAAAATTACTATTTTAAACACATGTGAGCATTTTTAATTGTGAAGGTTTAATATTAGGCTCCACATAAATTTATTTTAGAACTGATATTGAAAATGCTCTAAATGTAAAGCTTTTTAAGAGAGACATATCACCAAAAATATAGTTTCAATAAAATTAAGGTCGATTGTGTTTAAAGACGTTCCTGAAATATTTTTGCCCCGAAGCGAAATAATTTTATTTTGCCCCTATAGCTCTTTCTGCGCGAAGAAAAAGAACAATTTTTTTGATATTAATTAATAGTCAAATTAAACTCGAAAACCGTACCTTTAATACTATCTCAGCCAAAAGCAAATTCAATTACCAAATATAAAATGTCATTGTTGTTTCAATGCACAAATTCTAAAAACTAAAAAGTTGTTGATTCATTTTATCAAGTTAAATATTATTAATATCATAATTAGTCATAACTATAAAAACCAATTATCAAATAGGAGATTCATTCCTTATAAAAATATTACCCAAGGTCTGCATCATCAAATAGAAAACAAGAAAATTTACTTGTTATGAAGAATATTTTATATCTTACATTCGGATTTCTTTTGCTTTTATTCATCCATTGAATCAGTATTCAGTACTACTAAGAAGCCTTACACAATCTTGTAATATTTATGATAGATGTAAGAAGCTTAATCTAAATCAACGTATATAACATCCCCAAAATACACTATTTAGAGTTTAATTCAATCTTCTTTAATGATTTGAAGTCACATCATGTCATCCTAACCACATCACCGTAAATTGTTCTTCATCAATGATTTTTGACCGGATTCCATTAAATTAATGAACCTATATGGTGGTGGAGTTCTTGAGAGAGAGACCATTTAATATTCAAATCGAGTAAGCAACACAAATGGCATACCTGATAATTTCAAATCTGGTTAACCATTGATGTTGTAAATAACTTGACGATATTATGATTTGAGATTTCATTTTTCTGAAGTTTTTCTCTATATAAGTGATTTTTGAATCTTCGATTGTCATTGATAAACTGAAAAAGTGGGGGTACAACGACCTCACCCAATATTTCGCTTAGCAATCTGTACGAACTAACTCCAATATAGTTTTAAGAGAATCAACCAGATAGTCAGACTCAATCTTACGAAAAATATATTAAAGAGTTATATCTCAATTTCTCGATTTAATACTGACTCAAGCAAATAGCCAGGTCTAATTGAATACAAGAGAAATTAACTTGAACGGTACCAAAGACCAATGTTTAAGGATCAATCAATTTCAATCAACAACCAAAGGTTGGATTTACCAATTGATCGATTCAACGCACAACCTGTGATATTTCAATTATATAACAAAATATAATACGGAAAAGAAATAACACAGACACCAGAAGTTTTGTTAACGAGGAAACCGTAAATGCAGAAAAACCCCGGGACCTAGTCCAGATTGGAACACACTATATTAAGCCGCTACAGACACTAGCCTATTACAAAATAACTTCGGTCTGGACTGTAGTTGAACCCCAATCAATCTCACACTGATCCAAGGTACAGTTGCGCTCCTTACGTCTCTGATCCCAGCAGGATACTACGCACTTGATTCCCTTAGCTGATCTCACCCATAACTAAGAGTTGCTACGACCCAAAGTCGAAAACTTTAATAAACAAATTTGTATCACACAGTTGGTTCATTTAGGTTCATTTAGGTTTGTGTAACCATACCTAAGCGTGTACACCTAGTTGGTTCAACAACAGTTAACCAAATGGTTAGCCATATGAGCACTTTCATATCAACCTTATTCATCTTCACCATAACTAGTTCAAATGACTCAAAAGAACTAGTTATAGAGTTGTTCAATTGCTTAGATCTCATAGAAGTATATAAGACACAATCGAAGAAAAAAAAATTGATTCACTCGAATCGATTCATGAACATTATAGCCACTGTTTGAAAATATGCATTCCTTAGTTTTTATATGTCTTAGTTCACAAATAAACCGTTTTTAGAAAATAATACACTCAAGTATGCATACACGTACGCATACTTAATTACCCGGATTGAGTTTGTTTTCAGTTCACAAACTCCAGCAGAAATTCACGGGATGTGAATTTCCGGCATTACGCGTACAGGTACGCGGACTTTAGTTCCGGTTATCTTGAGCAGCAAAGTACGCATACTTTGGTTCCAAGATTTTGGACTTACACGGGTATGAGTTCACATACAATGTTTATATCCATTCAAGGTTATATATTCTAAACTCTCATTTCAATCATTGAAACATTCTTAGAGGATGTTAAATAGAGGTTATTTACAAATTATTTTTCATCAAAGCGATTTTCAAGATATCGAAATAATCAACATGACTTTCGTCACTTGTAAAGATGAATTTGGCCAAAGCGAAAGCTTACCAACACATATTTCGAGAAATAGATAAACGAGATAAACTCGGCTCGAAATAGAAAATGTGTATAATAAAAGTATATATAGCAATACGACTTTTGTCTCAAGATAGGAGATAGAGTAGATAGACTTTAGAGTGATGGATAAGTTCAAGTGTCCACATACCTTTTAGTCGATGAAGTTCCACCAGTTCCTTGAGTAGTTCTTCGTCTTTGTATGATGAATGTCGTGGAGTCTAGAGCTCAACTACACTTTCTATCCTAGTCCGAGACTTAGCTATAAGTAGACAAGAAATCAAGACTTATAGTTTTGGCAACTAAACTTGAAAAACAAGCTTGAGATAACAACGCTTGCGAGTTCGACCGAGCAGTGCTCTAACATAAACTTCATGGATTAAGTTTTGTTTTCGATGACCACTTAGCTTTTTATTTATTAGATCTAGATTTTAACAGCTAAAATCTTTTAGTCTCTCTAATAATAAATTGGATGGACAATAATCTTTGATGATGAGAAAATCCAAGATTCATATGGTAATGCAAGTTAAATTCATTGAAAGGTTCTGTTGTAAGAGCACTGATCGTTCGAACTTGCATGCGTTGATATCTCAAGCATGTTTTTCAATGTTAGTAATCAAAACTATAAGTCTTGATTTCTAGCCTATTTATAGATGTCTTAGACTAGGACATAGATTGTGTAGTTAAGCTTAGATTTCACGACGTTCATCATTTGAAGACGAAGAACTACTAAGGGGAGCTTGTGGAACTTCATCGACAAAAGGTACGTGGAGACTGAAACTCATCTATCACTTAGAAAGTCTACTTCTACTCTATCTCCTATATTGAGACATAAGTCGTATTACGATATAGTTTTTTATATACACATTTGAGATTTCAAGCTGAGCTTATCTCGCTTACATATTTCTCGAAATATTTGTTGGCAAGCTTTCGCTTCGACCAAGTTCATCTTATATCATGTGAAAATTGCCGAGTAACATCTTACATGGTTTGTGTGATATAATCATTTGGTGTAGTCTTGGAATGTTTCGTTATGATTATTTCAATATCTTGAAAATTGCTTTGATGCTAATAGTGTGTGAAAACGACTATTGTCATCCTCTAAGAAAGTTTCAATGATTGAAATAAAGAGTTTATAATCATGTAACCATGTTTGTATATAAACATAATGTGTTATCACATTTGTGTATAAGTCCAAAATCGGGAACCTGAAGTATGCGTACCTATACGCGTACTGGCGGTTGTTGGATGTCTGGGAAAGTATGCGTATACGCATAATGGCGGAAGTCTCATGCACGTCCGTGAATTTCTGATGGAGTTTGGAATGTAAATTGGTATGCGCACCCATACGCGTACTGGCGTAGCCAAACTCGGTCCGGCTACTTAAGTATGCGTACACGTTTGCATACTTGAGTTGGTTACTTTCTAAAATCGGTTATGTACATGAACTTAAACATTTATAAAATAAGGAATGCAATCTTTGCAAATCGTGGCTATAATGTTCATGTATTGATTCGAGTGAATCAAACCGATTTTGCTTCAATTATGTTCTTGTACTTCTATGAGAATATAACAATTGAACGGCTCTTTAACTAGTTTCATTTGGGTCATTTGAACTAGTTATGGTTAAGATGAATAAGGTTGATATGAGAGTAATCATATGGCTAACTTCGGTTAACTATTTGTGAGCCAACATGGTGTATACGTTTGGTACGGTTACATAAACCCAAATGAGGGTACATTTTATTTGTGTGTAACAAGATAAGTTCGATTTAACGGTTGAAAGATATTAGCTTGGTTGAATCAGGTTTTTCATCTAACGGTGAATATTGAATGCTTTGTTACCAAGGTAACTTGGATTGGAAACCCTGATTTGAAAACTATATAAAGGAAAACTCTAGCAACTGGGAAACCTAATCCCCACACCTCTTGTGTGTTACTAGTTGCATCAACTAAAGTCGATTCTCCTTTAACCTTAGGTTTCTTCGAGACCCTGTAGGTTAACGACTTCAAATACTTCATTGGGATTGTGAAGCTAGACCCAACTATTGTCTTTGTAGTTGCGTGTTCCGATCTTGCCCGATTCTATCGTTTGAGTACTATCTTCCCTAAGATTTGCTCGAGATTTAATCTCCGATAGGAAAGATAAAAAGTAATCACAAACACTTTCATCTCATCGTTTGTGATTCCACAATATCTAGTTTCGGCATCATACGATTTAGATTATTTTGAGGTGATCGATAATACTAAGGCTGTTCTTCGGGAATATAAGTCTTGGTTATCAATTGGTTCTTGTTCACCTTTATTTATCAAAAGACGGAATAAAAACTCTTGGGTATTTCTGTGGGAGACATATTTATTCAATATATAGACTTTTATGTGTGAGACAGATTTGTTTATCAAGTCTTCGACTTTGGGTCGTAGCAACTCTTGGTTGTGGGTGAGATCAGCTAAGGGAATCAAGTGCGTAGTATCCTGCTTGGATCAGAGACGTAAGGAATGCAACTGTACCTTGAATCAGTGTGAGATTGATTAGGGTTCAACTACAGTCCAGTCTGAAGTTCATTGGTACTAGGCTAGTGTCTGTAGCGGCTTAATACAGTGTGGTGTTCAAACTGGACTAGGTCCTGGGGTTTTTCTGCATTTGCGGTTTTCCCCGTTAACAAAATTCTGGTGTTTGTGTTATTTCTTTCACGCATTATATTTTGTTATATAATTGAAATATCAAAGGTTGTGCATTAAGATCAATCAATTAGATAATCCAACCTTTGGTTGTTGATTTAAATTGATTGACACTTGAACATTGGTTTTTGGTACCGTTCAAGTTACTCCTCTTATATTCAATCAGGCTCGCAAATTTCTATTTCCTGATTGCAGATTGAATTAAGAGTTAATGATATAAACTCTTTGATATGCTTTTCTCTAGATTGAGTCTGACTGTCTAGTTGATTCTCAAGAAAGTATATTGGAGTAAGTCCTCTCAGATTGCCAAACGAATTGTTGGATGTGGTTGTTAGACCCCCCGCATTTTCACTGCTTGGTATAACTCGCAAGCGCTCCTATCTCAAGCTTGTTTGTCAAGTTTAGTTGATCAAAACTATATACTTGATTTCTAGTCTACTTATAGCTATGTCTCGGATATGATAGAATGTGTAGTTGAGCTTTAGACTTCACGGCGTTCACCTTTGAATAAGAAGATCTACTGAGGATCTTGAAGGAACTTCATCAACAAAAGGTATATGGAGATTAAAACTTATCTATCACTCAGAAGTCTATTCTATTATATCTTCTAATGAGACTACGTCGTATAGCTATATAGACTTTTACATTAGAAATATTTAATATTTCGAGCCGAGTTTGTATCGCTTATCTATTTCTCGAAATACGTGTTGGAAGCTTTTTGCTTTAGCTATGTTCATCGTATTCTTGACGAGTTTAGTTGGAGATAATTTATTTGTTGGAAACTAAATATTAAGTCAAAAGATGATCATGTGAAAATTACCTTGAACATCTTATATGATTTGTGTGAGACAGTCATTTGATGTTAGCTTGGGAAATTTTCTATTGATCATTCGATCACTTGAAAATTACTTGAATCTAATGGTATGTGTGAGATTACCATTGTCGTCTTGTAAGGATGTTTCAGTGGTTGAAATGAGAGTTTAGAACGATTACCCATGTCTGGATACAACACAGTATGCATATCCAGTATGCGAACTGTATTGTGATGATTCAGGTCAGGAAATCTTGTTTGCGTACCTAATATGAAAACGGGTTTACCTGAGTTGGGTCAGGAACGGTTGTTCGCGAACCGGGTTTGCGAACGTCTTGACTATGCCAAGGTCCGGAGCTGATGTTCGCATACCCAGTTTGCGAACACAGTGGTTAAGTTCTAAAATCGTTTATGTATGATTATCATACTCATGAACCAAAACATTTATGATTTAAGGAATGCAGATTAACTTTGGAAATTGTGGCTTAATGTTCATGAATTGATTCTTGTATAAGTCCTTTGTACGATTACGAATCAATCCGATTTTGTTTCAACTTGTTCATAAATATTTCTATGAGATAGTGAACAATTGAACAACTCTATTTGAAACACAATTAGATTCATTTGATTATCCATTGATTGATCATCATATTTGATCTAGAAGTGTTAGATGAATACGGCTAAGTCAAAAGTGTTCATATGGCTAACTTCGGTTAACTGTTATTGAGCCAAACCAATATACACGTTTGGGTACGGTTACCCATAGCGGTGGAAATTGATTGCTTAATTTCTAAGCAGACTTAGCTTGAGTCTTAAATCAGGAGTTCATCTAACAGTGAATATTGAATGCTTTGTTACTAAGATATCTTAGCTTTGATTGTAAGAAACCCTGATTTGAAAGTGTTAGAGCATATCTCGGTTGAACCCACCAAGCGTTGGTATGTCAAGTTTGGTTGTCATATTTTAGTGAATCAAAATTCATTTAAAGGGTCGCTTGATTATTTACTAGAGTCAACTTCGTATAGTTTAGCTTGAAAGTATTAGGATATGAGACATTACAAGTATTACGTGAAGACTTGAAGAATGTGAAGAAGTAAGGAGCTACAACGACAACATCACCCTTCCACTTGAGGTTAGTAATATTTGACTAAAACTGTTTCATTCCATAACATATCTTTCAAGTCGTGCATATTGAAAACATAACTGCGAAGCTATGAATGATTATACTCTAGTTAGACATAGTATTAAGGAATACAATACGAAGTATAACGCTTATCTTTTGAACTTCGTATATAAGACATCGACATAATCGTATGAATGCAATTGTGATTATGTATGGGTATGGGGTGAATATTTCGTCCTAGGAAACAATGTTTTACATTCGTTTGAAGGAAGTACATTCACAAACTTGTCTTGTGAATCGAAAGGGAAATCGCTAGGCTTATTGGTATTTTTTATTCATTGTATATCTTTGGATTACCAATATGTGTGTTTAGTATAACCGCTCATATAACTTGTTCATGTATCTTGGTAAAACTATTCACAAGGCCTGACTTTTGTATCGGTATGACTTTTATTAGTGAACCAATCTTAAGTAATCACCTGAGATGGTATGATCGATTTATTGTAATTGGTATGACCAACTCTAGACATTGGGGAACCGATCCTAGTAAGAGGTGCAACCGATCACAAAAGGGGAATTGATCCTTGTAAGAGGTGCAACAAGTTTCTAGTTATTGGGAACCGATCCTATGAACATGTGCAACACGTTTTTAGTTATTGGGAACCGATCCTATGTACATGTGCACCAAATACAAGTTAGATACCATATATATGTGGGAACCGATCCTAGTACCTAGTCAATCAAGTTTTGGTAACTAGCGTGACTAATTCTTGTACCCACATAGAGGTAGAACCAAAACTTGTTTTAGTAGAACCGCGAAACCCATGCTTGGTAATTTGATAGGATAATCAATCACATAATTCTTGGAAGTCAGATGAACCAATTCTAAACTCGTTTGGAAGTGTGGCAAATTTGTTCCAAGATTGTAAATATGAAAAAGGATTTACAAAGTAAAGATGTCGACATACTTTGAACATGTGCGGTAACTCTTATCTTTTATTGTTCAAAGATATTCCTTAATAGCTAAAAGAGAATCCCGGATCGAAATAAATTGAGAATCTTTTAATTAAGGTTTTAGTTTTATATGCTTTTAATTTCCATCAATTAAAATGCATATCTTTAGAAAATAAAAATTAGTAATATGCATTTACTAATTGGAGATTTTCTACTGAGATTTCGGTCAATATTTGGAAAAAGCATTTCCAGGAATTATGGAAACTGAATTTGGAAATATATAGCATATCTTGAGAATATTTTCGGTTTTGGAAATTCCTTGGTGTCCAAACTTCCTTGGTCTATAAATATTGAAGTTTGCATTTCAAGCAAACTAATCCTCAGAGCCAGCAAAACTACCTTGTTGTGTTATTACTGGTGGAGCACGTCTATTCGGAGAGGAAAGTAACCTAATTAGGCAAAATCTCTTACGACCGCTCGTTTTAAAGACTTCTTTGGGATTGGGAAGCTCTACGAGTACCGTTGGTGGGAAACTAGATAATTGCAGTTTATTATTAGTTTCGATTGATTTGATTGACTAACGGTTGTTGAACTTTGATTGCACCTAGTTTGTTTATGATTGAGAATCTTCTTTTCTGATATAAGATTCACTCAAACTAGATCGAAGTTTCGACGGGGATCTTTAGACTGTTTGTAGATCTAAAGACGTCTTGTGATAATCCATTGCTAACAGACTCCATTCTGTGTGTGATTGTTCACAAGAGATTCAAGTTGATTGTGTGCAGGTGTTTATTGAAGATCTAAGAAGATTTGAAGACGAAGAAGATTTCTGATTTGGGTTCATAATCTTTGGTGTGCACAAAACTTGATCGGCTAAAAAGGATCCAGCTATAATCGGTTTATCTTTGTGATAGATTGGATTGATTAGTTGAGTAGATCGGCATCAATACAATTCTTTGTGATTCAAAGTATTGATTGCATAATCTTAACAATTACTTTGGTAGTTGTTGAAAAGATAGATCTAAGGACCTGACAAAGGAGTTTATTGGGATAAACGGAAGAGCCTTTTGTCAAACTCATATTACGTTGTTTGAAAAGAGTTATTACCGAACAGATTTGTTGTTCCTTTACTGTTGGAATACGAAACAAAGGAATTGTTCCAAGTGCGTGACTTACTACAATTTGGAGGCGCATGGATACAGACGGAACTAGGTGAACTATAGGTTTAGTTGCTTGGTCTTAACTATACGAAGTTGGTTTAGATTTTGTATAGCGGCTTAATCCTAAGAGGTATTCAATTCTGGACAAGGTCCCGGGGTTTTTATGCATTTGCAGTTTCATCGTTAACAAAATCTTGTTGTGTAATTTACTTTTATTTTCCGCAATTATAATTGTTGTTATTATAATTTAAAGTAAATTACACAAACGTTAATTCCTATTTACTTGATAGCAATCCTATTGTGTTTGGTTAAGTCTGAATCATTTATCAAGTAAACATACTTCGTTGTTGTATTGTCTCGATCTTGTATCCATAGTCAATCACACAAGTTATCTTGTTGTCGTATTGTCTCGATCTTTTATCCATAGATGATCACACGAGGTGTGAACCATGTATTGTCTCGACTCAGTCCATAGACAATCACTTTCGGAGAAAGGACTTATAGGTGGAAAAGTTTTAAATTGAGGTATATTTGGGTACCCTCGTCTTTTCAGAAAGGATATATAAAGGAGAACTCTTGCAACTGGAAAACAAAATCTCGGTACTTCCTTGTGTCCTAGTTGCAAACTAGAGTCGATTCTCCTTTAACCTAGGTTTTCCAAAACCATTATTATATTAACAACTTGAAGACTTGTGTATCCAGATACAACTATTTTCTCTGTAGTTGCGTATTCTGATCTTACTTGTTCTATCATATTGAGTTTTATATTCTCTAATATTTACACGAGATTCATCTCCGATAGGTAAGATATAAAAAGTAATCACAACAGTTCTTCGTCTCAGACTCATGTGATTCCGCAATAACTTTTGTTAGAGAACTGCTCGGTTAAACTCACCAAGCGTTGGTATGTCAAGTTTGGTTGTCACATTTAGTTCCAAAACTCGAGTCACTTAATAAGTAAACTAGAGTCAACTTCGATAGGTTAGACTATAAATGTAAGAATTATTATGCTCCAGTTACTCACAAAGATCTGAAGATGGATTGAAGACAACAAAGACATCATCCTTCCACTTGAGGTTAGTAACTACGACTTGACTTGTTCCATTTCTATCTTGTGTCATTCAAATATTTTAGATTGAAAACATAACATGCAAAGATGTGAATGATTATACTCTAGTTAGACATAGTATTAAGGAATCACAATACGAAGTATAACGTCTATCTTTTGAACTTCGTATATAAGACATCGACATTAGCGTATGAATGCTATTGTGATTATATATGGGTATGGGTGAAGATTTCGTCCTAGGAAACAATGTTTTATATTCGTTTAAAGAAAATACATTCATAAACTTGTTCTGTGAATCGAAATGGAAATCACTAGGCTTATTGGTATTGTTATCCATTGCATATCTTTGGATTACCAATATGTATGTTTAGTATAACCGCTCATAACTTGTTTATGTATCTTGGTAAAACTATTCACAATGCCTGACTTTTGGTGTGGCTTTTATTAGTGAAACCGATCTTAAGTAATCATCTAAGATGGTATGATCGATTTAGTGTAATTGGTATGACCAACTCTAGTCATTGGGGAACCGATCCTAGTAAGAGGTGAAACCGAATACAAAAGGGGAATCGATCCTTGTAAGAGGTGCAACAAGTTACTGGGGACGGATCCTATGAACATGTGCAACAAGTTATTGGGGACGGATCCTATGAAGATGTGCAACACGTTTTTAGTTATTGGGAATCGATCCTATGGACATGTGCACCAAATACAAGTTAGATACCATATATATGTGGGAACCGATCCTAGTACCTAGTCAACCAACTTTTGGTAACTAGCGTGACTAATTCCAGTACCCACATGGAGGTGGAGCCGAAACTTGTTTTGGTAGAACCGTGAAACCCATGTTTGGTGATTTGATAGGATAATCAATCACATAGTTCTTGGAAGTCAGATGAACAAATTCTAAACTTGTTTGGAAGTGTAGCAAATCGGTTCCAAGATTGTAAGTATGAAAAAGGTCTTACAAAGTAAAGATGTCGACATACTTTGAACATGTGCAGTAACGCTTATCTTTTATTGTTCAAAGATATTCCTTAATAGCTAAAGGAGAATCCCGGATCGAAATAAATTAAGAATCTTTTAACTAAGGTTTTTAGCTTTATATTAGAAAATAAAAATTGGTAATGTGCATTTACTAATTGGAGATTTTCTACTGAGATTTCGGTCAATATTTGGACAAAGCATTTCCAGGAATTATGGAAACCAAATTTGGAAATATATTGCATATCTTGAGAATATTTTCGGTTTTGGAAATTCCTTGGTGTCCAAACTTTCATGGTCTATAAATATTGAAGTTTGCATTTTGAGAAAACTAATCCTCAAAGCCAGAAAAGCTACCTAGTTGTGTTGTTACTGGTGGAGCCGCCTATTCGGAGAGGAAAGCAACCTAATTAGGCGAAATCTCTTATGGCCGCTCGGTTTAAAGACTTCTTTGGGATTGGGAAGCTCTACGAGTATCGTTGGTGGGAAACTAGATGATTGCATTGTTATTTTAGTTTTCGATTATTGATTTGATTGAATAACGGTTGTTGATTCTTTGATTGCACCTAGTTTTTTTATTCTTGAGAACCTTCTCTTCTGATATAAGGCTCACTCAAACTAGATCAAAGAATTAACATTTCTACGGATCTAAGTTTTTCTAGATCCGTAAGATAGATTCATTGATTTTCTATTGTTAACAGACTCCGTTCTTTGCGAAAAATCAATGAGGAATCAAGTTTGTTTTTGCAGATTGTTACTTTGAAGATTAAATCGAAGATTGAAGACTTTGAAGATTTGAAGAAGAAGTTGTTGTGAACCATTAAGAAGATATTCTAGATTTAGTCCTAAAGAGAACACCTATTCTGCTAGGATATCTAGTGTCAAATATCTATTGAGAACTTCGGTTCTGCTAGATATTATCAAAACAAGAATACTGCTGAAGCTGAGTAACTAGGATTTTAGTTTACTTAGTATTGTCTACACGAAGTTGCAGGTTTACTTTTTGTAGCGTCTTAATTCATTGAGTATTCAAATATGGACTAGGTCCCGGGGGTTTTGTACAAGATTGTAGTTTTCCTCGTTAAAATTCTGGTGTGTGCTTTACTTTATTTCCGCATTATAATTTTTTTATATTATAATTAAAGTAAATACACTTGTACGTTAACTATGCACTTGATATTTATCTTATAAGGTTTTCGTTATCAAGTGAACACTTTGTCGTAGTATTGTCTCGATTTCATATCCATAGACGATCACACAAAGTGTATTGGATTTCTCCATTTGACTTTGATATTCTCACATTGTTAGGCCAGTCCGGACTACCCTCTTTCAAGTGGACACCGTGTTGAAATATTCCTTGAGTGATTGTTGCTCCAAGAGTTTTATACACGGTAGAGATTGAATAGGTTATGATCAAATAAAAAGATTGTGGTGTATTTGGGTACCCTCGTCTTTTCAACTTCTTATGTTAATCAGGTAGGTTATTGTGAGGTGACTAATATTTCTAGGCTGCTCTTCGGGACTATAAGACCGGATTATTATTTGGTTCATGTTCACCTTGATCTTTGTATCAAAAGACAGAACAAAAAGAATAAAGGATAAACATATCTGTGGGAGACATATTTGTTTATAAGTCTTCGACTTCGGGTCGTAGAAATTCTTAGTTGTGGGTGAAATCAGTTAAGGGAATCAAGTGCGAATAATCCAGTGTGGCTCTAGAGGCGTAAGGAATGCGACTGTACCTTAATTGGTGTGAGACTTGGTTAGGGCTCAACTACATCCCAGTCTGAAGTTAACTTGCAGTAGGCTAGTGTCTGTAGCAGCTTAATACAGTGTGGTGTTCAAAGATGGACTAGGTCCCGGGGTTTTTCTGCATTTGTGGTTTCCTCGTTAACAAAATTGCTGGTGTCTGTGTGATTTATTTTCCGCATTATATTTGTTTATATAATTGAAATATCACAGGTTGTGCGTAATTTAATCAGTTGATAAATCCGACCTTGATTGTTGGATAGAACTTGATTGACACTTGGGCATTGGTTTTGGCACCGTCCAAGTTATTTGTCATATCAATCAGGCTCACGGATTTCTATCTGTTCGGTTTGTTGATTGTATTGAGAAAGAGAGATAAAGCTCTTTGATATATGAGTCTCACTTTTAAGTTGGTGCTCTCAGAATTATATTGGAGTTTAGTCCATACAGATTGCCGAACGAATTATTGGGTGTGGTTGTTATACCCCCACTTTTTCATCTGCCATTGTTTATACGGAGAAGATAAGAAAATTCCTATTTGTCTTGTTTTTGCTAGGATACAGATGACAAGGAAAAAATCTCTGTCATGTGGAATGCCACATCAAATTCGTTGTTAACCGATGTTACTTAGCGAGTCAAATAGCATTTTCGAGAAACAAAGATCATCTCTAGCCGATAAGAACAAAGGATTCCATCATCGCTTAACATGAGAGCTCGTACTTTGTAAAGTTTCAAGGAAACATAATTGACATTAAAACTAAGAGTCCTCAAACAGAATAAGATCAAGATTTAGATTTGTGTTTTATGATACTGAAATTTACTAGCAGAACAAAATTTTATTGGAGATAACGTGAATATATTTGTTAAACTTGAAGAAGCTTTGAAAGTGACACTAAGAACACGTAGAGAAAACTGAGACATAATCAGATTTAGATACAAAAAGACAAAATTTATGCAACTACATGCCGATAAAGTGCTAACCTATTTGGAATCAAGCTGGTAATGTAGGATACACCTGAAGAAGCTCTTGGAAAACTTAATAACCTCTCGTTAAAATTCTTCAGGTGGCACACTCGACCTTTTATTGTAGTTTTTATAAATTATGAGGATATTTAGTCTTATTTTACAATTTGTTTTCCGATTTAAAGAATAATATATATAAATGATATTTAGAGTAAGAAAATATATAAGCAATTTCATAACAAAAGTTTTATACTGGAGAAAAAAGAAAAATTATTTGGAAAAAAATTATTTGCCAAATTCAAATGCGAAATTTTATTTAATTATTTCTTATTATAAATATAATATCAAAAATCAGCATATTAACCTTTTTTTTCTTTAAAAAATACAAATTATATTAACAATTCTGGTTCAAGATCAGTATCGTTACGTAGTTTATCAAGACCGTTACGTCATTACCAAAAAAAAATCCATTTGGAATGATTAACCGACTCTACACTCTCAACCACTCCCAAGTTCTCAGTAAACCAAGAACAATGTTACGGAATTGGTTTAGATGGATCGTTTGTTTTGTTATGAATAAAACCATACAAGATAACAACACTACATAAAACCGATGTGTCAGGAATATTAAGTTATCCGATGGGCCATTTCTAAAGGTTTGGAAATACAATTAAATTATTTAAGTTAAATCAAATTTCTAATTAAACTAAGGTAAACATCTAGTTTCTTTAAAAGTCTGAATCAGTTAGAATAGGGAACGAAGCCTTCATGGTTGTGGTTGTTGATATAGTAGTGTTTTTTTTTTTTTTTTTTTCATTTGTTGTACTTGTTTGAGTAATATAAGTTACTAGAATTATTGTTGTTGATGTTGTAGCTGGAGTTGAAGATTAGGTTTTTTTAAAGAAAACCCAAGCTAAATATCATCGCTAAACAAGCTAGAATACTAGGAGAATTATCCAAATCAAAAACGAGATTGAAAACTTAAAAAACAAGAAAGAATACGCTTCAAAGAAGCATGAACAAACATCTAAGAGAGATTAATAAAAATAGCAGGAAAAAAAGGATATCCTCATGTTGTTAATATAAATCAGAAGAGTATGGGTAGATGGTGTTTCACGCGATAGTAAGGTTAATCGCACGAAAAAAAGGGTGTAATTAGTATACATTTAAGTTTTTATAAACTTATAAGAAATCATATTTCTAGTTTAACCTTTGATAAGGATTTTTTTTTTTTGATCGGTCCTTTGAAAAGGATATTCATTAACTGAAATATTTATTTATAAAAAATGATTCATATACTTTCTTTGAAGTTGACAAGGAGAGGGTACCAAGTATACCACCAACTTTTTTGTTCGACAACCTGTATGGAAAAAACCTAATACATCACAAGTAGGTCATGGCAAAGACCCTTGAATAATATTATAGTTTTTCTCTTTCTATTCCCCAATCAATATATATAGACCAAATGTCCATGTACCTGATTGTGTAGAAAAGTTCTTGGACGATCTAAAAAATCAATTTCCAAGATCAATCTAATCATATCCGAACTATGAGGTTTCAAGATATGAATTCAACAAGTGAAATGATGAGGGTACCAAGTACACTGATATCAACCTATAAGTCTGATACCTTGCGTGATCTAATATAGACAACGATTGTCAAGAAGATAGCAACTACAAGGTATACACTTGGTATATAGTTTATATTTCGAAACCAAACCTTAAATTATAGGGATCAACCCAAGTGTTTGGGATTCACGTACAAGTGCAATTACTTTAGTTATAACTTAAACAAATTATAATGCAGAAAGTAAAGTAAAAGCACACAACAAGATTTTGTTAACGAGGGAACCGCAAATGCAGAAAACCCCGGGATCTAGTGCAGTTTTGAATAGTCTCAGAATTAAACTGCTATATACAAAAACACTACCAATTTCGTATAGTTGAGACCAAGTAAACTACCCATAGTTACTTAGTTTACTAACAACATAGGAATTTTATTAAAGTTGGAAAAACATTGTAAGCACTTTCTTTCAATCCGTTTTTAATATTCAGGTATTTTATTAAAATCCCTTTAATTAATTGATGTAAATGAAGCATTAGTTTTTTAAATGAAAATAACTACTCAAATAGTGGGCTTATGTATCCTAGCAAATTTCATTCAATCAGGTGTTGCCACGAGTAATCATTAGTCCAGAAATATTCTTTCACGAAAAAGCAATTTTAAGAGAGAGTTTTATTACCTTTCAATGTGAGAGCTTATATTGTTTGCACTTTAGAGTATTAACCTAGAACAATTTTTTGGGGACCATCCTTTTCCTGGAGGGGACCATGATTTTATTTTTGGTAAGGCATTTAAAAGTAAACTGAAGCCACTCCTTATAAAAATATTTATGTTAATACCAAACTTACCCTTCTTAATTAAGTTTGTGCAATTGAACTTTTTTTTTTTTTGAATCCGAACCTTCAAACTACCCAGCATACTTCAAATTTAGCTTTTTCTTGCTTGAATTTTTTTTCTGAAAACGAGAAATTTTATAGCTTGATTTGAGCTAAGTCAAACACGTTCGGTTACAAGAACTTAGTTCGGTTACTGTTTATAAAGACATAGGTAGCGGAACTTCGTTTTAATGGAGTTTTTTCTTTCAGAGAAAAGTTCGGTTAGGAGAAAAAAATTGCGACGTAACCGAACTCAATTTATAGGTTTCCATAGAAAATTCCGGTTAGGAGAAAAAAATTGCCACACAATCGAACTCAACATATAGGATTTCAGAGAAAAATTCGGGTAGGAGGAAAAATTTTCAACGATAAAAGTTCTGCTAGAAAATCAAAAAGTTCGGCTAGGAAATTAAAACCTCGGCTAGGATTTTTTGCGAAATAGCCGAACTGTTCTTTATGTTCTTCATTTCCAGAAGGTTCGGCTAGTTCGACAAAGTTTTTCCACAAAATTCCTAGCCGAACTTCTCGGTGCAACTTCAATTTTTATGATTACTACTCACTCAATTTATCAATCACAAATGTATAAAGAAGACATGTGTATGGGTTAGTAGAAAAGTATACTTCTAATATACAAATTTCTAAAATCCGGATTTAAAACGATTATGCAAATGGAAAAGAAAACAAGAGGATAAGAGAAGTTTAACATGAAATCTGGTTAGTAGAATAATTGTGTTATATGAATTAGAATTTTAATTAAGTTCGAAGTATAAGAAGGAGGTTATTAGGTTAGTTACAAATTAAACAAGGGTAAAGGATAAGTTATTCGCTTCCTAACTTTAAGTGAAGGGAATATGGCCGTGGTACATCATGGTCCAAAAATAAAATAAAAAACCATGGTCCCAACAATCAATGCGGGAAATATCCATACAATATTATTTTGTTTTTTTTAAAATAGCCCAAGGGCTGTTGGCCCATTGAGCTAGCACCACACACATAAAATACCTGATTCTTTCGGTGACAAAATTTAGAACCGTTTTTTTGGGGACTACTCAAAAATGGTGGGGGACTACTCTCCATTTTTTTGGGTGGATATTAGAAGTAATAATGAGTATCCCCTTATCTAAGTTTTTTTTAATACCAAACTTGCCCTTGGTAATTAAATTAGTGTAATAATTAGTGAGTTAATTAATGATTAGTGGGATTAAATTGGCTTATTGAGGGATTAGTGAGAGGGAGTAGATGGCGGTGGTGGTGATTTGAGGTGGTCGGTGGTGGTGATTTTGTTTAACCGCCACCTCTATATATAACTCCCTCTCATCTACTCCCATCACCACCGACCACCACGACCACCGACCTTCTCAAAGAAGAATTATTGAGAGGGAGTAGATGAAGATGAAGGTGATAAAGAAAATGAGGGTTTTGGAAGAAAAAAAGTTAAGATCTTTTTCTTTAAGAGCCACAACAAGAGTATGATATTTTGGGTACTCATGGAAATTTCAAATTTAGTTAACGGTGCTTGAATCGGCCAAAACATTCCTAAAAATGAACAATTTACAAATTAATTTTGGTTTGGTTAAAAAAGTTCGGCTACGAAATCTGAAGAATAGGTAGCCGAACTCATCTGCAAGTGTAGTTCCGCTAATATTTCTGAAAACACATGTAGCCGAACTCAGCTTTAATGGAGTTTTTTCTTTCAGAGAAAAGTTCGGTTAGGAGAAGAAAACTGCGACGTAACCGAACTAGGAGTTCGTCTAGGAAAAAAAATTGTGACGAAACCGAACTTAATATGCAGTTTTTTCAGAGAAAAGTTCGGTTAGGAGAAAAAAATTGCAATGTAACCGAACTTTTTTCGATGTAACCGAACTTTTTGCTACGTAACCGAACTATGAGTTCGGCTTGGACCTTTTTTTTTCGACGTAACCGAATTTTTCTCTAAAAACAAAAACCTCCATTAAAGTTGAGTTCGGCTAGTTCGACAAAAATTTTCACATAATTGCTAGCCGAACTTCTCTGTAACTTCCATTTTCAACTCATTTTGATGATTACTTCTCATTTTTTCAACTAGAAAACGAATGAAAAGTAATGGGTTTGTTATAATTTTGATTTTGATTTTGTTTTGTTAATGATGTAAATTAAGTTATATATAGAGGTGGCGGTGGTGGTGATTTGAGGTGGTCGGTGGTGGTAGGTGGTGGTGAGCGGCGGTGGTGATGGGAGGAGGTGGTTATATATATATAGGTGGTGGTGATGGGAGGAGGTGATTATATATATATGTGAAGGGTAGGTTAGTCATTTCCACACTTTAGGACACCCCTTATAAGTATAGGGTAGACATTTCTATTACAAAGTAGTCCCCACCATTTTTGAGTAGTCCCAAAAAAAACGGTTCAAAATTTAAGGCCCAAGACTCCCAACTTTCGGAAATTTAAATTTAAGGTTTCCTTGTCCACTAGGAAAACATAGGCCGAGTTGCTATACATATACTCCCCAAAAGCTAGTGGTTAATTAATATATGTAGAATGTTTTTATTAGGGGTGCACATATCCAACCCTACCCGCCATTTCTACCCTACCCGTCACTGTTTTACCCGTACCCTATCCTACCCGCCGTTTGATGGGTAATGTGACGGGTAAAGATTTCTTACCCGTCATTTGATGGATAGGTTGATGGGTAATGCTCGAAATTATCCTACCCACCCTCCTATCCGCCAAATTATACAAAGACTTATAGGAGTCGTCGATGTTTTTCATACTAATCATCTTTACCGTTAATTTTTTATTAATATTTTTGCTAGGACCTAACTTCACTTTGATTTTTCACTCAACACCCTCGTCATTCTACTTCTCCTCTCTACACTAAAACCTTCGAGAACCCTAGACATGTTCTTCACAAATACAAATCAAAGTTAGGAATCGAAGACGAACATGACTCTCACATCAAATATCGAAAAATCATTGTCATTAATCGTTCATCTTAACCTCGAAATCAAAACTCGTGTATCAGTAGAAATCTAAATTAACCATATGCAACGAAGTATCTTCTTTACCTCCTAACACAAGGATTTCGGGCTTTCATCTAAATTTAATCTTTGGGGTTTGTCAATATTAGGTGCAGTATAAGAGGTAAGGATTGATTTTAAAAATTCATTCAGCCCTAATTCGATTGGTATTTGATCAATGATTTCATTTTTTTCAATTCACACCTTTAGTAGGTCGTAATTACTGATTGCATGTTTGAATAAGGTGTAAATGAATTATGGGTTTCTTAATTTTGTTAAAATGAATTACGAGTTTCTTATTTGTAAATGAATTATGGGTTTACATTGTTGAGTTGTATATATTGTTGGATCTTAAGTGCGTCTAACTAGTTAGGTCCTCACAATTGTCCTTAGTTTTGCTGATGTTGATTGACATGTATCTGGAAGTGTCAATTGAGTTGGGAAATGTTGTTACTGATGTTGTTTTTTGTGTGAATATGAAGGTTGAAACAGCTGTTGTTGCACGGAAGATTGGCATTAGGTAGAATTGAAGCACTTTTAACCAAGCTTTGCAACATGGTTGAGATTACGGAAGAGATGTCAACAAGACCTCCAGTGAGTCGAAGGGCTAGTAACGATGCATCTCCGCCACCTCCACCTCCACCATCTTCTCAACCAGAGGTGAGCGGAAGTAAGAAACGGAAGAGGACATCTTGGGTATGGAAGCATTTTTTGACGAGTTTTGACGCAGATGGTGTTGAATGGGCGAAGTGTAACTATTGTGAAGGTGGTAAATAATATGGAACAGGGAATTTGAATTATCATTTGCCTAATTGTGACAAGTATAAAAAGACACTAGAAATGGGGCAGTCTGGACAACACTCTCTTGATTTACCTAGCAATCCGGGTGATGAGCAGCAGATGGTTGGGGTTACATTTTGTCAAGAAGCATGTAGAAGAGCATTGATTAAGTTTATTGTCATGGATGAACAATCTTTTCGCATGGTTGAAGGAGAAGGGTTTAGAGCATTTTGTAGATATCTTGAGCCGAGGTTCAAACTTCCATCTCGGATGACAGTCTATCGTGATATCTGCAAATTGTTTGTGAGTGAAAAAGACCATTTGGTAAACTATTTCAAGGTGAACAGGGTTAGGGTCTGTCTCACAACTGATACTTGGACGTCCATTCAGAACTACAACTACATGGTAGTTACCGCTCACTTTATTGATGTCCACTGGAAATTGCACAAAAGGATCGTATGTTTTTGTTTAAACACTAGTCATGGAGGTGAACATATTGGAAGAACCTTAGAGAAGTGTTTGATAGAGTGGGGGCTTGACAGAGTGTTCACCATCACTCTCGATAATGCATCTGCCAATCAAAAGGCAATTGATTATGTCAAAGAGAGAGTTATAAGTTGGGGATCCTCAATTGTTGGAGGTAAACATTTGCATGTCAGATGTGCTGCCCACATATTAGCTCTAGTTGTTAAGGATGGGTTGAAAAAGTATCATACTTCAGTGGTCAGAATCAGATCAGTGGTTAAATACGTCACGGCCTCTCCTGCTAGAATGAAGAAGTTCTTGGAGGCTGTTGTAAGAATATTTCTATATGTAGAAATATCCTTTTGGGCCATGTAATATCTTTGGTTAATTACATGATATTGCTAAATATATCGGTTACCATTTATTGGGCTTATTTCCTATTATCTCTTCCTTGATGGACGGTCGAGATTGATTGCTAACTCTAAACCCTAGGAACCTTGGTCCTCCTTCTACCTATAAAAGGAACTCTATAGCCATCAGTATAGGGTTCGAGAAGTAGAAACCAAGATATTCCACTGTGTTCTGTTCTACGGGTGTGCTTGCAGCCTTGGAGGATTTCTTGGATTCAATCAATGGCTTCATCAGGTATTATGTTTTAACACATCTATGCGTATTGTGATTATCATGTTGTTCAAGATCCAACCATTATATATATAAAAATAAAACTTATATTTGGCATCGAGCGCCTGGTTTAGAACTCCATGATTTTCCATGATGTTGTATGCAATTGTTGTGTTTATATCAATACATAGTATGTTTGTTTGATTACTAATAATCATGTTTATGTACTATTTATAAATATGAATATTTTTTTTTCTTACTTGATTGATATTCAATTTTTTTTTATTGATTAAGCAAATTAATCATGCGGCTATTTTTGTGTGGTTTTAGATCCTGTTAATTATAATATATGGGCTCACCTAAAATAGCTTGATATGTTTCTATGATTATTGGATTTATGACATATATAAAAGATTTGATGTGTTGTTTCATCCGATTGAAAATGATATGATTTTGTATGATTTTTTGCTTGATGTGGTATAACATGATGATGTGATTATTTCATGAATAAAAGGTCTGTTTTGTTTGCTTCATGTGTAAAGTAAAACGTTTGTTTAATATGCGAAGTATGCGGTTATGGTTATGTGAAGATGAAACGTCTATGAAAAATGAAAGTTTATGTGTATGGGCTCACTATGATGGTTATGAAAGTTTATTGGGTTTGGTTTAATATTTCTTAACTATAACATAAACATGAAATGTATGTTGGGTTTTGTTTTGGACAAGCCCATAAGGTTTTAAAATCTTCTTGGTTTGACATTAAGAAAACAGTTGACCATAATGTCTAACTTTGACTGTTTGACTGTCTGACTTTGACTGACTGTTTGACTTCCGCCGCTGACTTTGACTGCTGACTTTGACTGTTGAATGTTGACTTTGACCGACTGTTTGACTTTTGTCGTTGACTTTGACTTTTGACTGAATGTTTGACTTTCATAGTTGACTTGACTGTTTGACTGTTGACCTTCGCATGTTGACTTTTCGTCATTGACTTTGACTATTGACTTTTGCATGTTGACTTTGACTTTTGACTTTTAATTTTGGTTTTTTAATATGAACTATAACATGTTTTAGAACACCAAAGTGTATGAATTGTATGCTCTTTAGCTATCGCCACAGTGATACTAAAGTATTATGTTATATTAGCATGTCATTGTAAGTCTACATCGTTTTGTGCAATCACATAAGAATAACTATCACCCACAGGAGATGTTTGTTCAAGTGTTTGTATATAAACATAAATGAATTAACTATTTAGTCATACATATTATAATGAAAAGGTACCCACAGGTAACTCTAATTCACATGTTTGAATAAATATTATGATTATGTATGTAACCATGAAAGGCATAATGTCCACAGATGTTTGTCTTTGCTTGCTTATATATGTGTGAACGTTTATGTATGTAACCATGAAAGGCATAATGTCCACAGATGTTTGTATTTGCTTGCTTATATATGTGTGAATGTTTTTATGACTTTATGACATGATTGTTGTTCTACCCACAGGAGTTTCTTAATGTCTATGTGTGTGAGTTTGACTTTGTGTATCTTTGTCATGTTTTACAGCTTCTAGTTCTAAGTCTTTGCATTCGTATACTTCTTCTATCCCATTCTTCAATGGCACCAACTTCTCAAAATGGAAAGAGAATGTTGAGTTCACTTTGGGTGTGCAGGATATTGACCTTGCTCTCCAAATTGAAAAGCCAATTATAGATGATAAGAGTTCCACTGAAGATAAGGATCTCTTGAAAAAGTGGGAGAGAAGTGATAGGCTGAGCATACATCTGATGCGAATGCACATTGATGCTTCCCAAACAACCTAAAAATGCTAAGGACTTTATGGAAATCGTAAAGGAACGCTTTAAGACAATGAGATAAGTCTCTAGTCAAATTGATGGCTGATCTTACCACCATGAAGTATACTGGGGTGTAAGGTCAATGCACCAAAGACGTGATAGAAATGCGTAGCATTGCTGCTAAGCTCACTGAGATGAAATTAACTGTGGATGAGAACTTTCTTGTCCAATTCATTCTCAACTCGCTACCACCTCAATATGCCCCCTTTCAAGTGCATTACAACACTATTAAGGAAAAATGGACTACAAATGAACTGGGAAACATGTTGGTTCAAGAGGAAGCTAGGCTAAACCAGCAAGGTATTAATCAAGCGCATTTTGTCAACCGAGGAGTGAATAATAAGCGTAAGCCTGCAAAGGGAAATAAGGGAGCACCACAGAATATTTCTGGTCAACCTGAAAAGAAGAAGGCAAAGCAAGATGACAATAAGTGTCGTTTCTGTAAGAAACCTGGTCATTTTCAGAAAGATTGCGCTAAGCGTCAAAAATGGTTCAAAAAGAAAGGTAATCATTTGGGATTCGTAAGCTATTTTGAAACAAATTTGATCAAGTAAAGAATCTTCTTTATCATGGTGGTTTGATTACGTGCTAATGTTCATGTTTCTAATTCGATGCGGGGATACCTTTCAACCCAAATCACAAACCGTAATGAAAACTTCCTTTTTATGGGCAATGGAAATAAAGCCCCAGTTAATGTTGTAGGCACCTATCGTCTGATTCTAGATCATGGATACTTTCTTGATTTAGAAAACACTCTTTATGTTCCAACTATTTCCCGCAATTTAATTTCAGTTTCTCAACTAGATAGACATGGTTTTCAATTTCAAATTGCCAATGGATGTTTTAGTTTGTTTAAAGATTATAAAGTTATTGGTTCTGGTTATCTTTCTGATGGTCTTTACAAGTTACATTTATCATCATTAATACCTGGAACCTATTTGACCATGCATCATAATGATAGAACTGGACATGCTGAGGGTAATTCCTCATTCTTGTGGCATAAGAAGCTTGGACACATATCTCGTGAAAAACTTCAAAGATTGGTAAAAGATGGGATTCTACAGAACCTTGATTTTACTGATTATAAGAGTTGTGTGGATTGTATTAAAGGCAAGATGACAAAACACACAAAGAAAGGTGCCACAAGAAGTTCCGAACTCCTTGAAATAATACATACAGATATTTGTGGACCCTTCGACATTCCAACTTTTGGAGGAGAAAAATATTTTATCACCTTTATTGATGATTTTTCACGTTATTGTTATATTTACTTATTGCATGATAAATCTCAAGCTGTGAATGCTGTAGAGCAATTCATTACGGAAGTTGAGAGGCAATTAGAAAAGAAGGTGAAAATTATTAGGTCTGATAGGGGTGGAGAGTATTATGGAAGGTATGACGAAACATGACAACATCCTCGGACCTTTCGCTTTACTTCTTCAAAAGCTTGGAATTGTTGCTCAATACACAACGCCAGGTTCACCTTGGCAGAATGGTGTAGCAGAAAGGAGAAATCGTACTATAATGGAAATGGTTAGAAGCATGATTAGTCATGCGAGTTTACCTTTAAGTTTGTGGATGTAAGCTCTTCGTTATGCTGTGTACATTTTAAATAGAGTTCCAAGCGAATCAGTTCCAAAGACTCCTTTTGAACTGTGGAAGGGCTGGAAACCTAGTTTAAAACACCTAGAAGTTTGGGGTTGTTCAGCAGAAGCGAAAGTTTATAATCCCAAAGAAAAGAAATTGGATATGAAAACTGTTAGCGGTTACTTTATTGGTTTTCCTGAAAAATCCAAGGGGTATATTATTTATTGTCCTAACCATAGTATGAGAATTGTTGAAACTGGAAATGCAAAATTCATTAAGAATAGCGAAGTTAGTGTGAGTACACCAGTGCAAGAAAAATCTGTTCAAGAAATCAGAGTATTAATTCCTTTACCTCAGATTTCTACAGATATTGTGACTCCTTCGGTTGTAGAACCGATTAATGATGAAGTAACACAAATAACGGCACCTGAACTTCATGATGAAACTATTGTCACTGAAGAAATTGTAGAACAACCACAAGAAGTAGCCTTAAGAAGATCTACCAGAGAACGGAAAAAGGCTATTCCTGATGATTATGTGGTTTATCTACAAGAGTCGGATTTTGATTTAGGGATTATGAAAGATCCAGTTTCTTATTCACAAGCTATCAAGAGTAGTAATTCTGATAAATGGATTAATGCTACGAAAGTAGAGAAAAAATCGATGGATGATAATGGAGTCTGGGAATACGTTGAATTGCCTGAAGGACACAAAGCAATCGGGTGTAAATGGGTCTTTAAGACCAAACGCTATTGAATTGCCGAAAGAATTTTTTTGGTGGTACGTAACTGTTTTTACCATTACAAACATATCCAGAATATTCAAATCCAACAGACGCCATTGATGTCTGATGATGAAGAGACTCGTCGTTTCGTGCAGAGATGCGAAAACCTCTATAAATGGCATCTCCCATAACTCGTTGAAAACAGATCGAAAAACCTTTTCTGTTTTCTCTCTTTTCTAAAGCATCATCAGAAGTTTTTTGTTCACATGTGTTCTTGATTGAATCAAGGGGTACAAACCTTGAATTCAATTTCTGTTGTAGGGCTTTCATTGTATCCTGAAGGCATTATTTCACATACACCATTGTAATCGCCAATTTATTGGGAGGGTAGAAATAATTGTATAAAAGAAATCGTATGAGCCTTGAAAGTTTGGAGTACAACAATCTCTTCCTGTGTTATTTCATCTTCTATTGCAACCCAGTTTTTCCAACAGTATCGACTATGGAGAATTTTCCTATTGAAATCATAGAAAACATACTATTCCGTTTACCTGTTAGGGCAATCTTACATGCTACACAAGTATGCAAGACTTGGAAAGCTCTCCTTGTTAATAGCAGTAGGTGTTGTAACGAGGTGGGTTTTCTTGTTTCATACCATCTCTCCGGAAACAAAGATGTGCAACTTTATTTTGGGGAACAGTATGATGATATCCACGGTGATGTTGATCATCGTACTAAGATGACGAACTATTATTACGGAAAATTCAATATGAAATTCAGATGGGATGATGTCGTTGTTGGATCATGCAATGGTTTGGTTTGTCTCCGCAAACGCGATGAATGTGACGAAATCCAATACTTGATATGCAATCCTTTAACATGAGAATATGTCTTTGTTCCATAATTTGAATACACCAGCCTGCAAGACAGGGATGTAGAATCGGGTCTTCCAACAAGGCATGTACCGGTAAAAGATGGGTTCGGTTATTGTGACTCAACTAATGAGTACAAGGTGGTTAGGATTCACTGCAGCAAAGCAAACGTGGGAAATATCCTAGTTTATACAATTGGTAGTCATGAGTGGAGGAACTTAGGAATAATGCATCACAAATTAAGTTGGTCGCACGGTATCTTTGCTAATGGAGTTCTTCATTGGTTATGTGCTTTGCAATTACAAGGAGCAATCAAGTTCTATTATGGTACAGAGTTAGTACTCTCTACAGCTATGACCTAATGCTTCAACTTTGAATGAACTATGGGACGTTATTATGGATGATGGTGTGAGACCCTTACGCATCGAGGGTATTCCTTACACAAACAACTTTGTTTCATTGAAAGATCCTGGAGAAAGTGGTGCTACGAACTACAAGTGCGAAACAAGTCGGTACACTAGACAAGCTAAAGGAAATGGAATTTTAGGTAAGATCTGTTTGTTTTGAGTGACAGTTGTGGTGATTTGGTTGTAGTCAACGGTTGACTCGTGATTCGAATATGACCCAAATTGCTAGATTCAAAGTTTGACTTGGCTCATATTTATTTATTTTTTATTTTTTGTGTGTGTGTGTGGAAGCATTGGCACTTGAGTTAGGAACAATTTCATTGATTTGTTGGGCACATTTCAGATTGGGTTTAAAAAAAATTCTTTAATCTAAAATACAATGATTTTTAATTCGAAGTTTGGAGTAATCTGTTAGATAGGGACGTAAGCATAGTGAAGCATGTTATTAGAGTTGTAATCTTTTGCAAACTAATCGATTAAAATCTCTGAACTTGATGGCTGTTGACTATGCCAAACCCAATGGTATTTTTGGCCTTTTGGTTTAGCTTATTTGTATCTAGTATGTGCATGGAGCAATACATTTTTTTATGGTCCTTAAATTGATTAGTAAACCATTGGTCTCATTTACTGATTACTATGCGTGTGCTATGAATATCGTCCTTTTGTCATATTACTACTATTTACTACTCATCTTACTATTTACTCGGAAATGATATATCTCCGGCGGGTCCAATCCCGCGGGCCATACCGTGAAGTGGGAGTGTGACAGAGAGGGGTGGGTCCCACCCAAAACCCACCCCCAACAAAACCGTCGGGTCAGTGGGGACCCCAAATTCTATTTGTTGCCGGATGGATCACGGGATTCAACCCGCGGTCAGTGTATCATTCCCGCTATTTACTACCAAAAACAAATCAGTGAACCAGATTGAAATGAAGAATGGGAACAAAATTGTACTAAAATCAGAGAAGAATGTGCACAAAATTGACCACTACCATAAAGACAAGAAGAAAGGGGATGACGGGGACAATAAAGCACCTTGCTTAGTCCTTGAAACTTCAGTGGGGACGGAACAACTTTTGAAGGCTTGGATTTGAATGGCCAAATCTTCCACAACAGAAAATGGGTCTTTTTAAGCAAGTATAAAAAAATACGAAAATGATGCATTCATCGAAGAAGAGCACCGAGCTCAGCATCGTGTGAGAGGGGGTGGGCCCGCTTCTGCCCCACCCTATACCAATGTTCAGAGCCATTCTATGATCGTCGGATTTCCCCGAAGTGCATTACTCGGTCCTCTTCTTCGATGTATGTAGCAAAGTTGAAAAAATAAATGAAAACTTACTTTTGTGGGAAAGATGGAGTAGCAAAGACACATCCATCCGTTACAACCAAAGTTAAACTTTATGACTAAGAGCAACTCAAATGGGCACATCAAATAGCTTGGTTTGATGATTATACACTTATACGGTGGAGTTTGAAAACCATTAAAACAGATGAATATACCCTCTCGGATTGGGTCGATCGATTCAATGTGAGACGATCGTATAAAAGTGAGACGATTGACGCATCACCGAGCCAAGTCTCGATTTCAACAACTGATTGTCGTTACATACAAAGCCACGGTTCCTACTTTGCTTGCACAACGGCTATTTACATCCAACGACTATGAATCCTCCCCCTATAAATTGATTTGTTTTCAACACCGAAATCAGACCTTCCTTCTACACTAACAAATTTTTTGAGCAATGGCTCAACCATATATTAATCCAGCTGAACTTACGATGGATGAAGATTTGTCGCTTTGTCGAAACTACGTAGCTCTCACTAGTGAAAATGGGTTTTTTAAGTCTGTTAGTATTTTATAAATAAGACTTCCTAGGGCTTTCTTAATACATTGGGCTCTCGAAGGAAGTCTTTTTCATAACAAAAAGAAGGAAAAGCAAATCACTCTCCTGTAAGCAGTTTTAATTCAAAAGGGCAGTTTAGGAAATAAAAAATCTTCCACTTTGGACATATATTAAGACTAATGGAGATAATTGTTCTTCTCAGTCCCACTTCTATTAAGACTGTGATAGAAAATAGTTTCTATGGGAAGAAACAAACCTTATCTTTAATATCATTTCGGACTTAACCTTCTCTCACAGTCTCTCCATTTATTCACATAAACCCATCTCTGAGTTCTTTGAATTCTCACTTCTCTCTGACATCGCCTCTGCGATAGAGAATCTCAGTTTTACTTTCGGCCATCATTCTCTTTCTATTTCTTTTTAAAGGTAAGAAGAAGATCTGAAAGTTGAAGAAGAAAAGAGTTGTTGAAGAAACGAAACCAAATCTCAAAATCTCTTCAAAATGTTGCAGTTAAAAATCAAAATCGAACTCCAATTAAATTAGATTACTTTAGCCAATTTCTTAAACCAAATTTCAGTAAAGCCCTAATTATTTCTGTAACCAAATCGAACCAATTTCTTAAACCGAATTTTTAGTAAAACCCTAATTTGTTCTTCAGCTTTCTAATTTGATGTTTGGGTTTCAAGATTCAACATGAATAGGTAGAATTTTAAAACCCTTGTTTCTTCTCTTAGTGGCTCTTTATCTTCTTTATTTTCTGCAAAAATTAATTTTTTTGTTTTATTTCTCATCAACAGGTTGATTACTAGAGGTTCTCTACACCGAGATGATGTTGAAATTGCTGCTGTGAACGATTCATTCTTTACTATTGATTACATGGTATAATTATTTTTTGTCTTGATTAATCGATGATTTATATGCTTGGTTTATAGATCTACTTAAGAGAGTAGTTGTTGGTCTAGATAGAATTGATTTTACTTGTAAATTTAGCAGATAAAAATTATTTTACAGTGAATCTTGTTACTGAGATTAGTTTTCGGTTTTATTTTGGATTGTATTTTATTTCTTGAGTGCAGACTTTATGAATTATTATGGTGGTATCTGAAGTTGATTGACTGTTCAATCTGTTATAAGATCTAAGTGTTTTTAATGTTGGTTGATTGATATTGATTTTCTTAAATTTAAAGATTTTTGATTGATACATTTGTGAGCTGAAGTTAAGGACTTATCGACTTGCATATTGATCAGACAATAGAAACTTTATTGATTAGTTGTAGCTTTACTGTGTTTAGTAATTGCTCTCGGTTAGAAGGATGTGTAAAATGATTATGATCGGGTAGAATGTGTAACTAATTAGTTTCTTTATATCTTGATAAACACGTTTGCTGATATTATTGATGGAATATCGTAATTTGTGATTTCCAAATGAAGTCCAAATGAGTCTAGAATAATCTTGTTTGTCAGATAAGTATGAATGGAGTTTAGTCTTTGACAATTCAAACCAGTCTAGAGAAACCGAGTCTAAGGTGTGAAGGATTTAGTCAAAGTATTCTACAGAACTCCATGGAATCTTAAAGTCAGTTTTATGAGTTTTTTAGATATGAAAACTATAAATAAAACTAGAGTTTAATGACGGTTTGTAAAGCCTATAAATAGGAAGTGCGGTATCACTTGTAAAACGGAGCAAGAACAAATTAATAAGGAAAAGTTCAGAAACTCGAGTCTTGCTTCTAAGTTTCTGTAAATTTCAACAATTATAAATTATTTTGGATAGTCTTGCACTCCTTGTTCTGTAATTATTTTGTGTTTAAAAGATGATTTACAATGTGATTTGTTAATGGTGGTTGGCCTATTTGTTTCTGTAATCCCAGACATACATGTTTAAGTAAGATACCGTTCACGGTCAATGGAAGCACCACGAACTCAAGGTTAAGGACAGCCAACACCCTCTCTTGATGAGAAGCAAGTTGCGATTTGGTTACGAAACCCAGAAATCCCATTGGCGAGGCTCGGAATCAATACAATGTTGAGTTACTTGTCTGGCAATAGTAGTTAGTCCTATTTATTCATTGTCATTTTTTTAATTAAATTAATTTTAAGAGTTATGGAGTTGTATCTTATGTTTACTCAATCATGTGTTTCAGCAACACAGAAGACTTTTGATGGCCCATCGAGCATTGACTCTAGAGGTGGAAGGGATACTTCATTCAAGATTTCACTCCAGTGACACTTGTCAGCTAAGGTACTTTATTTTTAACATAAAGCGTTTCTTGACATGTATAGTACTAGCGGATGTCCCAATTATTTCAAAATGGGTTTATTTTGATTTCAAAGCATGGATTCCTTTGATTTCAAAGCATGTTACTGAGAATGGGCTATTTTAATCTTGTAGGTAGCTTCAGAAAGTCCTTCAATGGTCTAGAACACTTGGAGAGCCTTGATGGGTATGTTCATTCTATCTGTATAACTCCAAAATGTGTTACATGAATTCTTTGGTGTCATCATGAGTTTTGAACAACAAATTTTACATTCTATATATACCTATATTGCTAGAGTGAACTTGTCCATTAATGAGGTTTATGCAAAGATAACTCCCCAACTTGTAAATAAAGTCGATAAAGGATTCACATTGATATTTATCCTGGTATTACCCTTCACATAATTGTTTACTTTATGTTAAATAGAGTCTAATACATCTTATGTTCCTCGCAAAACGGATCTTTCCTCCCCTAGTGTGTTCAGTTTTTTATTTTTATGTTCATATCTTAATTAAAGTATCAACGTTATTATACACACTTGTGAATTCTAGTGCTTATTAAGGATCATGATTGACATGACTTTTCGATGCAACCCCATCTCAAGAGTAAGTGGACAGAGACTTACTCGATGTAGCGTGGACATTCAAGCATATCAATATTGGTATGTAAAAGCTAACTTTTTTTGGTAACACATTTTCTGTCCCGAATCTCTCGATTACACAAACTTCCTTTTTATTCTTCAGGACAACCACGAAGAGGTGTGAGGCTCACTATACACGAAGAACTTACTTGGATGTAGAATTTTTTGATTGTCATTCCCTTCTTTAAGGTTTAATTTTTTCTTGTTAACTTAGTTATAATATTATATGTTCATTAAGTATGTCAATATCTTGTAGTTTATTTGGGTTTTTGAGATATTTTGTCCATCACTTGGAACTTGAGATATTTTGTGTGTTTTCATTGCTATTGTGGTGTAGTATTAATCTGCATTTTGTATGCTAATTTTTTTTTAACAAGTTTAGTACTAAATACTCCTAGTTGATCATAACAAACGTTCGTGTTTCATTTTAACAGTAAAGTTATATATCATCATGACAACTAGAAATATATCCTACACTTGTTTGCATTATTCTATATCCTCTTTGAATGGTCCATTATTATCGTGTTGAAATTCGTTAACTAATGCCCAAGCTTATTTTTTCTGTGTGTCTTGTTGTGCGGCTCAGTTCATCATCAGATAATTCATCATTTTGTTGGGTTGCCCTTATGTTTTTTTATTCTAAACCCATGGTGTCTGAAATCAGATATGATCAGTGTGTTGTACATATAATGAATTTAAATTTTAATGGAATGGCGAATGTATCAACTTCAGAACATTTGAATGTAAATTGATTGAATTTCATTCAGTTTTAGTTTCTTGTTCGTTGCTATTATACTTGATTCTAGTTTAAGATTCAACTGGATCAGTTTTGGATTCAGCTGAATCAGCTTCATTTTTTTTTTATTAAATATGATCCAGCAATATGACTGCTCCTATCAGTAATTTCTGATGGACTGCTGAAGAAAGTCGTAATTTGAAAATTTTAAAGAATCTCAGTAACAGTCGTTTTGAGTAATAAGACTACAATGTTAGGGCTCCCGGAAGCAGTCATTTTTAGAGGTTTTACGTGTTTTTTTGACAGACTTTTTTTATTGCATTTTCCACTAGTGTCTATATCCGGCTAGGGGTGCAGAATGACGTCAAAATGGGGCAAGGAGTATGAACTTCGTACCAACCACCTCTTTTTTTCTGTAAAGAACTATCCCGCTCAACCTTTGTGGACATATGACCTTCACTAACTGCTAATTCTGGACATGAGAGCATCCGGGCATTGTTATCTTACTCGAATCTTGTCCTCTCCCCGATAGAACTTCACTGTATTTATTTTTAGGTGGTTTTCTATTTCTTTGTCGATCGACTAATATCTTGAGATCGATGAGGTATAGTAATTAAATGGGTGTTAAATTTGTATTTGGAAAACTGTATACAAGATTGAATTTTTGTCGAAAAGATGTAGAGAAGATTGGATTTGAGTTGAAATTATGAAGAGAAGAAAAGAAGTTGTTGTGAGTAGAGAAGATTGAAGTTGAGTTGAAATTATGAAGAGGAGAAAAGAAGTTGTTGTGAGTAGAGAAGATTGAAGTTGAGTTGAATTTATGAAGAGAAGAAAAGAAGTTGTTGTGAGTAGAGAAGGTTGAAGTTGAGTTGAATTTATAGGGTGTGGAGATGTGGCCGTTTTTTTTGCTGTTGGAAAGTTAACGTTGTCGAGCCACATTGAGCCGAGGCTTGTCTCAGTTTGAACCAAGACCCGTCTCAGTTGGATCCGAGACTCGCTTCAGTTGGAGCCAAATCATATCAAACTATGACGGTCGATTTTCTTTGTCTCGATAAACCCCTTTTCCACTGCCCAAAGTTAACTATGCCCATCCACCTAGCCTGCCAAACACTCTAATTAGATGTGTCCCGTTGGAGTTTCTCTAACAGCCTTAAATAATACAAGATTGAAATTCACATTTGTATCTTAAGTTGATGAAATTTACGAGTAATGAAGTTTTTTATCGGAGATAAAGTGAATATTGTTAAATTCGAAGAAGCTTTGGAAGTGAGACCACGTAAAGGAAACTAAGACATAGTTAGACATTAGGCTAAAGGTGAGACTTCATGTACGAAGAACAAAATCTATGCAACTACATGCCGATAGAGTGCTACTAACCTAATTGGAAACAACTAACAACCTGGTAATCTAAGACAGACATTACATTTCGTCCTTGATTAATATAATGACACCTAAAGAAGCTCTATGGAAACATAATAACTTCTCATTGAATTTATCCATTTGGATTGCTATGTCATTTGAGTCTGCTTTGCAAGTAATAACCACCAGTTTCTCCAAAAATAAGGCTTTCCTTAGCAAACATTCCAGAAGCACGATTTCACTAACACGTCTTTAAGCACCTCTAAACTCAACCAACTTGAGGTTGCAGCATGGTTGGGAAGGACACAAATATAATTACACTTTCTTACTACTCAAGATATAAGTATAACAAGGGCAAGAAAGGATCGATCCCACAGAGAGGTCTAGGTTGTCAAATTGTTATGGTTTCCTATATAAGTAACCGGAAGAATTTCTCGATTTGTGTAAATAAAAATAAACAAAAAAAAAAAAAATAAAGTACGCAAATCAAGGATGTGAAATATTGGATAAAGGTTTCATCTTCAATTGTAAACAAGTTTATGAATATATATGAATAGAATTAAGTATTTAATCTCACTATCATCAAAAAGCCTTAGAATACCTTATCGCAAGAATACTCCGTAATTTCCTAATTCATCAACACACATTAGCTGTTTGTATGTGAATTCTACCTAAAGAATAACCTAACGCCTTGCGCTAATCAAGTTCAATTCCTAGGAGCATTAAGTTTCGAAATAGGCTAATCAATGCAATTGTAATACATTGCGCAAACAATTCGAACAAAGGTCAATTTCTACATATGATTACAAGGATGTATCACTACAACCTAGAATCATATCATGCTACCTAAATATTCAAGGTTATCAAGCTCGATGAAAACCCTAAAATAGCTATAGATATGGATGTGAGTTCAATCAATTCTAGACTCGACTAAACAAACATTCAATCATATTGCAATACTTCAATCATGCAATTATTATAACCCGAGAGAAATCATACGATAATATTGAGAGAAAACTAATTCATAAAAATCATAACTTGGTTGCAAAATCCAACTACATCTTCAACCAATAATAAAAACTTAGTTACTTGTGTTTTTGGAAATCATCATAGAAAGCAAAGAAGAAAACTATCATGTGAAACCTAGGACAAAAGTAGAAGTCTCCCTAATGGAGATATCTAGGTTTAGAAAGAGTTTTCTATTTATATGCTTTTCTCCCATAAGGATACTTTCCCAAAATTAGGTTAATTCTTCTCAAAACCCGTCTCCAAGTTGGTCCACCAAGCCCAGGAGTGAAAAATATGTCTCTGGAATTTTGGGTCCGAAAAGTGTCAGCCGAATTGATGGCGTCATCAAATGGAATCAGGTCACCGTATTACTAATCCGGTCCATGGAAACTATCTCCGATCACTTGAAGTCTGGAAGACGTCACCAGGCAAGTGCACACTCCCGAGCTCAACTCCATTTCTCTGCAATTCAAACATTCACAAAATACCACCTAAACCAATTTCTTGTTCTTTTGAAAACGCTACCTAAAGCGTGACTCGTAGCCCATATGTCCGGCTGCCAACTATTGTATCCAACACATACCCCTTCGATTCACTCAAATATTAGGATCAACACCCTCGGTTCCGAATCCGACAACCTAAGTAAAGTAGCACTGCACCGCTAGCCATTCTTGCTGCGTTTTGCACGGTTCTGCGATCTTAGCCATTGCCCCCGATTCGGTTGCTCTGCCAATCAGCCACTTCTCTTCATGTTTACCACTTTAAAGACATTAACACTTAGCCATCCTTCAATCTTTGCAATCGTGAAACCATTCATACACACCGCTATCTACGATTAGGCATCACAACTCAATCCCATATCTTTGGCAAGACTGGCTTCTAGACCAAGTCCTTGCAACATCGCCCGCACCACTCAACACCAAATCCATCTCGACGTCATAGTGCCTCGACCATTCTTGACTGTGTCAGACATCCCTCTTATTTGCACTCCACTGAATCTGCATGCCGATTGAATTCCTTCTACGTTCTGCAATTCACTGCGATATAACGACAGATCACAGCCACCATCCCGGCCTTAAGCGAAGCTCTAGTCTCAAGCATACACAAGCTCGGAGCGGAGACCTCGGCTCCATTTCACCATCTTGAGCCACGCATCACTGCAATTTCCCGGCTCTTGTGTAACTTCAATCGCCAATTCTTGACCATTTCTTCATCTCTGTCACTCATACCCACACATTCATGAGTAACCAGCGATCTGACTTCACATCTCTCCGATTTTTATGAACAACCATTCAATCCAACGTCTCTGCGTGACATCGATTTGGGTTCTCGGCTCAAGGCCTCAAACACCGGAAAATATATCGTTCTTCCCTTCGAGCTCCATAACATGTCACCAATGGCGAGCGACCATATTACTTCTCCGTCTAGCCTCCGCATCATCATCTCTCATTCATCAGCACCATTCCATCTTCTCTACCTCTGTAATCCCATCTCATTGTTCCATCGTCACTGTCAGTGCTCGAGAAATCATAACTGCCATCGACCTTAACTCGTTACCACTGCCATGAATGTACGACTCCGGCTTCCACGGGCCTCTACCAACAACATCGATTGCACCACTAGTCCATCCAATTCACACAAACAAAGACCACCATCAGTTTCCCCTTTCATTCTTGCTCCGACTCCGACTTCCATTAGCGCAACAACTCATTCATAACAATCCCATGCCAAAGCACAGCCTATAATTCCACCAAGTGCACATATCTCTGCGAATTCAATCCCACAACTCAAGCCATTCACTGCAATCCTCTCTAGTGTCAGCTTCATTTGAACCTAAGAGACTCAGCTACCCTTTCATTGCTGTAACATAACACCAACACCCATCCTGCAACTCAAGCCATAACTTCCCTGTGTTTCAATCTTCATTTTCGGCCTTGCAAAATAAACTCCTAGTCAGTAGACTTGCTCTTTCAAGACTTTAAACAAGTACCACATGTGCATTTTCTGGTGGTGAAGAAATATGAAAATGTTGTCTATTCCACTGAACATCCAATCTCCTTCCTCGCACATAATCAAATCTAAGAACAACCCATCATTCATAACTCAAATACTGGTTTCAGTCTTCCACATTCGTCTCTCAAATGACTGGCAGACAACATGTTCTTCCCTGTCTTTCTAGCCAAGTACAACACAATTCCCTTCATAATCTCGTTCTCAAGGCTGTTATAACATGAATCAGAGCAAACCCATTCTTCAACTCGCTTTCACTGTCAAACCTCTATCAATCATAGTTGTAGATCCCCTTTTATTCTTCTCCATTTCTCAGTTAGAACCCAAACATCTATCCACTCAATTCAACTACGGATCCTTGTTTCCATTGATCTCGAACCTCTTTAACACCTTTGAATCCCTCTGAATCCATGGTCTAGCCGCCAGAATTTGTTGCAGCGGCGGAGAGCATAACGCGTCTACCCTCTTGAGACAAGAAAAGAGAAACTCGTTTCCCTCTGCCGAACCCTAGCTGGGTTACAAGGATAGGAAGTGATAAAGGCACCCAAGATATAATACCGGCCACCACAAAGACACCCCTTAGAGTTTGACTTCCCCTTATCCTTGTCCGAGCTCCCATTAGTATTAGCCGGTGAAATGACCGGTTTACCATTCCGAGTTCTTCTTTTGCCCATAACTTCTTCATACGAGCTCTGAATGACTCCGTTCTTTCGCCATTGTCTTCATCTTCTCGTCCTTTACACAATGACTCCATTGCACCTAATAAACTCAAAAACACACATAAGATACATGATTTACAAGAAAACTCGCAAAGAAAGCATAAATACTAGATATTAAATACGGTGTATTCTACACCTATCAAGCATCCTAGTCCTCGACTACATATACTATATGGGACTACATATATTAAGGAAATAATCAAAGATCACAGTTAAAACATGATTGGAACTGTTCCTAATTGATTAATCCTTTTAAGCTTTGGGTTTTTATAATTTATGTAATCTAGGGAGTATTGGAGTTCGTACAAGAAGATATTCTCAAGATTTGATTTGAGTTTAATGGCAACCTGTTTTGGGTTTTTTTTTTTTTATGATGAAAAAGAAGAGTGTTTGGTAAAGAGGAAAGAGTTGCTGAAACTGTATGGATTAAGGTGAGATTCCCTTTTTTTATCTCATTTATGTGATTCGCTGAATTTTTTTGGATTAGAAGAAAATGGAAAAGGTAAAGTTGGAAAAGATAAAGCAGTAAATTAGCTCTATAGCTAATGGCAGAAACACAATGTGAAATCAAAGTACTAAGTTTTGATATTTCCCCCCTCTTGGATTATAGATTAGGAAGGATTTGGTGTGTTTGAATGTGTACAAGAGTTCTTTTATATAATATGGCAATCTGTTAGTGTTGCTCTTGTGATATCCATCTCTTGAAAAATCAAATCCTCCCGTTCAGTCTTTATCTTCAATTAGATTTAAGAACACCAACTCGGTAGTGACCCAGTTTTTCAGAAAGGTTCAAATCATTAGTATCCGGAGGGACTTAAATGTCTTTTTAATGAGAGGATAACTGACACGTGGGAAGTTAACTGTCATTGCCCGTTTTTTTAGCAAAAAACGGTATGAAAAAAGTCTGACTCTGCCATTTTATATAATGTTAAAAAAAAATGTCACTTTTTTAAATATACTTCAAAAAGTTGGCCACTTTATTGAAAAAACCTTCCTTTTTAAATTAAATTATTGAGAGAAAAGAAGAAGAAGGAGATTTTTTTTTTTAATCTGAACCTTCAAACTACACAATAAGAAAAACGGGGGTCTAACAACCACACCCAATATTTTGTTCGTAAATCTGAATAGACAAACTCCAATATACTTGCGAGCGAATCAACTAGACAGTCAGACTCAATCTATCGAAAAGTATATCAAAGAGTTTATATCTCAATTTTTCAATTCAATCTGCAATCAACAAATAGGAATTTGCGAGCCCGATTGAATAAGAGAAATAACTTGAACGATACCAAAGACCAATGTTCAAGTGTCAATCAATTTATATCAACAACTAAAGTTTGGATTATCTAATTGATTGATCTTAACGCACAACCTGTGATATTTCTATTATATAACAAAATATAATGCGGAAAAGAAATAACACAGACACCAGAATTTTGTTAACGAGGAAAACCGAAAATGCAGAAAAACCCCGGGACCTAGTCCAGCTTTGAAAACCACACTGTATTAAGCCGCTACAGACACTAGCCTACTACCAATGAACTTCGGACTGGAATGTAGTTGAGCCCTAATCAATCTCACACTGATCAAGGTACAGTTGCGCTCCTTACGTCTCTAAACCCCAGCAGGATTCTACACACTTGATTCCCTTAGCTGATCTCACCCACAACCAAGAGTTGCTACGACCCAAAGTCGAAGACTTGATATACAAATCTGTCTCACACAGAAAAGTCTATTGGAATAGATAAATCTGTCTCCCACAGAAATACCTACGAGTTTTTTTCTGTCTTTTGATAAATCAAGGTGCACATGAACCAATTGATAAACCGGACTTATATTCCCGAAGAACAGCCTAGTATTATCAATCACCTCGTAATAATCTTAATCGTATGGTAGCGAAACAAGATATTGTGGAATCACAAACGATGACACGGATATGTTTGTGACTACTTTTAATCTTACCTGTCGGAGATAAATCTCAAACAAATCTTAGCAAAGATAATACTCAATCACGATAGTAGAAGTAAGATCAGAACACGCAACTACAGAGAAAATAGTTGGATCTGGCTTTACAATCCCAATGAATTATTCAAGTCGTTAACCTACAGGGTTTCGTGAAAAACCTAAGGTTAAAGGAGAATCGACTCTAGTCGCAACTAGTATCACACAGGAGGTGTGGGGATTAGGTTGCCCAGTTGTCAGAGTTTTCCTTTATATAGTTACCTTGGTAACAAAGCATTCAATATTCACTGTTAGATGAAAACCTGATTAGATTCAAGCTAATATCTTTCGACCGTTAGATCGAACTTAGCTTGTTATACACAAATGAAGTGTACCTTCATTTAGGTTTAGTAACCGTACCTAAAAGTGTACACCATGTTGGCTCAACAGTAGTTAACCGAGGTTAGCTATATGAACACTCTCATATCAACCTTATTCATCTTAACCACAACTAGTTCAAATGACTCAAATGAAACTACTTATAGAGTTGTTCAATTGTTATATTCTCATAGAAGTATACAAGAACACAATTGAAGCAAAATCGGCTTGATTCACTCGAAGCAATTCATGAAAATTATAGTCACGGTTTGCAAAGAATGCATTCCTTATTATATAAATGTATTAGTTCATGTCACAAACGATTTTAGAACTTTAATCACTCAAGTATGCAAACATGTACGCATACTTAAGTAGTCGGACCAAGATTAGTTTTCGCCAGTATGCGAATGTGTACGCATACCTCCAATCCCAGCAGAAAATCACGGACAAGAACCTTACGCCAGTACGCATACGGGTACGTGTACTTACGTTCCCGGATTTCACAAACCATCATGTACGCATACGAGTATGCATACTATGGTTCCGAACATGGATTACATATATGAAAAAGTGCATAACATGTTTATAATCCAATGTTGGTTAAGTGTTCTAAACTCTATTTCAATCATTGAAACTTTCTTATAGGATGACAATAGCCATTTTCACACACTATTAGCATCAAATCATTTTTCAAGTTATTAAAATAATCATAACGAAACATTCCAAGTATACACCAAATGATTGTATTACACAGCTCATGTAAGATGTTACTCGGCGATTTTCACATGATCATCTTTTGACTTTCGTCAAGAATATAAGATGAATTTGGTTGAAGCGAAAGCTTACCAACACATATTTCGAGAAATATATCTCATCTCGAAATATCAAATGTGCATAGTAGAAAACTATATAGAACTACGACTTATGTATCAATATAGGAGATAGAGTAGAAATAGACTTTCCAAGTGATAGATGAGTTTCAGTATCCACATACATTTTGTTGATGAAGTTCCACAAGGTCTTCTTAGTCGTTTTCAATTGATGAACGCCGTAAATTTTAATGCTCAACTACACAATCTATCCTAGTCCGAGACATCTATAAGTAGACTAGAAATCAAGACTTATAGTTTTGATCACTAACATTGACAAACAAACTTGAGATAGCAACGCTTGCGAGTTCGACCGAGCAGTGCTCTAACAATCCCCCCCTTTGTCAATTTTAGTGACAAAACTATCAATACATATAGATTACAAAATAAATAAAATTTGTAGCTTCTCATCCAAATGTTTGATCTCCTTGGTTCTTCAACATTAATCGAAATCTTCGTCACTTCCAAGTACTCCAAGGATTCCAAATGTGTTCAAATCAGCACCATAGTTGTTGAAGATCCGCAGCTATAACAATGAGAAAACAGTTGCTCTCAATCATTGTTATACAGTGTCATAGTATTATGACACATCATCAAAGTTCAATTGTATCACAACTTTGACAACAATACTATGGTTATATGTATCACTCCCCCTTAGTCAATACTTCATCTCACAATGAACCCCCCCCCCCCTCTTACATAATGATCCGTAAACCATATAAATTTGTAGTGTGAACTACACATTAATTCTCCCCCTTTTCGTCAATATAAATTGGAAAAGGTACTAAAACTAGTGGGATCCTCATGAAATTTTCATAGAGATACCTCATGACCAAAAGAGAACAACATATCAACTTGTTTAGATGCCATCATATAGCCAAAACTAAATGCATTCCTCAAGGAGTTTATAAAAATACGAGATAAACCCTGTAATATTCCACAACCGCACTCCCACAAAGATTTTACAATCAAGCACAAGTTCAATTAAGAACTCTCCCCCATAAAATGTCATTCCCGAAATAACAACAAGAGCGGCCTTACTTTTACAATAAAAGAAGGATTTTTTTGGACATTAACAAATCAAATGAAAACATGAAAACATGAATTTGTATCCAAAAATCTCAATTGAATTAACCACAAGGAAAATGATCAATTCAATTGGTCATGCTCAACATAAGAGAACTTATGTAGCAAGACAGTACATACACAAAGATGTGGATCAGGGAAAGACCAATACCACGGAATAATCAAAGATTCATTCTATTTTTCATCACTATTTGCACAATGACATATAATAGACTCAATCTTTGTAAACAAAAGTTCATCCTATCTTCCATCAATATTTGCATAGTGACATAATAGGCTTAACTTTTGTAGTCAAAAGTTCATTCTATATTTTATCAATACTTTCATACCAACTTATAATAGAGTTAACTTTTGAGCATATATGGGACAGTCAAGGTTCACGGATGTAAACAACATATCCCATAACAATTTGCAATATATAAAACCATAAAGATTAATACTGCAAAAATCATCTTCCAAATCAACTTTAGAATTTAAATAAATAAATCTAAAAACATTGCAAGAGGAAAATGTTGGCAATAGTTATGTGTACTTACAATAATGGATATTCCAAACCCTAGTTATCCTTCTTAAAAACACAAGAAAAAATTCTCATAAGAAGTTTCCTAGACATTGAGACCTCTGAAAAATTCTTTATTGTCCCCGAACTCCTTGTCGTCAACAACCATGGGAACATAAGGTTCATGAGGAAATGAGTCAATTCCAACAAACCTTTTGAACTGATGTCGAACCAGGGCCTTCTGAATTTCAAGAGTTCTCAAAACAATAGCCTTTATTTGCTGAATCTCCCTCCTTGTTTCCTTAAACTCTTCAAAAACACTAGAAAACTTCTGAGAATTTGAAGGAACAACTCTTGGCTTCCTCACATTCCTTCTTTTTCTTTTCAAAGTTGGAGGTAACGGAGATTTATCTTTTTCCTTCATAATTAATGGCTTAAAAATCATATTAACATATTTTCCATCAAAAGACATAATGCTTGGAGTATCCATACGAACATAATTGTGAGAGGAAATCACAAGATAATCTCAACAAGCAGTCTTATGATAAAAAGAGTTTCAAGAGGAGGAAAAAGGAATATAGGATTACAAAACCTTTAAACACACAAGTTCACGCACGCACAACTCTCAACCCTAAAGAGGGTAAAATTGTCGAGAATAACCCTCTTTTATGGACTAAACAAGGAAGTCCCTTCCAATATCAATTAGATATGAAAGCTGGAAGAATTCCAAACTTGCAAAGCACAGTATAACTTAAAAGAGAAAAAACAAACTAATCTAAAACAATTCTCTTTTCCTAAAGCCTGAGGTGTGCATAATCTTGTCTCTTTTGATCAGGCACATGGGACAAGATGCACCAGCCAACACAATCAGGTTGAGCTGGGGTGAACAATATTTGTCCACCATAACCCTTTTGAAAGGAATTCATAGAGCCCTATTTCAAAGAATATTTAGATCATAATTTTTTCTCTAGTGGTCTAGTTTTTTCTTTGGAAACTAACTTCTTTGAAGATTGGATGAGATTACATACCTCAAATGATTTTTGAACAAGTTTGAGCTTGTTTGCTAATCGATTTGCTCTTCGTTGAAGTTTGTTGACGTGTCTTATTTTTGTGTTTGTACTTGAAACACTTTGAGATTTCATGACCTTTTAGAGAACAATAAGAACATGTCAACATGGAAACTACACCAAATTCCTGGATTAGTAATAGGAATTCGTAACGGCTTTGGGGCCGTTACAAAAATTTCATAACAGGTTGAAGCCGTTACTAAATTTTAAAAAATTAGTAACAGGTCTTAGCCGTTACGAAATTTTTTATAGGCGTGCCACTCACACGCTTGGTCACACTTGGGTCGTCACACCTTGAGTATGTGCGTGTGCGACTCACACGCCTAGCATTATATTTCCACCCAAAATTAGTTATACGAGAGGATATTTCCTCCCACGAGCATGCCATTCACGTGATAGCAGTAGTATAATAGATCGAGATTCATTATCCTTATTCTTTTTTCTCTTTTTTCTCTCCTCTCTTCTGCTTCTGCTTTTTATTTCCTCTCAGGCAATGAAACTAGGGTTTCATCACAGAGATCGTATTAGCCGAGAAACATCACAAAAATCTCTTTCATCTTTTCAATACCTTTCAATTATCGATCTGTGTAAGTGTTAATCGTTATAAGTTTTTCGATGTTTAGGGTTTCATTTTTTTTTTAATCAATCTGTTTTTTAGGGCTTCATTTCATTTTTATTTTTAGTTTTTCCATTTTTTAATCCGTGAATCTAAAACAATTTGTTTCATATGAGTTATGTTTTGTTAATCTTCTTCATATAAATCTAATTCGATTTTTTTGTTCTAATTTCCTGTTAGGGTTTGAAAAATTTTGAAGACTTAGAAGGTATAAGTGTCGAAAGATTGAAATGATTTTAGGGTTTTATGTTAATTTCGATTTTTCTTTTCTACTTTGTAACCTAAAAACTAGTTTGTAAGCTAATTTCAATAAGTTCTAGTTTATAAGCTATTGGTGCTGATTGACATCATTAGCTTCACTTGTATGTTCTAGTTTTTGATCCACTAGCCCTCATGTGTAAAGATGCATACTGCTGTTAGATATGGTGTAGTTTTTTTTACCTTAGAAGCATACTAAGTTGAGTACGCAGAGTGCTACGAAAAGTCCACCTGCTGGGAATTCTGCATCACCAGCTTCATCAAGAGTACATGGTGGACCGCTTTGTTCGTTACTGAACTTCGGGAATGAAGTAGTTGCAACTGGTGAGCTCTGTACTGGTGCTTTAGCAAATCAGTTTCACGAAGATCCTGTACCTATATATCTTTACAAGGTATGTATCGATGATATTCTCATGCCAGATGAAATCACTGCGAAATCTAACAAGTATGCAACAACCTTCAGAGATGTCGGAATTGGAGGATATGTGCTTCATCCAAAGATGCGCCTCTCAAACAAAGACACACAGTCCCTTACTTTTTGAGCTAATCGATCTCAGCCTTTTTGAGCATTGCGTAATATCTTCCTCGACTTATATGGATCTTTTTGTTATACTTGCGCAGTTCAAACTTTTGTACGTATGCTGACTGATGCGCATACTCCTAGGATCTTTTTTTGATTTTTTTGGTAGTTCACACTTTTGTACGTATGCTAACTGATGCACATACTCTTATGCAGCTGTGCATAAAAAGAGTTGTACCTGAAGCAAATTTTTTTGGTCCAATGTAACTTTTTTCTATACATGTGAACACAAATCGACTTATGAATGGATATTTTCTTTCAGTTCATCATTTTTTTGGATATATATGTAGGTGGTTTTTGTTATGTTATATGTAAATGCACAGGGACTTCACACAAGGTCAGTTGAAACAGTAGTAGCCAGTCGGGGAAATATTAATCCCTGGTAAGTACTTTACTTGGTTATACTTAAACTATTAAGTTTAAATTTGTGGATTTGACACTCAGTTTATACTTGCGAGGTATTGCGTTGGTGGGAAGTGGACTGCAGTGGGGTTGGCATCAACTTGTGTACCTTCTAAATTACCTGGTAAGTACTTCACTTGTATACTTGATTGATTTCCTGTTTCTTACGATTGTACTCAGTTCTGGTGAGACAGCTAATGGACTTTGGTTTGCTGCAGGACCAAAGATACTGCCAACTTATGAAGCTGCATCTTACCTAATTAAAGTTAACTAGTTAAGTATCTTTGCCTTTCCTAATTTCATATTCTATACTGCCATAATATAGATGAATGAGAAGTATCTTAACAGTTGCACTCTGCAACTGCATGTAATTTATCAAGAATGTGGTGAATCTGATGACATGGGGGCCGAGATATTAATTCCCGGCAAAATGTGTAAACCTCCTTCCAAACACAGGTATGTTGAGCCAAGAACCATTCGTTTCATGGTTTCCGTTGTCTTTTCGTACTAACGCCGCACTTGAATTTTGTTGCTGGGAATATCGTGTTGCAATTGTATATCTTTGACTTTGACTTACTTGAGGCTACCTACAACAGTTAGAGTATACGAGTGCTATTTACTTGTCATAATAATGCTGCCTATTGTATTTTGCAGGATTTCCTAGCTACATCGATTTTTCTGATGCCCAAGCTTTCAACAAAGAAAGCCTGCAAAGGATATAATGAACTAGCTTTATTTTATCAGAAAGGGTGGAGAACAAAGGAGCTTCAAGATTTGTAAGTTCCATGTATTCAAGTTTTGTAGGCAGTTAGTAAGTTTGTATTTGATCCCTTAAAAATTTGGAACCTTCCATGTATACCTTTAGAAATTTGATACTTAACAAAAAAAAAAAAAAATGGTACTTAGAGAAATTTCAGTTCTTTTTGTTATATGAACCTGAGATGAATTGAATGAATGTGAATATGTGATTATGAATTGAATGAATGTTATTTTGCAAAGATTTAAGAAATTGTTGTTGAGTGTGGTTATGAATGTATTGAAAGTAGGGATGTCAATGGGTCTGGGTCCTCCCGGGTATCACTAGACCTGGACCCCGCTTATAAAGG